>VZQC01001376.1:37789-81489 GCA_009823505.1 Rhizomys pruinosus
CTGCTGTCTGATTTAGGAAGTCTTTTCCTATGCCTTTGTCTTGTAGTCTGCTGCTAACTTTTTCTTCTATCACCTTCAGAGTTTGGGGTTTCACACTGAGGTCTATGATCCATCTGGAGTTGACTTTTGTACAGGGTGAGAGGTAGGGGTTTAATTTCATTCTTCTACAAGTGGTGATCCAGTTTTGTCAACACCACTTGCTGAAGATGCTGTCTTTCCTCCATTGTGTTTTCTTGGCCTCCTTTTCAAATATGAGGTGGCTGAAATTGTATGTGCTCAAGTTTGGATCTTCAGTTTTGTTCCATTGGTCAACAGGTCTGTTTTTTTGCCATTACCAGGCTGTTTTTATGACTATAGCCCTGTAGGATAGTTTGAAGTCTGGTATAGAGATCTCCCCTGTATTGGTATTTTCGCTCAGGGTTGCTTTGGCTATTCGGGGCCTTTTGTTTTTCCAAATGAAATTAAGGACTTTTTTCCAAGCCTGTGAAGAAACTCTTGGGGATTTTAATTGGGATTGCATTAAATCTGTACAAGAGTTTGGGTAGAATGGACATTTTTACTATATTAATTTTCCCAATACATGAGCATAGGAGGTTTTTCCATCTTCTGGTGTCTTCTTCAATTTCCTTCTTCAGGGGTTTAAAATTTTTATTGTAGAGTTCTTTGGTGTCTTTGGTTAGGTTTGTTCCTAGGTATTTTATTGTTTTTGAGGCTATTGTGAATGTGAAGGTCTCCTTGTATTCCTTCTTCAGTTGCTTGTTGTTGGTGTAAAGAAAGTCTACTGATTTTTCTAGGTTAATTTTGTATCCTGCCACTTTACTGAGGCTCTTAATCATTTTTAGGAGTTTTCTGGTGGAGTTTTTAGCATCCCTTTAAAGGGAATGCTTCTGTCATTTCCCCATTTAGGATGATATTGGCTGCAGGTTTCCTGTATATGGCTTTGATTACATTGAGGAATGATCCCTCCAATCCAATTCCCTCTAGGTCTTTAAACATGAAGGGATGCTGGATTTTGTCAAAGGCTTTTTCTGCATCAATTGAGATAGTCATGTGGTTTTTGTCTTTCAGTCCATTTGTATGTTTGATGATATTTATTGATTTTTGTATGTTGAACCATCCCTGCATTTCTGGTATGAATCCAACTTGGTCCAACATGATGGATGATCTTCTTGATGTGGGTCTGCATACAATTTGCAAGTATCCTGTGCTTCAGGTGGCCCTGGCAAATCCATGATCTAACCATTGCACACTCCAGTATTTCTTATACAAGTCTGCTTGAACTTTTGTCCAAGCCTTTTCTAAAATATTATACAGTAGTTACAAGTATCAGGCTGGTGTAACTTAGCCTTTCTGGATGCTTAAAGACCATACTTAATACCCATATTAATTTGTCCCAGGGACTTAAGGGGTAACTTTGTTCCTTGCCCTCAGAGGTGAACTTAGTCCCAGGGGACTATGCATGTGGGCATCTCTTGAAATGTCCCTGAAAATGTGAGTCACCAGTCTTCATGTGCAGGGAGGTCTTGGAGATCCATTAATGGGTCTTCAGCCAGTGTCCAGCCTATAAAGAGGAAAGTCTGCTCATGCTTCAAAAAGGGAAGCCTGGTCTAGCAAGATATGATTTTTGTCATCCAGTGGATGGAACTAGTAAATGAAAATCCAAAAGGAGCCAGGGGCTCCCCCCCCAAAAAAAAGAACTAAAAAGAAACCCGAGTGACTCCTGAAGACCAGATCCTCAACTAACCTTGAGAAAATAAAACCCTTGGTTAATCTGGGCTAACTGTGTGGCCTTAAGCATCTAAAAGGAAAGTATAACCAGAAATAATTAATTAGTAAGGCCTGAGAAATTGTACTTCAGGTATAAAACTTGAGATCTTAGTAAAAAGACAAAAAAAATCACTGTTGTTTTGCCTGACTTCAATTCTTACTGACAAGCGCAGCTACCCTGTGTCTGCCACTGTTTTTGCCATCCTTCATCGACATGAGACACAGCTTTTCAACCTTCCAATATGGACTGAAGTTATGTCTCTCCAAGAATCCTCCAAACCTTCATTGACAGATGGGGACTGCTGAGATATCCAGCTTGTGGACTGAGCAGCTACTGGGGTTTCAAACTCTTCAGAGTACAGACTGCCACTGTTGGACTACCTAGGCTGTATCATAGAGACCAGTACAGGAAGATCAAGACAGGATGTGGTCCTTACTGGATCTCATTTGGTGACCATGGGGAGGGAGAACCCCAGTGTGGAGCACAATGGCAAGACTGATGGTTGTTTGGCCTTGCCAAGGAGGATACTTCAAACAATTCCTTAAGGAAAACATGATCTCTCTCAGCCTAATAAAGAAAACAATAATAATAATAATAATAATAATAATGACATCACAAGCTGAAGATGGTAAAACCTACAAAGTCATAATTTTGATATATGCGTGGTATGCATATATGCATAGTTTGGAGTGATACAAATTGGAAGGAACAACAAAAAAACAAGAGACTGGGTCAAAGAATTGATGAAAATGGTGGACTTCTGCTGAATAGCAGTAATATCTTCTGTCTTGCATCAAAAGTTTTAAGAAGACAGCTGATAAAGAAGATGAACAACCATGTTGGCAGATGCATGTGGCTTCGGTGTTGTGGGGGTGGGGGGAACAAATATAAGATGATTGAAATGATGAAATCTCATGCATTCTATCAGACCACAGTGCATAAAGCTAAATATTAACATCGCAGAATAAGCCGACTAGCTACAAGAACACATGGAGAGCAAACAAATTCGCTGAATGAGCTTCAGGGAAGATATAAGTAATGAAATAAAAGTATTGCCATGGGAGACTAAGTGAAATAAGACCAATTACAATTACATACAAAAACCTGTGTATATCTTAAAGAAGTACTAAGTAGGGTAATTTATTAGCCCTAATGTTGCCCACATTATGAAAACAAAAGAAACAAATAAATTGATCTATACCTAGCTTAAAATAAATCACTTGAGACAAGACAAATGGATGCGCATAAACCACAATATAACAGGATAAGAAATATACAAAAATCATGTAGCAGAAAATAAGGTGAAATTGATAGAAAGATGAAAAATACATAAAAAAAATCAATTAAAAAAAAAAAAAAAGCTGGTTCTTTGAAAGGAATTAATCAAGTATAGACAGACATCTTAAGTCCAGTTCACCAAAAAAGAAGAGGAACTCCAATAGATAATAGTATTTGCTGATTGAAAAGGGAAACATCTACTTAACAGATAAGAAATAGATCCTTAGTACAATCATTTATGTAGAATTACTTCATATAATATTTCTGCTCTACTAAGTTTATTGGGAACTCATAGGAATATGGTATCTGAATATCTGAGAATCCCTGGGAATCTCTCTCAACATAGAACAAAATTCGTAGTGAATGATGAATTTATGGTTTTTATATTAATTTGTTGCTTAGATAGAAGGAGTGATTATAGAGTGAGAGATGTCACCCAGGTATTAATCGTTTCATTATCTCATTTTCTGGTTTTTTCAAAAACTTAGTAGAGGCAGAAATTTTTGAAGTATTCTCGTTTGTTTGTCTGGATCTTTCTTTATCTGTTGTGATTGTTTCCCTTAAATTTCATACACAAAATACTATTAATCTTGGAGGTCTCTGCTTTCTTTCTTTGTGAACCTGGGCTAGATTGTTCTGTCTTTAATTCTTGTTTATCCTTTTTAAAAGAAGCCAGCTTTTGGATCCGTTTTTTTGATTTTTTTTTTGTATTTTTTTCTTTGCTTCTATTTCATTTATTTGCTCTGATTTTTTTTTTTTTTTTTTTTTTTTTTTTTTTTTTTTTTTTTTTTTTTTTTTTTTTTTTTTTTTTTTTTTTTTTTTTTTTTTTTTTTTTTTTTTTTTTTTTTTTTTTTTTTTTTGTTTGTTTTTTTGATTGTGCTCTATCTTAGGGGCGTATTATAATTTCCTCTTAGTAGCTATCTTTTAAGTAGTCTCCACAGGTTTTGTTTGTTATTGTATTGTTCTTTTTGCAAGCTTAGTTCCATGAATAGGTTTTATTTCATGTTCTTTATTCTTCCTCTGGCTCATTAGGATTGTGTTGTTTACTCTTCATGTGTTCTTGTAGCTAGTCGGGCTTATTTGGATGTTAATATTTTAATGTTTTATTGTACTGTGGTCTTGATAGAATGCATGAGGATTATTTCAATCATTCTTATATTTGTTCCCCCCACCCCACAAAAGCCCATGCATTCTGCCAAACATTTTTTTTTTTTTTTTTTTTTTATTTTGTTTATTCTTTTTAAAACTTTTTGATGCAGATATGTTTACTGTTTTCAGGCAGAAGAAGTTCACCTATTTCAGATCAGTTTCTTCTTTGATTCCAGTCTCTTGTTGTTGTTTTTCCTTCCTATTTGTATCACTTCAATACTTATGCATTAATATTCATATCCACTGCATTATCGAAGTAATTATGTACTGTGTGTAGTTTATCATCTTCTAAGCTTTATGTCATTTATTATTATTATATTATTTATATTATTGTTTTATAATTAGGCTGAAGAGAGATCATGTTTCCTTATAGGAATTGTTTTGATGTATCCTCTTGGCCAAGGTTCCAAATCTATACCTATTCAGTCTTGCCAATTGTGCCCACACTGGGTTTCGGTCCTCCCCCAATGGGTGTCACCAAATGAGGGCCAGTAAGGACCACTTCCTGTCTTGATCCTCATGTACTGGTCTCCATGAAACAACCTGGGTAGTCCAACAAATGGCAGTCTGTACTCTTGGAAGTTAGTTTGATTATACCTCAGTAGCTGCTCAGTCCATAAACTGGATATCTCAGGGCAGTTCCCATCTGTTGTTTTCAATGAAGGTTTGGAGGATTTGTGGAAAGACATGAATCTTCAGTCCCTATGATTGTGTTGATAGGTTGAAAAGCTGTGTCTCATGTCGATGAAGGATGGCAAAAACAGTGGCAGACACAGGGTAGCTGCGCTTGTCAGTAAGAATTGAAGTCAGGCAAAACAAAAGAGTGATTTTTTTTTTTGTCTTTTTACTAAAGTATCTCATATTTTATAACCTGAAGTACAATTTCTCAGGCTCTTACTTATTAATTATTTCTGGTTATACTTTTCCTTTTAGATGCTTAGGCCACACAGTTAGCCAGATTAAGCAAGGGTTTTATTTTCTCTAGAGGTTAGTTGAGGATCGGTCTTTCAGGAGTCATTCGGTCGGGTTTGCTTTGTTTAGTTCTTTTTTTTTGGGGGGGCCCTGTTGCTCCGTTTGGATTTCATTTACTAGTTTCCATCCACTGGAATGTACAAAAATCATTATCTTTGTCTAGACAGGCTCTTCCCTTTTTGAAGCTGAGCGAGTTACTTTTCCTCTTTAATAGGCTGGACACTGGCGTGAAGACCCATTAATGGTATCGTCCAAGTCTCTCTTCCTGCCCATGAAGACAGGTGTCTCAATTTGTCTGGGACATATTTCAAGGAAGATGTCCACATGCAATCCCCTGGGACTAGTAGTTCACCTACTGAGGGCGATGAGGAACAAAGTTTACCCACTTAAGGTCCCTAGGGAACAAATTAATATGGGTATTGATATTATTGGTCTTATAAATAGCATCCTCAAGAAGTGCTAAGTTACACGCAGCCTGATGACTGTTATACTATCTGTATTAATTTTAGAAGCCTTGGAAAAGTTCCAGCAGAACGAGAAATACTGAGTGGTGCAAATGGTTAGTCATTGGGATTGTGCCAAGGGCGCCCTGATTGAAGCAGCAGGATACTGGCAAGTTGCATTCGGACCCACATCAAGAAGATCATCCATTATGTCCAAATTGGATTCATACCAAAAATGAAGGGATAGTTCAATATATGAAAATCAAAATTATCGAATACAAAACATTATAGAATGGACTGAAACGACAAAACGCTACATGACTATCTCAGGATTGGATGCCAGATAAAGCCGTTCTTGACAAGATCCAGCATCCCTTCATGTTTAATATCCTAGAGGGAATTGGGTTGGGAGGGATCTTTCTCTTCAATGTAATTAAAGCCATATGCAGGAAACCTGCAGCCAATATCACCCTAAATAGGGAAATGACATGAAGCATTTACTTTAAGGGATGCTAAGAACTCCCACCAGAAAACTCCTAAAATGATTAGAGCCTCATTAAAGTGTCAGGATATACAAAATTAACCTAGAAAATCATTAGCCTTTCTCTACACCAACAAAAGGCACCTGAGTAAGGAAATATCAAGGAGACCCTTCTACATTCACAAATAGCCTCAAAAAATAAAAATACTTCTAGGATACATACCTAACTCAAAGACACCAAAAGAATCTGCGTAGCATTAAAATTTAAACCCCTGATAGAAAGAAGTTGGAAAACTCACCAAAAGATGGAAAAACTCCTATGCTCATGGTATTGGGAAAATTAAAATATAGTAAAAATGTCCATTCTACCCAAAACTTCTTGTACAGATTTAATGCAATTCCCATTAAAAATCCCCAAGAGTTTCTTTCACAGGCTTTGGAAAAAAGTCCTTAATTTCATTGGAAAAACAAAAGGCCGTGAATAGCCAAAGCAACACTTAGCGTAAAAATAATCATACAGGGGATTTCTATTCCAGATTTTAAACTATACTAAAGGGCTATTGTCGTAAAAACAGCCTGGTAATGGCAAAAAACAGAACCATAGACCAATGAAACAAAACTAAATATACGAACTTGAGCACATGCAATTTAAACCACCTAATATTTGTCAAAGGGGCCGAAGTAAAACACTAATGTGATGGAAAGACTAGCTAATCTTCCTATGCAAGTGTTGTTGGTAAAACTGGATCACCTTCTGTTGAAGAAGGACATTAATCCCCCTACCTTTCACCCTGTACATAAAGTTCAACTGCAGATGGATCGAAGACCTCAGTGTGAAACCCCAAAACTCTGGTGTATAGAAGATAAAAGTTATGCGCTATTGACCTACAGATGACAAGAGGCATTAGGTAAAGACTGTCGCTAGAATCAGATTCTAGCGGCTGCGCAATGTAAATTAAGGTCGAAATTGAGACAAATGGGACCTCATTAAAACTCAAAAGTTCTGTACATCAAAAGAATCAATCATAGGGAAATGAAAGAACCACAGAATGGTAAGAAAACCTTCACCATAGAGTACTCAGACAAAGCATTGATTTCAGAGTATATAAATTACTCAATAAAACAAAGAAGTAAAGAAAACTAAATGACTTCACTAAATAAGATGGTGCAAAGAGCTGACAGAGACTTCACAAGTGAGGAAATAGAGATGGCTGAGAATACTATCTTAATTAAGGTGTTCAAATGGCTAATATATTAAGGTAATGTCAATACTAAAACCACAAAAGTATTCGAATACTCACCTCGCAAAAGACGGCTAGGATCAAGGAATACAAATGATTATTCCAAGTGACTGTGGAGAGATTTCGGAGATATTGTGAGATAACTACCATTCCATGCTAGTGGGAAGATAAATCTTGTAGCATTTGTCCCTATGAAATGCAATGGTGGAGAACCTTGGAAGATGCAAAATGAACTTGACATTTGACCCAGCCATACCTTCCTTGGGATATTATACTGCACAAGACTCTTGCTTAAGCTGCAGAGATATTCAGCATGCACTATGTTTATTGCAGCTCTGTTTCACAATTAGTCAAAAGCTGGATACCAACCCATTAGTGCCTCTACAATCTGACAATGATAGGAATAAATGTTGGTACATTCTTTCACAATGGTACTTTATTGCAGAGCAGTATAGAAAAGAGCAACATCATTGTACTTGCAGTGTAAATGGATGTTGAACTGGAAGATTGTGTATGTTTAAGTGAAGTACATATTGTCCCAGAAAACAAATGATGAAATGGTATTCCTCATCTGTGGTTGCTAGCACCATTATAACCTAGTTGTAAAGCATTTCTTGTTGGTGAGTTGATGTCATATTGGAAAGAAGCAACTAACAACACCGAAACGAAAAGGACTGTTCATCAAATGACTGACTGAAAGGTTGAATCTGGTGGGGTTGTGGGGTTGGGAGGGGGACATGTGTTGCGTAGATTTGATTTGTACAGTAATCTTGCAAAAAATATGTAAATAATAATATTAAAAAATATATCAGAAGCACTCCAATAAAATAAATACTGTGGCTAGACACAAAGTCATGTAAAACTAGTTTCTTTTTGCTTCATTCTTTTATTTTTATATTACTTATCTATAAATTATCATATATATCTTCCATCCATATTCCAAGATTCCAAAGTCTGAATATAAATGGAGTTAATTCTAAACCCTGTTAAGGGATTCACAAATGAGAGCACAGTTGTTTTTCAAAGATCACGGAAATATAGCATTAACATTGATCAGTTTGACTTACAACTACGAGTTTGGTTAGCAATCCAGCAAGATACAGGGTAACTTTCATCTTTTTTTTTTTTTTCTCTCTCTCTCTCTATGATAATCTTTTGCATATATATCTTCTAGTTCATCCATTTAAGAGCAATGTCATGATGTCATTCTTTTCTTTACTGCTGCATAGAATTGTCCACTGTGTAGATGCTACTATATTTTTCTTTAAGTCTACTCCATTGAATTGAGGTGGCAGCTTGGGTTCTTCCAGCTTTTTGCTAATTGTGAAGAAGACTGCCAATAATTACTATAACCATGTCATGCATTTCTGTGGAGATGAGTCCCTTGTGGGTATAATTACCGCAGGAGTGGTATGCTGGGTCAGTGGTAGGCTCATTTTGAGTCTTGTTAAAGGTTCTCCATGCAAGGGCTGGAGAGTTGGCCTAGTTTCGGTTATAGAGCGCAGTACTGCTTTATACAGAGGACCGCACTTCGATCCCCAGCACCACATGGTGGCCAAGAAACATCTGAAAACTCCAATTCCACGAGAAACTCCAGTTCCAGAGGAATCCGAGCCCCCCTTCTCACCTCCGCGGAATTCCACGACACAGGTGCACAAAAAAAAAAAAAAAAAAAAAAAAAAAAAAAAAAAAAAAAAGAAATAAAATTTTTTTAAAAATGTTCTCCATTGCTGCCTTCATAGTGGTTGTACGAGTTTACATTCCCACCAGCAGTGGGTGAGTGTGTTCCCCTTTCCCCACAATCTGTCCAGATTTTTGTATCATTTGTTTTCTGATCCTAGCCTGTCTTATTTGGAGTGAGATGATACTTAAAGTGGTTTAAATTTGCATTTCCTGATTAATGTTAGCGACCTTGAAGCCTTTTGTTATGATTGTTTCTCAGACCATCTCTAATTCCTCACTGTGAAGTCTCTGTTTCATCTCCCTACTCCCATCTTTTGAGTGAGTCATTTGTTTTCTTTCTTCTTTGTTTTTTGAATAGGTTTTTATATATTCTTGGAAGTTAATGCTCTGTCAGATTGTTCAATGTGAAAGTTTCCTCCCTCTCTGTGGGTTTTCTCTTTACTTCTCTTATTGTTTCTTTCCGTTGACTGTGACAGAAGCTTCGGAGTTTAATGCACTTGCATAGAGCCATTCTTATTCTTAACTGCAAGAAGTGATTCAAATTCTCCCTACTTGGAAATGTCTCTAGATTTCCCTCTCTGTAGATGATAATGCCTGTTCCGTCACTAGGCTACATGCGCAGTCATGGCTCGTAATCTTCCATGAAACCCTAATTTTTAAAAAAATTTCCCAAAATTTAAAAAAAAGGCCCCTCATCTCTCCTTTACTCCTTATTTCGATGTATCACTCATAACTGTTTTCTGGATTGTGTTGAACGCACTGTGTTTAGTTATGAACAAAATCTATGACATGTTAACCGGTTGCTCCCTTACTGTCCTGAGTATCTGGTTATATTTCATAGTGCTCAGTATTACTTTTATTTATATTAGACTCAATCTGAGATAATACTGCTTCTAAACAAGTCACCTTAAGTGTCCTTTCCTTAGTCATCTGAAAGTCTTAAATGGTTGCTTTCCTTCTGCTCTCCATAAAATGGAAATTATATCAATTTTTTTGAATGACACACATAGATTGTATCACAGAACTGTAATTCATTATACACTGCAAGTTTCAATATTCACAAAGCCAAGGAGCTTCGGATTGTCAGAGTAACACGATAGCAACAAGAGAGACAAAGGTTACTGGGCTAGATCTATGTAGAACATTTTTGAAGTAAGACGCTGAATCTTTTCATGATAACCAATATGTTTTCTACTTCACTATGGAATCGATGGGAAGAACAGTCCAGGAATTCTTATTGTTTTTGGATTTGAGGTTGTTTGTATTTTTTTTTTTGTTTTTGTTTCTTGGTGTTTGGTTTTTTTCTTTTTGGTGTGTTTTTGTGTTTTTTAGTTATATTTTGTCTTGGTTTTGGTCTTTTCCAGGCTCTCTCGTTTATTCTTTTTGTCGCTGTGTCTATCTCCTTTGTGGTCTCATTAAAGTTCACATGAAGTCAATCAATTTATAATTATAGGTGTACCCACAGAAGTGATTATAGAAACCAGAGTGTGAAAGTTTGATCATTGAAAAAATCCAGGCTCAGTAACAATTAGGTATTTAAGTCAATTATGATAATATGGGAAATTGTTCATAACATATCAATGGATTGGTGAATGAGTAGCTAGGGAATGGGAGCTCATGTGAAAAAGTATCTTACGATGAGAGAGAGAGAGAGAGAGAGAGAGAGAGAGAGAGTGAAGAGAGAGATGCTGGATGTAGAGAAAAGACACCCCATTACTAGATTTTTCTCTGAGATGTCTAATAATAAGCAAGCTGGTAGGAGGGCAAAGGAATCGATACCAGCACAATAGCTGGAAGCACAGAAGGCTTTCTGCGTGAACACCAAGTGAAAGGAAGAATAGCGCAGAAGAACATTTGAGCAATTTTTTTTAAAGGCATTTGCTTAATGTATAGCGAGCTCTAACCAGAGCATGTGAACATAACTGTGTGACAATAATAACCATGAAAGAACATTTCCTCAGTGGTAGCCAGGTGCACATTATAAAGAAAGTATCATTCAGATTATTAACTACAGGACATTTTTCCAGGCCTTTAGTTAATATTTTAATACTCCTGCCAAATGTATCATCTCTGAATGAGACCTTAACCCAACGGAGGACAAATAGCATTGAAAATGTGTTCATCTGCCACAAATAAGAACTTAAGGAATTAAAATAGAATGTTGTAGCACCATTGCAGATACGCCTTGCTCTTTCTGTGAAGTTAAAATGATGCAAGTGAAATTAATAATCACATACGTTCTCAGAGGAGGATTGTCAGATGAAATTTTTAAAACTGAAACTCCTGAGAACTTCAAAGGTAAACATCGGGATTGATTGTCAAGGTAACAATCACACAGAGAGTCTACATATCCAATAGCTTGAGAATACGGTCCTATAAAAAAATCTCTGTATATATATCCATGTAATTGAAGAAGAATAATTGATGTAAGTGGTTTATTATGCACTTCTCACTAACACACACACTTAGCCTACTTTTTGCATAGGTAAATAGTTATACTCCCCTCAATATTAACCAGGTAAGAACTCGCGGATTGGTAATACCTCGATTAGTCCGTGTCATGTAAATCACATACCCGGAACTGAGTCCATTACTTCCATGTTTCCCTTGAGCAAGGATCACATATGTGCCAAGTTTTCTACATAGACAACAATTGGAGATCTGAGATGAGATCAACCAAAGATTAGTTGGTGGATGTTCCTTTTAAACTGAGATAATTAATACATTAATGCTGTATCAGCCATACTTATGGCAACATTAGGATGCTGTGGTTATTTTCCAAAAGAAACTTTTAAAAATGTACTGTCTGTCACACAAGATATTTGTCTGTGAATTAATGCCCAAGCTTGAAGTGGCACATCTTAAATGAAACCTATATTCTTTTTTTTTTTTAATGTTTTTTTTATTTTATTTTATTCTGTATGTGTATGATGGACTGTCTCAATGGCAAGTCTGGTGCACCTCGTGTCGTGCAATGCGCCGGAGGTCAGAAGAGGGTCTCGATTCCCCTGGAACTGGAGTTTCTCTGGAATTGGAGCTTCAGACAGCTCTCGGAACCGCCATGTGGGTGCTGGGGACCGAACCCGGGTCCTCTGCGAGAGCGTGCGCTCCTACCGCTAGGCCATCTCTCCAGCCCGAACCTCTAATTTCTTAGGCTCACCAACAGAGAACAGGAAATAGAAGAGGACACTAATGAATGTTTTTGTCTCCACTCTCACTAATGAAGATCCCCACGCAACAGAGGGCCAGGAAATACGAAGGGGCACAAATGGGCAAAACTTGGAGATGAGGAGTCTGCAGAGTGTGCGGCCTCAGACAGGTCTCCTATAGTATAGCTTTCCTCCACCCAGAGCTCAGGGACGCTGTGGAAGAGGGAGCAGAAAGATTATAAGAGCCAGGGGGAAGGTGCATGACCAAATGGAAACAGGATCATACGAACTCCAGGGGCCCTGGTCATTGATCCTACAGTGGTGGTTTCAGCAATGCACAAGACTCTTGCAAACTCAAACCAGACAAAAAAAAAAAAAAAAAAAAAAAAAAAAAAAAAAAAAAAAAAAAAAAAAAAAAAAAAAAAAAAAAAAAAACTTTTGGCAGCTGATTACTGCTGTGAGGAAGAGCTGGTCTTTTTTGGGCAAGAGACTTCTGGCTGGGCAGACGTTTGGACCTTAGTGGATGAGTTGCACTGAGACATCGTAGGTATTGGGACTTAATGGGCCTTTGCACAATATGAGAGAGTGTATGAAATCTAGTGGGAGCGGCTGTGGAATGTTGCGCAGTGTGGAGGGGGGTATAAGATTGATTGGAGATGTCCCTGGTATGAAATGACACAAAAATTACAATTATAAAATGAAAAAGTTTATGGGGTCCTGATCTAGTACCCATAACTGACAGTAATAAAACATCAAAAATTACTGTCTTCCAGAGGTTATTGTGTGCCAGGCCAATTCTTTATTAAGGTGTGATAACAATCCTTGAAACACTCAAGCCCGTCCCTTCACCCTTCATCTGCCTACTTGATCCTTGACTTACTCAAGTCAAAGCTTGGATTCATGCAGGAAGCCTCTAACTCTCCATGTCCAGGCCAGGCTTCTCGAGCCATTGCCATCGCATCCATGTCCATGTCTGTTTATAATATGCCACTCAGGCGGGAGAGTATATTATTATCAGGAGAGGGTATAGCTAGTTTGCCAGAGCCCAGAATAGTATCAGAAAGTCATCAATGGTTCAGTAAAATCTTGTAGTTCAGTTCCATGAATATGCTCTTGAGCCACTTATATATTCGTTAGAGGACTACTTTTATGTTGATATTATATCCTGAATCTCGCTGACCTGTAACTAGTTATGTATACACTAGGAGTTTTGCCACCGCCCAGCTCAGGTAAGAGCACCGATTTCTTTTGGATAGCTGGAAAAGATATCCCTTTCTCAAGTCGCCTCTATTAGTCTGATGCGTTCTCTTTGATCTACACCCAGGCTGCTTGTGAGTGGGGAAGTGAAGTTAAACCTAGAGAACTTTCTCAATCACGCGCTTTTCGGTAAGCGAGACTGAGCTACCTAATACTTCTTTTAAGGTTAGAGGACATGTGTAAAAAGTAGCAAGCAAATAATAATAATAAAAAAAAGCCGGGCGTGGTGGCTCATGCCTTTAAGTCCTAGCACTTGGGAGACGCCACTATGGCAAGGTGGATCTTTGTGAGTTCAAGTCTAGCTTAGTCTACAAGAGTGGTTTGGTGTCACGCACGAGTTCTGGAGCTACAGGGAGACTTTTTTTTTTTTTTTTTTTGAAAAGACAAAAAAAGAATTAAATAGAAAAGGTTAGCAAGCTTAAATCCTTCTTTTCTTCAGTGCTAGACTTACAACTTCTAAATTCAGTTGGCTGAATTAACTTAATTCTCATTTTATATATCTTTACACAGTTGAGAGAGCCACTTTATTTTCTCCCCACAATGTACGTGCTGTAACGGCATGTTATTCAAACCCTAACCGTCTAAGCCTTTGTTTATCTGTGTGTCCCATTTATGTTTTAACTTCACCTCGGGAAATGTCTGATTTTGATTGTTATTAAGCTTTCTACTCTCACTTGTATTGCTAGTTGAGAAATTTGGCTTTCCCTTAGCTTCACATGTATCCTCATCATTCTTAGGTAAACTCAATGTAGTTTTCATTTTTATTCATCTCTGCTTTAATAACTTGCTCCATTTTCTATGGCTTTTTATTAGTCTTTTGTAGAATCTCAAAGATTATACATTCTTACCATCTTGAGTGTTATCTATTACTTTTCAAGCAAAATGTGATGTGTGACTTAATTGCATCCTAAAGGGCAATTTAACCTTAGTATAAAGCTATACTTCAAGAAAATGAACTGTAATACCAATAAGCAAAGAAACAACTGAACTATTCTTCATAAAGGACAAAATTTATAAGCCTATCACTCAATCAGCTTTATATATGAAGTTGATGATAAAGCCAAGCTGTCCATCAGAATGAATTAGAAACTGGAACTTAAAATCAGAAACTCACTTGCTTATTGGCTCTTAAGTCTCAGCAAATGACTTCCAAGTTCTGATTTCAGAATTCTCTTCTAAAAGGTAAAGAGGACTCATGAATCAGTGTTTTTTCAAACAACTTATATTTAAATTATGTTAAAATCAATTTGGTGAGAGTAGCATTTTGAATGTAAGTGGACCAGAGGAAACAGCATACTTCAATCTAATGTAGTATGCTGTTTCAAAGAAAATTTTGGTTTCACTTGTGGTATAAAATACTCTTCTCACTGTGGGTCACAGTCAAAGAAATCTTAGAAACCCCTAGATGCTCTCTCAAATGGTTCTCAGAAGTGCTTCTCGAGGCTAACATTCCATAGCCCCATGGTCTAAAGACAAAGCCGTCATGGTGCCAACACTGGTCACAGCCTTCTGAAGTCAACCCAGAAGCACAGTACAGATTTGAGAAAGCAGATTTTGAAGTCACAAAGCAGAGCTTGAGTTGCACCTTTGTGACTTACAAGGGTATCCCTGGAGGATGTTGTGTAACAATTTCAAACCTCAGGCTAATCTAAAATGTGGTAATTTATTTACTGAATGCTGTTAACATGTTGTTTTGTAAGGTGACATCCAGTTTTATACAACCGATACAGGAGTCACTCTGAGCATGGGGGCGGTGCTCACCTCAGAATGCATGTAGTCCCTGTTCCCATCCTGATTACCAGGTATCCCTCCAGCTTGCCATCTCCCAGCAGCCACCAGCCTCCCTTGGGAACTCTTTCCGTTCTTCTCTCTCCATTCTTGATTCTCTCTCTTTACTGAGGCCAGGGGCATTATTTTTAAGGCACACAATTGGGCATTTTTTTCTCCCTCCATCACATCCTCTCTTCCTTAGCTGACATCATTCAGTGTTTTCCACTGCTCTTGGAATGGAGTCTGAACTCCTAGATGTGAACTACAAGGTCTGGAAGGGCCAGGTTTGCAGCGTCAACTCATAATTCCAAGCTAATGATGAACTCTCCTCCAGTGTTCCAAGCAACCGTATTCTCTTACAGATCCGTGGGGACAGTGCTTCTCTTGCAGCTATGTGAGTGTGGATGTGGATGCAGCGTGTCTGTTCCTCTTCCCTCACTTGCTGTCTTCCTCACTTCTTGTGGCTTGCTCAATATTTGTAATTCAGGGCAAACCGCTCAAATGTGTATCTAATGAAACTTTACAAACTGCGTGAAGCTATTAGTTATTGCTGGGCCTTTATATGATAGCGTTTAATTTTTCATTAAGATAGTTATTATAGTGTTGAAATTAGATGTCTCAGTCTTTTTTTGTTTTTTGTTTTTTGGTGTTTTTTTATTTTTGGTCTTTTGAGACCAAGGGTCTCCCTGTAGCCTCCAGCTTTCCTGTCGATCACGCTCTGTTAGAGCCAGTGCTGCCTTGAACTCAGCAAAGATCCGCCTGCCTGCTGCCTCCCCAAGTGCTAAAGAATTAAAGGTGTGCGCCCACCACGCCCAGCTAGATTCGCAGTCTTAGCAATATATGTTTGCCTGGCCTGTTGCTCACTAGACTGTGATCTCCTTGAAGATAGAGACCTTATCTGTAACACGGCCGATGCTTTAATCTACCACCTCCCACCTAATAAACATTTAATAAGTAAACCTGAATGACTATGTAAAGGAGGCAAAGGTCAAAAGAGTGAGACAAATGTTACTTCCCTTCCTGGATTTTTGAAGATTTCTAGTTCACTTTCTTGGCCTTGTGTCACTTTGGTTCAATCTATTCTACACACATCTATCTACTGGATTAACACCTATTTTTTTGCTCTTTTTTTTCCCCTTGTAAATATCAAAAAATAAATTCCCTTTTTCTGAATAGTAATGGCTTTTTGGTTCACCATTTCATGTGGTCATCATGTTGTTCAAAAGAAAGACTTAGTCTATGAAGGAATATTTGGACCTGACCCTTAAACATCAGTAACTTTATTATACTTCCTCCATAGCCAAACAGATGAATATCTCCTCTCTTCATCTTTACTTCATATATATTTTCGATTGGAGTTTTGAGTATTTCATATAAAACATCTTGATATATCTTTATGCCTCTTCCCTATCTCACTTACCTCCAGTTAGCCCCACAGATCTTCATGCATTATGTCTTTGCATATTAAGGCCTATCAAGTCATATTAGTATATCCAGATGTCCCTCACACCCACGCTTAGCTCTGTACCAGGCCATTCCCTGAGAAGTTTTCCTTCCTGATAATTGGTTCTTCAATGTCATTCTGTGATCTTCCTAGTGATTTCACCCTACATTTATTCTAGGCTCTGTCTTCCTGTTTTCATGAATACTGTCTGCGTAGACCCTTCCATTATTCTTTATACCTGTTTTTTTGTGTTTTCCCTCTACTGTATATTGTTTTATTGAATTCTGTGGGTTCATACAATACATTTCTGCTTTTATTCACTTACCACTTATTAATTGATCTGTTTCCTCAACTGTGTATCTCACTAGACTACAGGCTCTTTTAACCATACTCGCAGAACAGTGCCACCCTGAAACATAGGCTCAATAGTTTTAAGGCGTAGATAAAAAGCATCTGAGGTGAAAAGCTCAGGTCATCAGTTCCACTCTTATCCTAGCTCTAAGCCTACGGGCTAGATGAGAACCATTGAGCCCATCACTGCTAAGTTACAAACACTTCAATAGGAAACTTAAGATTGATCATTTCCTCATGTAAACCACCTGTATCCTTAGCCCACTAGTTCTCTGTGCTATTATTAACAAGGTAGGCCGAAATGTTACCATTTCATGCAGCTGGTGGTACTTGTATTCACCTTCGAACAAATCACAAGATTTAAACTGTAAGAACATAAAAATTAAGAATGCATTAAGACTCTATTTTAGTTATATGCTCTATGGATGGAGATTGTATTCATCAGCTTTATGCTAGTGCAACAAAACAGTTTACATAATGAATTGACAGAGAAGAAAGGTTTCTTTGGGCTCTGTTTCAGAAGGTTCAGTCTGTGACACTTGGTTCGATGCCTTTGTGTAAAGTAACACATCATGGAGGAGAGTGTGTGGCTTCAGCAAGATGGCCATCTCAAGGCCATCAGGAAGCAAATGGAACAAGGAAAACAAAGCAAGAGAACTGGAGGCCACAGTCCCTCATTAAGGCAAACCCCAATGACCAAAACTCTCTAAACAGGCCTCATGTTACAAAGGTTTCCCTCCAACTGTGTTAAGCTGACCACCATAGGGTCTTTAACACATGGAACTTTGGGGAACATTCCAGATCCAAATTATAGCAGATCTTAAGAATTAATGATGGTTGGGCTGGAGAGATAGACTAGAGTTAAGAGTGCTGACTGCTTCTGCAGAGGAACCTGGGTTGATTCCGCACCCACATGGCGGCTAGAACCATCTTACTCCATTCCAGGAAATTTCATGCCCTCTTCTGACCTCCGCAGCATGCACAACATGGGTGCATCCAACCTACATGCAGACAGTAAACATTAAAAAAAATAAATTAAATTAAAAAAAAGAATTCTGAGGTTTATGTCTGTGTTAAGCCACATCCCTAGTGGCTAGAATGCATTGTTCGCTCTTATATTTCCTATAGAAATTATCACAATACAGAACATACAGAAAATGCCTAGTAAAGGTGTTTTAAGCATATGGAGCACTTCCTTGTCTTATATTCAAAAGTTTGCTCCATTAACACCTTCCCCATTAGATTGCCATTTATTCCTGTATTCTAGTGGGTCAATATTTAATGTATTTGTAATGTACAACTCTACCACCGTAGTGCCCAAAATTTTTGAAAAATGTAATCTAGTTGGATCTTTCTAACATCCATTAGGAAAAGTGAGACAAATTTTTTTGCTCATACCTAAATTTAATTTCAGCATCTGTTTGTGGTTTTTTTTGTTTTGTTTTGTTTTGTTTTTGTGTTTGTTTGTTTTTTTGAGATAGAGTCCCTGTTATAGCCCCAGCAGGCTTAAAGACTGCACCTATGTTACATTACCAGCTATACGCTCAATTTCACAGAGATCCTGCTTCTACTTCCCAACTGCTGAGATTAAAAGCATACACCACCACACCCAGCTAGTATCATGCCTTTTGGATAGAGCAACCCAACCCCCAAAACTATTCCATCTTTGATTCTTCGACTCTGAGGTTTCATATTTGGGGCTACAGTGAGCACTGAATTACAAATAAAACTAGCACATTTGCCTAACAGGTCATTTATTTAACCAATGAAAGAGAAATGGATTACTGAGANACCCCACAAACAAAGACAAATTATTGAAAGCCACAAGAGAAAACCAAGTAGACCTATAAGAGACCAACCCTATCAGGTCCCAACCAACGGACCTTCTCAACTAGCACAACTAATGAACCAGCAAGAAGAACCTGGAGAAAGCATTCCCAGTTTAAAGGAACAATCAGATGCTAACCCAGGTTACTATACCCCAGCAAAAATGTCGATTACAAAATTGAAGAGGACGAGCGAAAAACCTTCCATCGACAATAAACAAGTTGAAAAGGATATATCGCTCCGGAAAACCAAACCTTTAGGGAATACTTGAAGCAATTAAAGAACAGAAGAAAGGAGCACATCCCCAGGCACCTAAAAGAGCAATCACAATAAAAGCCATAACTGCAGAAGCAGTCACACCTAAACCAAAAACCAAAATGATAATAAGTGCAAAGGAAGCAACACAAACCTATCAGTCATAACCTTAATTATTAATGGACAAAACTCCTCAATCAAAAGACAAAGACTGGTTTTTGGATTGGATTTGGAAATCAGAATACCATCAATATGCTATCCTTAAGGTAAAAATTCTTACCTTTAAGTATAGGCACCACCTTAAGTGAAAGGATGGAACATAAAAAAATTTCCAAGCAAATGGTAATGCCGTATAAAAAGAAGCAGGTGTTGCATTTAATAATCAGAAAAAATAGACTTCAAAGTAAAAGAAATCAGAAGTAGACGCAGGAGATAGGCCATCTACATTGTTTTTATCAAAAAGGGAGCAATTCCACCAGACACGAATTTCACCCTAATTATAGAATATATACTGTGCACCAAACTCTTGGTACTATGGTACCCAAACTTATAAAGGAAATTCTCCACAGGACACAAGGTACACTAAACCTCATACACTCAATAGCTAAGAGGACTTCAAATACCACCACTAGAGTCCTATTGCGATATGGAGCTCAACCAGGCAAAGAATAAACAGTGACATCTGAACTGAACAACTTGATACACCAAGGCACCTCATAGACCCCTCTCCAACATATTCTCACCCTATATAACTAGAAGTAATAACTTTCTAACTCAAGGCACCCCACTGAAACAGTCTCCAAAATTGACTACACATATCTAGGGTACACAGAAGAAACCGTCCACAATACAAAAAGACTTGAAAATATTATTTCATAGCATTACACGAGACCACAGTGACGATAATAAAGCTAAACATAAACACCAGTATAAGCTCACTGCCCGCATACAACAATATATGGTGACTAAACAACACACTCTTATATAATGAATGGGTCAAGGAAGAATAAAAAAAGAAACAAACATTTCACTGGAACTGAAAATGAACAAATAACAGCAACAACAAAAACACCATATGTGCGATAAACCATATATATATGTCAATACTAAGAGGGAAGTTTAATAGCCCTGGGTGACTGAGTTAGAAAAACAAAAAGAGCACAAGTGAATGAGTTAACACACTCATGTGTCTGAGGCAGGATAATAGGCAGTTGGAGAGAGGGCACAACAATAGCAATACAGCTACACTATTGCAACAGACAGGAAGAAATACGAAAAATCAGAGCAGAAATCAAAAAAACAAACAAAAAAAAAAAAAAAAAAAAAAAAAAAAAAAAAAAAAAAAAAAAAAAAAAAAAAAAAAAAAAAAAAAAAAAAAAAAAAAAAAAAAAAAAAAAAAAAAGGAAATAAAATATTAGTAGTCCAGTTTGTAGTAGCCAATAGGAAGTAACAGTGAACAAGCTCCAAATCTAAATAACACATCTGTGAGCATCGAAAGGGAAATATGCAACAACAGACATAGTAAAAAGACTCAAGAAATCTATGGTGATTGCTCTATATATAATATTCTACCAAGGTTTGAAAACCTAGAAGAAATGAGTAGATAATATATCTGTAAAATCCTGGGAAATTCACCAGAAAGACTTCTAAACGAGAGAAGCAGATCGAGCAAGCTTAAGAACACACAGACCCACTTATATTGATAGAAATATGAAGATGTAATAATGAAACACTCCCCAACTAAACAAAGCCCGGTAACAGGCCCTCGAGACACGGTATTTCAAGCAGCTCAGACTCTACTACACAGCCTAAAGCACTTGCAAATAGAGACATGCAAAGGCCAATATACTGATCACTTAGAACACTCCAGAGAGAGGTTTATATGTGTATACAGGGGAAATTCACACGCCCAATATATCCTCTGATGGAAGTGCCAGCAGTGACATACACTAACTCCACAAACAGGAGGGCAAAGATACAACTAAAAGAGAGAACTATAGAAGCATCTCCCTAATGAACACAGGATCCAAGTGTAGACAGGGGATATTGAGCAAATGGCATACAGTACTACACGATGTCAGAAAGAAATCATTACCTCCATTGGACCAGTGGATTTCATAACCGAGATGGCAGGCGAATGGTTCAACATATGGAAAATCAATAAGGACGATATCACACAATCAAAAAAAAACCTTAAACACCTAAAAATAAACTTGGAAGAGACCAAAAAACTCACACCAATCACATCTCAATTGATGCTGAAAAAAAAGCCTTTGCGAACAAGATCCTGCATCCCTTCATGCTTAAGAGTCCTAGAAAGGAATGGATTGAGGGATCATTCCTCAATGTAATCAAAAACCATATAACAGGAAACCCACAGCCAATATCATAGACCCTAACTAGTTGGTATATAGACAAGAAACAATTGCGCCCATTTTAAAGGTAAGAATCGCCAGTCAAAGGCTGCCCCTCTGTTCACCAACTCCTCCTCTTCACAATATTAGTGCTCTGAGACAACATATAGGCCAAGGAGATGAAATTTAAAGGAAATTAAAAGGAAAAGAGGAAAGTAAGCTATCCCATTTTGATGATGATATGATTGCTACTTAAGGGATGCTAAAAACTCCCACCAGAAAGGGGTTGATACGCACTATAGTACAAAACCTCCCTAGAAAAAACGCAATTAACAGCTTCCAAGCAAGCAATAGCCAGGAGTGATATGCACAAATTAAGCCTATATATATATAATCAATGGCATTTCGTCTTTGTTGACACCAAATGACACATATGTCACTCGGGCAGCAAGCGTGAATCTCTCCTAATAGAGAGACCACGTTACCTCATAGATAGCCTACAAAAACAGAGAGCATAAAATACTCTAGGAAACATTGCTGAGAAAAGACCTAACCAAAGAAGTCCGACCAAAAGATCTCTCAAAGAGAACAAGAAAAATTTAAAAAACTATGATAATATAGGAGAGGAAAGTTGGGACACGGAAGACACACGAGAAGATCCGAAGAAACCCTCCATGAGCTCCATGGAAGGGAATGGAGATAAGATTCGACAAATTACGGTATATAAATGATGGCCATTTATATATCGAAGACTCTTGTAATAAGACTTTAATTGCTCAATCTCAATATTATAATGTCCCCAAGAGTTCTATTCACAGGCTGGAAAAAAATAAAGTCCTTATATTTCCAATCGTTTAACACAAGAATCCGCGTGTCCGAATAGCCCAACATCCCTGAGGAAAAAGAAGCTACAACAAGGGGGGAGAGTAATAGCCGAGACTTCACCACTCTGACTCACAAGTAGGGCCTATAGTTCTAAAAAACATAGCCCGTACTCTCATGTGATGCGCACACGTAAAAACAGAACCTGTTGCCAAATGGAACAGAAGAGTGGAAGAACCAAACTTGAGCATTACAATTTCGAGCCATCTCGATATTTGACAAGGGGAGCCAGAGAAGAACTCAATGGAGAAATAGACAAGCACCTATAGCAAGTTGGTAGTTGGCAAAAATCTGGATTCATCACTTGTAGAAAGAATGAAAATTAAACCCCTACTCTCACCCTGTACAAAAGTCAAACTCCAGATGGATATCAGACCCCGGTCAACGATTGCGAACCGCAACTGCTGAAGGCGAGAGAGAAGGAAAAAAAGTTGGCAGCCAAGAACTACAACAGACATAAAGAGTAGAAGGGGAAAAGACTGTCCTAAATCAGACAGCAAGCTGCACAAGAATTAAGGTCGAAGTCACATTGAACAATAAAGTGGGACGCCAACGACTACAAGAATCAATTTTAATAATCTCAGGCATTCCTGTAGAGAGAAACAAATCAATAATGAAGATATATATACCAGCCCGGGAGGCAACCTTCACCACAGAAACAATCTGAGAAGCACAATTTTCCGAGAATATAGCTACTAATATAAGAGGTCAAAAACTAAAAACAAAGAATGAAAGAAAACAAATGACGCTTCACAGAAGAGGTGGAAAGAAGCTATGAACAGCAGCTTCACAAGTGAGGAATTTAGAGATGTCTGAGAAACACCCCTTAAGAAAGGTGTTCCATCATCCCCTAAATCACATTAAGGAAAAGTGATGCAAATTAAAACAACTTAAGATATCAATCTTACTCCAATATAAGACTGGGCTAGGATCAAAGAAAACTAAAAATGATACCAAGTGCTGAAAGGTTAGTGAGGAAAGGGAACACTCATTCCATGTGTGGGAATGTAAACTGGTGCAGCCACTAATGTGTATATATGTGGATAACGCCTTGAAGACTTGGAAATGAAACTAGGACCATCAACCAGCCATACCACTCCTAGGCATGTACCCTCAAGACTCACCCCACCGCAGAGATACATGCATGGCCATGTTTATTTCAGCTCTCTTCACAATAGCAAGGAGCTGGAACAAATCCAAATGCCCCTCAACTGATGAGTGGATAGAGAAAATGTGGTACATCTACACAATGGAGTTCTATGCAGCAGTAAAGAATGATGACATCATGAGCTTTGCAGGAAAATGGCTGGAGCTAGAGGACATCATGCTGAGTGAAGTAATACAGTCCCAGAAAAACAAATGATGAATGGTATCCCTCCTCTGTGGATGCTAGTGCCAATTACCTAGTTGCAAGTATTTCTTGTGTACTGCCCCTTGGGCTTATGTCCAAGCAGTTGGGAGTGACACATATTGGAAACATCATCATCAACAACAACAGAAAGTACTGCATCAAAGAACTGACTGAAACAGTGAACTTCTGCTCAAAACAGTCAACTTCTCCATGGAGAATATTAAGAAAGACATGAAAAGCATGTTTGGCAGAATACATGAGCTCTGGTTGGGTGGGGGAAAGGAGGAGACACAGGTCTAGATTTTGATAAAAAAATATATAAATATGGGACCTCATCAAATAAATAAATTTAAAAAAAGAAAAATACAATACAGGGGAATTGCTCTACCAGATTTCAAGCTGTATTACAGGACCATAGTCATAAAGACAGCCTGGTACTGGCACAAAAACAGACCCATTGACCAATGGAACAAAAGTGAAGATCCAAACTTGAGCTCATACAATTTCAGCCACCTCATATTTGACAAAGGGGCAACAAAAGCTCAATGGAGGAAAGATAGCATCTTCAGCAAATGGTGCTGGCAAAACTGGATACCCATTTGTAGAAGAACAAAATTAAACCCCCTACCTCTCACCCTGTACAAAAATCAACTCCAAATGGATCAAAGATCTCAACGTGAAACCCGAACCCCTGAAGGTGATAGAAGAAAAAGTTGGCAACAACCTACAAGACATAGGTGTAGGAGAAGACTTTCAAAATCAGACAGCAGCTGCACAGGAAATAAGGTCAACAGTTGACAAATGGGACCTCATGAAACTCAAAAGCTTCTGTACAGCAAATGAAACAATCAAGGAAGTGAAGAGAAAACCCACAGAGTGGGAGGAAATCTTCACCAGTGATACATCTAACAGAGCATTAACATCCAGAATGTATAAATTCCTCAAAAAACATGGAAGAAAATAAATGACTCACTCAAAAGATGGAGTAAAGAGCTGAATAGAGACTTCACCAGTCAGGAAGTAAAGATGGCTGAGAAACATCTTAAAAAGTGTTCAACATCATTAATAATTAAGGAAATTCAAATTAAAAGCACTCTAAGATATCATCTAACTCTGATAAGACTGGCTAAAATCAAGAAAACAGAAGACACCAAATGCTGGAGAGGTTGTGGGGAAAGGGGAACACTCATCCACTGGTGGTGGGAATGTAAATTCATACAACCACTATGGAAAGCAGTGTGGAGAACCCTTTAACGACTCAGAATGAGCCTACCACCTGACCCAGTCATACCACTCCTGGGTATATACCCCAAAGACTCATCCTACCACAATGATACATGCACATCCTTGTTTACTGCAGCTCTCTTCACAATAGTGAAGAGCTGGAACCAACCCAAATGCCCCTCAACAAAGGAGTGGATGGCAAAAATGTGGTACATATACACAATGGAGTACTATGCAGCAGTAAAGAAAGATGACATCATGAAGCTGGGCGTGGTGGTGCATGCCTTTAATCCCAGCACTCGGGAGGTAGAGGTGGGTGGATCTCTGTGAAGTTCAAGGCCAGCCTGGTCTACAGAGCGAGCTCCAGGACAGGTGGTACTAAAAGGGAGACCCTGACTCAAAAATACCAAAAAAAAAAAAGTTAAAAAAATAAAAATAAGATGACATCATGGGATTTGCAGATAAATGGATGGAACTCAAAGCCATTATGCTAAATGAAGTAACACAGTCCCAAAAACCCAAAGAGGAATGGGTTCCCTCATTTTTGGATGCTAGTACCAAATCCCCCAACTGAAAGAAAAGCTGAGCAATGTTATTGTTATATTTCTTTTTATCTGAAAGCAACTGATGTTATAATGTGAATATCTTTATGAGTCCTAGAATTAACCTACCACTTCCTTTCAGACATGGTAATTAATGTACATGGGCAGAAGGTATATATTCATATTTTAAAGTAATATGAAATTCAAAGAAAAAATCTGAACCCCTGAACATAAAAACATAGTGACTTCTGTATGTTGAACCTTTGTCAGATGGGTCACTGGTGAAAAGTTCCACTCTAAACTTGTTTTGGAATTAACCTAGAGTTTATTTTCAGAGTTTATAATTTTGGTATATGTATGGAGTGTGTATATATATACATATTTTGGAGTAATACAAATTAAAAGGAAAGAAAAATGACAAAAAATACTTGATCAAAGAATCGACCAAAACTGTAAACTTCTGTATCAAAAAAGTTAAAAAAGACTCAGAAAAAGATGCAAGATGGGACTTAAAATATATGGCAGTCTTTGACTCCAGTTCCAGGGGAATCTGATCCCCTCTTCTGACCTCTGCAGCATTGCACAACATGGGTGCACAGACCTGCATGCAGACAGTATATTCATACACATAAAGAATAAATAAAATAAAGAATAAAAAATATATATGACAGAATGCATGAACTCTGGTGAGGGGGTTATGGATGGGGAACAGGTCTAATTTTAATTAATAAATGGTGTATGAAATGTACAAGTGCTCAATAAAAATAAAGAAAAAAAAAAAAAAGTAATAAAAAAGAAATCATAAGCTGAAAATGCTAAAACCTATGACATCATAATCTCGATATATGTGTGGCATACATATATGCATATTTTAGAGTGATGAAAATTGGAAGGAATAACAACGACAATAATAACAACAAGAGACTGAATAAAAGAACTGACTGAAATGGTGAACTTCTGCCTGAAACAGTAAACTTCTCCACCAAAAATTTTAAAAGAGACTGAGAAAAAGATGAAAAACATGTTTGGTACCATAAATGAGCTTGGTGGGGTGGGGGGCAGGGAGGGGGGGAATGGGTCTGGATTTGATTGGAAATTTTGTATGAAATGCACAAAGCTTCAATAAAAATTGGCTTTGAAAAAAAAAAGAATGGTTCTGTGAGGGAGAGCCCAGAAACAAGGCTCCTAGAGATCACATATACTAAATGAGGCCTAGTGATTGAGAAAGTGAAATTGGTCAATTGACATTGCCCTCATAAACCTTCCTGTCTTGTTCTAAATACATTTGGCAGAAAGATTTTGAGTCAACTAGAGGAATTATGACCAATCTCAATAGTTTCAAAATTGATTTGTCATAATGAAAAGCTCACTGAGCTTAAAAAATATGATCATCAAAGTCTATTGTGAAGTGTAAAGAAACAATCATATGTGTGTACATAGCAAAATATCAACATTCCAAATAGGGATTTGGTCCTCAGGAATTTATAGAGAGAACTAGGTTTCAAACAAAAGGCTGATAATAGAGACTTTGCAGTCAGTCTGAAATGAAGTAATGCACTCATAGAAGAGGATGAACACATTTAATAGTGAACATTGAGGCTAAGACTGGCCATGAAAGGTTACAGGGCTGAGCGGATGGGAGGGCACAGGAGAAGGAAGATGAGAGAAATACCCATGCTGAAGAAGCAGGGAAGAGCCTTGTCAAGACCTGTGGAGGAAAGAATTTTAAACAAGAAGGAATGGTCAACGAGTGAAGGAGAAAACATAGAACCATACTTTGGGTATTCTGGAGGAAGGAGAGGATAGTTTTCTTCCAGTATTCAGGGGGAGATTGCTGGTGACAGCTGTCAGGTGACTCCATTTTAACGGTAGTAAGTTACAGATAGAAGATGAACTTTGGAAGGCAAGGTGTGGTAGCAGGCTGTCAGAACAGAGGCACAGGTCCAAAGAACTCAGGTACCATGACCAGAAGGAAAATGAGGAAACTGGGCTGGGCTTGGGAAGCAGGAGGAGCATTTCCTTGCTTATTTTTGTCCACATGGAAAAATATTTTTAGAAAATGAAAAGTTTGAGTAGTGTTTATCTAGTTAAAAAAAGAGCTTAACTCTTTAGAATCACCATAATCACAATTGAATGACATTTTAATTTTGTGCATTCTTAATGAAAGATAATTATATCAGATATTTACAAAATTATGTATTCCTTTTGAAAAAGAACTTGTCCACAGTTGTGCATTTTGCTCACTGCTCCTATGGACAGATGTATAGGTGGAGCAGAGAACTTTTGGTTTTATTTCATTAGATTTATTTATTTCTTGCTTACAAAGAAAATATGTGTTTGTCACAAAAATGTCACCCAACAGAGAAGAGTTAGGATCATTTTATAAATTTCATGAAATGATAATATTCAGAGGTACCGTTAGCATTTGACAAATCTCTATCCAAATGTTTTTCTTTGCATTGATACATAGCTAGTATTTTATATCAATAAGATTATAATACAAATGTGGCTTGCATTTTTTTTTCATGTAAAATAAGCTATGGACATTTTGCATGTCAACAAATATAAAAATTTAGTGTCCTTTCTCAAGCATAGTTTTTGTATAACATACCACAATTGATTTAAGCCATCTTCTATTGCTGGCCATTTAGACTTTCCCCAAATTTTCTGTCTTGACAGCACTGCAGTGAACATTCCTGTGACATATTTTTGTCCACTTTTCTGATTAATTGTATTTGGATAAATTCCTGGAAGCAGGGGTATGGACGAAACGCTATGTGTATTTTTATTTATTTTTGTTAAATATATATTTATTGAATTTTTGTGCATTTCATACAATATTTAGACTCCCTCCCCTCTGTGTACTTCCCCCAAATCCCTGCCTGCTGGATATCATGTGTTCTGTCATATGTGTTGAGGTCTATTGAGTCATGTTTGTGTCCCCAGATGTCCCTTGGTGTGAGTGCATCCACTGGAGCCTGGTCAGGCTGTCTATTGTCACTCCCTTAAAGAGATCAACTCTCGCTCACCCAGCAGTGATCAGCTGTCAGTAGTTCCTAGCTAAGGCTGGGACTTGGCCATTTTCCAAGTTCTATTCTGGGTCTTGGTCTGGTTTAAACTTGCACGGGTCATTTGCACGCTGTCATTGCTGCTGTAAGTTCATATGAGGAAGTTCCCAGCCACCTGGAAAACTGTTTCTTCATGGTCATCCCCCATCCCTGGCTCTTACAATCTTTCTGCCTCCTCTTCAATGGTTCCTGAGCCCTGGGTGGCAGAGGTTCAATACAGGAGCCCTATTTGAGGACACATACTCTGAAGTGTCTTATTTCATACATTTTGTCCATTTGTGTCTTTCTGTGTTAATCACCCTCTGTTGCATGAGGACACTTTGCTGGTAGAGTTGAGAGATGCATTATTATTCTCTCTACTTCCTGTTCTACTATGTTACATGAGCCTTAGGTGTGGAGTTTCCATTGTAGATGTGCCACTTAGAGCTGGGCATCTCACAGATAGTTATTCTCTGTGTTTGACCAGTCATAGAATTTTGTGATATTATCACAATCTCCATCTGTTGCAAAAAAGAAGCTTCTTTAATGAGTAGTGACAGATACACTTGTCTGTAAATATAAGGATATGTATTTAGCATACAGTAAGAAATTACTTTTGTCTAGGGATGTGGCAGATATAGAGTTGTCTCTAGGATCTATGACATCTCCAACCATGTGTATTTGGCTATGTTTATATAGCACACATGAATTCCCTCCAATTGAGCTGGCACTAAGTTAAGTCCAATTAGATAGTTGTTGATGGACTCCAAGATAAAAGTGTCACTACTGCACGGACAGAGTTTGCTGCACTAGTCATTGTTGTGGTTATTATTATTTAAAGCTGGGGTTGGACCAGTGATTTATTTTCTCCTTCAGCAGCTTGCATAGTATCCTCTGAAACTGCGAGAGCTAGTCCTCAGGGAGGAGGCTTATACGTCAGTTTCAACTCCCTTGTTCAAAGTCCCATGTCTGAAGTTTTTTGAGACAAGGTCTCACTATACAGCTCTGGTTGGCCTGGAACTCTCTAGACAGACCCAGGCTGCACTAGATCTAACAGAGATCTACCTGCCTCTGCCTCCAGATGTTGTGTTTAAAGGAGTGCACCATCACACCCAACAGGAATGTTTATTTTCTATTGTGATACATGTTTGGATATTGCCAAAAGCCACTGTAAGTGTTCTTCCAATAGCACATATCATTGCCCCAGGAAGTTCTTTTTTTTTTTTTTTTTTTGATATTTTTTGAGACAGGATCTCCTTTTAGTCCCAGCTGGCCTGGAGCGTGCTCTGCAGACCAGGCTGGCCTTGAACTCACAGAGATCCACCTGCCTCTGCCTCCCGTGTGCTGGGATTAAAGGTGTGCACCAGAAAGTGGTGGTGCACCACCACGCCCGGCCAGAAAGTTCTTTTCTATTTATTCTTTTTTAATTTATGCGTTTACATGCTTATAAAATAAGGAATTTGAAATATGTCAGTAGTTCTTAAATGTTTTAAGATCTTAGGATCATTTTAGAATTTGTATGTATATATGTACATGTGCCATGTAGATGTGTGTATGTATGCATATGCATATTGCACATCTATGTAGAGGCCAGAAGTCAATATCATGTGTCTTCTTTGATCTTTGTCCACTTTATTTGTTTTAAAATTTTAGTTACATTTTATTCATTGTGTGTGTGTCTGTGTCTGTGTGTGCGTGTGGGGGTACAGTTTGTACAGTATGCCCACTGAAGTCATAGGACAGCTTTTAGGAGCTGGTTCTCTCTGACCCATATGGAGCCTGGGGATTAAACTCAGTTCATCGGGCTTGGCAGCAACAATATTTACATCCTGAGCCATCCCACTGGCCTCATGCTCCTTATTTTTTATTTTTGGGGAATTTTATATGTGAGCATTGTATTTTCATGATTCTACCCCTCGCACTCTCCCTTCAATTCCTCTCAGTTTCAATTAATTCCATCGCAGTTTCATGTCCTCTTCTTTATTATTGTTACATGTACATACATATAATTATAAATTTACATGTATATAGTTCACTGAGTTCATTTAGTGGTGCTCATGTATACATGTGTTTAGGGCTACCCACTTGGAATTAGACAATCTCTCAGGGAGCTAGTCCCTGGAGAAAACCAGTTCTCCCTTGCTCAGCATCCATTGATTGCCTGGAGTTCTTTATTTTGAGGTGGACCCTGTGAAATTTCTCCCATCCACATTGGCATGTAAACTGGACTTGACATTATGCAGCTCTTGTTAGTCTATTATACCGATAAGATTTTATCCACCTTAAAAAACTATTGTATAGCCAAGCATGGTGGTGCATGCCTTTAATCCTAGCACTTGGGAGGCAGAGGCAGGCAGATCTTTGTGAGTTCAAGGCCAGCCTGGTCTACATAGTGAGTTCCAGGGCAGCTAGAGCTACAGGGAGACCTTGTCTCAAAAAGAACAACAACAACAACAAAAATTATTTTATTCACTATTTCTTATGTATGTAAGTATATTATCTACCATGCTGTGCAATGCCTGTGGAGGCCAGAAGAGGGCATCTGATCCCCTGGAACTGGAGTTGTGGATGGCTGTTAGTAGTGGCATATGAGTTCTGGGAATCAAACCCAGGTCCTCTGCAAGAGCTGTCAGTTCTCTTAACTACTGAGTCATCTCTCTAGCCCCTCACTCATCTTTAAAATTATTTATTATTTTTATTTTATGTGTATGAGTGTTTTGCCTGCATGTATGTAAGTGCACCATGTGAGTGCAATGCCCATAGAGGCCAGGGGAATGTGGTGGATCCCCTGGAACTGGAGTTATGGATGGCTGTTAGTAGTGGCATATGAGTGCTGGGAATCAAACAGTGGTCCTTTGGACAAACACCAATTGTTCTAAATCACTGAGCCATCTCTCCAGCCCCATGTCCACCTTATTTTTAAGACACAATTTCCACCTTATTTTTAAGACACAATTTCTCACTGAACCTAGAACTTGGCGATTTGGCCAGACAAGCTGGTCAAAAAAATCTGCCTGTCTCCTCAGTGCTCAGATTATAGCTGCTTCACTCAGGTGATTTTCTTAAGATTTATTAATTTCATTTTATATGTACAACTCTTTTTCCTGCATGAATATATGCATTTTTAAAAGATTCATTTATTTATTTTGTACTTGGCTTTTTTACTTGGTGCTGGGTAAACTTGGGTCCTTATGCTTGGATAGCAAGCACTTGACCAACTGAGTCGAGTGCTCTAGGTCCCAATTTTAGAAATTTTTATAACTATATCATCTACTTTGCAGAAAAACACATGTGCAAAAGCAGATTTTCTTTTTAATGTATTTCATACATGAGGCAAACAATCTTCCACTGAGTTACATCCCTGGTTGAAAATTTTTATATACTGTTTATAGGAAGTTGCAGATCCTTTGAAGTCAAATTATAGACTCTTTATGTCTTGATGAATTCAACTGCAGAGTCTCTGAATCAGTTATTTTAAAGTTTCAGTTTCTGCACTCACATGCACGTCTTGCACACACATGCCATACACTTATATACACACAGAATTTAAACATGTTCAGAAAAGCTTAAGTCCTGCTTGATATAGAACCATTTCTCAAATGAGAAATCACTTGAGAGTAGGTAGTTATTGAAATGAAGCATCTCTATGTATTTCAGGTTTCTCAATGGCGAGCCCACCAGGAAGAGCTAGCAAGACTGGAAATGGAAATTTCTGCCAGAAGAAGAGAAAAGGAAGAAGAGAAAGTGGCACTATGGAAAAGGAAGGAGCTGCTGCAAAGAGAGGAGAAGAAGGAAATGGTATAGAGGCTTCTGCTTGTGTGGATGTGTGAGCGTGTGCTCGGCTGCCTTGAGCTTTGTTTCATCTTGCTGTTTGGCAACAATCTTCAGAGGCAGTTCTGAAAATAGCTGTGAGAGTCTAGCAAAGTCTTGTTTTAGTTTACATGAGCTTCAGATTTGTGAACCTGGAAAAGAAGCCACGTTGTTGGCTTGTATGAGCATATCAGCAATTAAGTACATAAAACAATTCTGTAGATGGGAAAAAGCCAAATTTGTGACTGATTCTTAGTCTTGAATGGAGAAAGAACATGATACAGCTTTCAGGGTATTGGGAGGGCATTTTGGTTTCTGGTGATTGGCAAGTGATTGCTAGAAATGTATTAGTTGGCAGAATATATTGTACCAGGAACAGTGTAAAATTTCCTGGAATGCCACATGGTACTTTACAGAGTTTACTTCTTGACTTTTTATTTGTTAGATGGCTTTTGTTTATCTCTCACACAAATTTTTCATTTGTCTTTGGAGCAAACACTTGCTTCTCAATCTTAAAAATATTCTTCCAAATCTTATTCACACCTCCAAAGTGCTTTCTGATAATCTATAAAGGACAGACTATACTTGAGGGTTGCTTTCATTATCTATAAAACACAGTATTTAGGCATTTTTGTGTGTTTGTTCCACAATAAAACTTATAGAATTTACAGCAAAGATATTTTTGTTAAAATTCTATAAGAGTTATCAACCAACTTTTAGGGAGTTGCTGACTCTGGAAATCATTCAAAAAGGTAGTTAACTTGTGATCAACACAGTAAAAGGAGATCAATACACCCACATAGTTCTCCTACTAATGCATATCAGGATCTGGAAAGTTCACCTGTATTGACTTGATCTGCATGATGTAAAAGATTTTTTTTTCAAAAGCTGCTTGCAGTGCTAAGAATGGCACTGACTCATGGCCGTTGGCCCGCTGCCGTCCGCACTCATGGTTGTGTCCACATTTGGGCTGTGCGACTAATGAAGTCCATCACACTCTTGTCTAGGAGTTTTTTCCTTCACAGTTGAATAGCAGGATGTAAAGAAACTACAAACTTCTAAGCTAAAAGCCAGTTTCTTTGCATTTTTGATTCTTATCATTGGCCTTGATTTGTTCTGTGTCTTTACGTTGGCAAGCTGAGTGACAGTGTGTGTGTGTGTGTGTGTGTGTGTGTGTGTGTGTGTGAGCATACATCGTTCTCTAATCATTCAACAAAATCAACTCCTAAGAAGTTGGTTTCACTGCTCTTATATTTTAATTAAAAATTGAATTCCATTTCTGCCCCTAAAGAAGTAAATTGATTGGTTTCATTAGACTGCCTAAGAAAGATGATGGATACAAGGAAAAACTGCATGTATCTCAAAAACTAATAAATTAGATCATGTTTCAAATCATGTAAGTAAGATATATATCTTTGCAGGGCAACTTACCAGTTATTTACTCTCATGAAAATGCAGTATCTGAAAAGTACATCTATAGCCAGGCGTGGTGGCGCACGCCTTTAATCCTAGCACTTGGGAGGCAGAGGCAGGTGGATCTTTGTGAGTTCAAGGCCAGCCTGGTCTACAGAGTGAGTTCCAGGACAGCTGGGGCTACAGAGAAACCCTGTCTCGAAAAACACCAAAAAAAAAAAAAAAAAAAAAGAAAAGAAAAGTACATCTATATACTTTGGTCTACCAAGGATGCTCTTGAAGGATTTCTTCTCTATAAATAAGATTGACTGCAGAAAGTATTGCATACCTGAGCATTAAGTTTACATGTAGTATCATCTGAAATGTCATGAAAAGAGACTTACAGTTCCAATCTCTGAGGATTTACAGAATCTAAGGAATTGCATAAGTTAAGTAACTCAAGTATTGAGAATAGGAGTAAATCCTTTGTGGGAATTAGATTTGAGTTGGGTAGTTGGAATGGACACTCAGAAGAAGATGGCAAGACATTGCTGTCTTCTGGGTAGTCTACAAATATGATTTCCAGGAGAGAAAGCCATTTTTATTATTCATGTATTATTCTTTATTATTTTAAAAAATTATATCTGTATGTGTATTGAATGTATTGTCTGCATGAAAATGTGCACAGTTAAGTGCCAATGCCGCGCGAGTCAGAAGAGGGTGGTCGGACTCCCCTGGGAACTGGGTTCTTCTGGAATTGGAGTTTCAGAAAGCTCTCAGCTGCCCAATGTGTGTGGGAATCAAACCTGGGTCTTCTGCAAGAATAGGCAGGTCTCTTAACCACTGAGCTATCTCTCCAGCCCCGAGAAAGCCATTTTATTTTATTTATTTTTTTTTTGTTAAAATAAAAAATTTTTTTTTTTTTATTATTATTTATCTTTGTATGTGTATGAATGTAGTGTCCTGCCTGCAGGTCTGTGCAACCATGTCGTACAATGCCCAGCGGAGGTCAACAGAAGAGGGTCTCGATTCCCCTGGACACTGAGTTCTCCTGGAATTGGAGTTACGACGGTTTTAGCGCCATGTGGGTGCTGGCGGGATCACGAAACCCGGGCTCCTCTGCAAGAGCGTCGGTGGATTTACCGCTAGCTTTCTCCAGCCCCGAGAAAGCCATTTTAAAGCTAAGCAAGAAAGTCTTCTTGAGTTCACAGATGAGAAGACATTTGGCTTTAGAAACACCAATGCAAGTGAGCAAACAAGCACAAAGAAATGGATGGTATAATTAAGCTACTGCATCGGCCAAGGTGATGAGAGAGCTAACTCAATACGGCCTAAAACAAGAAGGCTCTGTGGACGCCAGGGAGAATTTCAAAATCATTAATTGTATGTAAATTTTACCTAAATATCCTCGCACATTTTAGAATGCAAAATTGAACCTAAACCTAGGAGCACCGGGGAAGTAGATGTTGAAAAGATATCCAATGTCCCTATGTGTAGTGCGTTTTGGGGCTCCAGTCCTGCCTACAGGACATTACTTCATGATCTTGCACATGACAGTGAGGGACAATGTAAAAAAATGAGCTATCAAGTTGGCTCATGTGTACTGAGGAAAGGAGATATTACTGCATTTTAGCAAGTGCCAAAATTTGTTTTCAACTCTCAGCAATTGTGTAGGACCAAGGTATCTGGTTTATTTTACTTACTGTCTTCTAATATTTTTTCCTGTAGAAAATATTCTAAAACACAGAGATTAATATAATACATATAGTAGCACCCATCATCTAGCAGGGAAAAGTTTTAATATGCTTATGTGTTTCACATTCTCAAAAAATTAAGTAGAAGATTACAGAGAAAGTGGAAATCATTTTTTGAGGCCTTACCTACCTTCCTAATTTCCCTAGAGGTTTTATGTCTGTTGTCCCAGAGCATATAATGAAGTTAAAGCATTTTAATATAGTTTGTGATTTAACATTTTCAAGACTTCATACCATACCATGCTGCAACACCTACTTTTTCATTCTATCTTGTGTTTTAAATTATTCCCATGTGAATACATTTGGAGTAGAGCTTTTTTATTCCTTTTAACTGCTAGTTAGTCTTGCATAGTAGCAAAGGCAACCATTTCTCCATTCCCCACCATGGCTGATGCTTTAGTCTGCAGTTTTACTTTGCCTGGTGTGCTGCCACACACTGTGGACACACCCTCTGGTGTGTGTGCCTTGAGCTTTGTCTGGGCACTTCTAGGATGAATTCATCATGCCATGGGTGTGTTTTATATTCTATGTGATTTCCTTTATTTTATATGATACAATTCCATTTTTCTGAATTCTGCCAATCTGATGTGAAAAGTACCTCATTGGTGTTTTAATTGTATTTGCATGGTTGCTTCTGTGACTGAAAACCTTTCATGTTTACTGTGCAGCTTTTTCCTCTATAGATTGCTTATTCATCCTTTTAATCTATTTTCCTATTTGTTTATTCATTAATCTATAGGTACACCTTATATTTCCTGGATGTTATTGTTTTAACCATTTATAATAGGTTGCAAATACTTTCTTCCACTGATCATTTGCTTTTTAATATTACTTGTAGTTCCTAGCTTCACAGATATCTCAAATGACTAAGGAATCAAAAACATTAGTTCCTAGTTTCACAGATATTTCAAATGAAGAAGGACTCAAAAACTTCAAATGTTTCCTTTATAAATTGCATGTCCTTTTTTTAACTGGGGCCTGGTAGTGAGAACATCTCTGTGGACAACTCTTACATTTGTCTCTGTTGAGGGCCATGTACGTCTTACTGGCTCAGGACCAGTTTCCATGCTCGATTTTAGATGGGACACTGCGCTGTGAGCTGGAGTGGATTGTGTTAGTTCTGATGCTCCATACTAGCTTGAAGTTCTGCAGTAGACTCATTTGATGTTCTGGTTCCCAGGCATAAAGTAAGCCTCCTTGTCACTCCCTAGGGAGCAATCAGAATGTGTCAAGTCCCTGCTTTCTCCCTGGACAAGTCCCGTGCTCTTTCTTGCTCTTTGTAATTTTCTTGGTTATAGCGCGTGTGTAGCTTCTCATAAAGTGAAAGGCCCAGTTATTGGCTATTACATTGTAGTTTTTCCTGACCCCTAGCTGCCCCCCTTGGCCTTAGTTTGGCTTATGTCTTTGCTTTCACCATGGGGTACTCTGTGTGTGTGTGTGTGTGTGTGTGTGTGTGTGTGTAGTTGGGTTACAGTTTGTTCAACATTTCTACATGTTTGAAGGTTGAAATTTTCATATTGACACGGACCTTCTGAGCAAAGTTCTGGCTACTTTTGCTAAATACAAATCTGCATTCTTTGTTTTAACTATTTTATACATTGGAAGCAAATTCTGGTTGAGAGTATAAGAGCAGCTTGGCAGGTAATCCCGAAGGCAGTGATCCTAAGACAGTGCCTTCTGATGTCAGACAGCCTGCTTCCCAGCTCTTGTTTCTCCTCCACCTCCCACCTGGGGTTTTGCCCCCCACCCCAACTTCTTTACTCGTAAAGAAGCAGCACAGAAACCATGCTGTGTACAAAGCCCCACTGTAGGATCCTGAGCAAGATACTGTCTTCTCCATAATGCCATTTATCTATCAGGGCTCATTTGCTGGAATAATATTTGAATTTGTATCTGGTGCTGAGGTTTACTCTTCTAGGTACCCAGCCCCTCAGATTGCTTTTTCTCTGTGGTTTAAAACTTTAGTTGGATATAATATTCATACTTGTCATGGTTTTATCTCAAAATTCAAGAAAGGTGTTGATTCTTACATTGTTCACTGCTAGGTAACTTTCATAGGCACCTCTCTACTTTTGAAATTATTGTTACAATAAAATTGGAGGATGGTGCTTTTCTATAAATGGTCCATAGAGCTAGCCTAAGAAACATTAGATGGACCTTAAAATGCCTGATTTATGATATTGTTCATTTCACCACCCTTTCACTCTGTGGGGCTCTTAGGATGGTGTGAGAATACCATAAAATTGTTCTTCATCATAGAATTTTAGGAGATTTCTTTGTTGCAGGATGCCTAGTCTAGGGTTCCATGAGAACCAAGGCAAAAGTAGTTCTGACCCTTCTCCCAGAACAAAGATTTTGAGCAAGACAGAAGAGACATGTCCCTTCTCTGGTATAGGATTTTACAATTCTCTGAAAATTTCTAGCCAGCTCCTAACACAGCATTGCAAGTAACCAAATTTAGAGGGATCCTAGTTTCCAGGTGTCTCCAGTAGGTATACAACCTTCAACTTTCCTTCAAAGATATTTTGTGAAAGGATCTAGAATTTTGTGAATTCTCAGTTGCTATACATCTCAGTAAATACCCAATGTCACAACTTCATTAGGATGTTGGCAGCATAGAGCATCCGGCATATACCCAGAATCACATGTGTCCTACAGATAACTGAAGGAAAGAGACAGTTTAAAGCCAAAGAGCACAGGCTGTCTAGCAATGATAATGAAAACAGAATGCAGACTACAGGACTAGAACAGTGCATTTTCTCAGAAGATTCCAGAAGCTCTGTGCTCTGCATATTAATCCACAGTAGCTTCTCAATTCAAGTTAAAGCTATTCTCCCAGTGTGAGAAAGTGTGGATTCAGATGAGAGCATTATTTCATGAAATCTTGGAATTTCTATTATAGTACTGTAGAATTTAATAGTATATTGATCTAAAAAGCTAAGAGTATAAAAAAAGGTAGGTACAGAAGAATGATAAAATAAAAGCAAATCCCAAAATTTAATCTTTGGTTCTTTAGCGCTAATAGGATTTAGAGGCCCAACAAGTTCTTCTGTAGCATTCCAACCTGGAAGGTAGGGGTGGAGAGATTCCCAACCCACTGCAAGTCGTTCCTAATCACCGGAACTGTAAAAACGATGGACTTTACTCCCATGATGAACTTCTATTTAAATGTCACAGAGGACCTCAAAACAGAGACACCCAAACACATGAGCCCTTTAGAGCAAAGAGTTTTCTGTGGCTAGCTGCCCAGGGTGGTTAGAGATTTAAAGGGCAAGAAGGGCGTGAGCTGCCCAGGGTGGTTAGAGATTTAAAGGGCAAGAAGGGCGTGACCTGTCACAGCTTGCCCAAAGGTCATAAGGCAAGAGATGCTGTAGCTTACCCAGTTGAGAGGGGCTCTGGTTCAGCCGGCAATGCCATGCGAAGCTCTTGTCCTAGTTTGCTTTCTCTTGCTGTGATAAAACACTCTGACCAAAAGCAACTTGGAAAAGAAAATTGGTTATTTCAGTTTACACCTTCCAGGTCACCACAATCTATTTATTACTGAGGGAAGTCAAGGAAGGAACTCAAGGCAGGAATGTGGAGGCAGGAGCTTAAGCAGAGACCATGGTGCTTATTGGCTTGTTCCTCTGGCCTGTACTCCCTCTGCTTAAAAAAATTTGTTGAGTTTTTGAAAATTTTATACAATATATTTTGATTGTATTCAGATCCCCTCTCCTATCTTCACCCCCTTCCCATTTTCACCTAATTTCATGTTCTCTATTATATTTTAAAGCCTATTAAGTCTAATTTGAATCCCCAAATGTCCAGTGATGTGGGGGGTGGTCTCTGCTATGGGTGGAGCTTCTTGTGGGCACACCGTAGTGCCCTGGGCTGTCCTGTATCAATCAGCAACTAAGTCACCTCACAGACAAGGCCCCAGGCAATCACATGGGGCAAGTTCTTCAGTTAAGTGTCCCTCTCCTGAACTGACAGAAGCTAGCCAGCACAACTGCCGCAATACATTGGTCAGGAGCTTAATTCTGCCCCAAATAAGAAAGATTGGAAGCAAATTTGTTTCCAGATAAGAATTCAATTTTCCCCAAACCCTCGATTTCAGTATTATAACAAGAGCAGAACGCCCAGCTGTACTGCACTGGATTTCCAGATTACAGAATTCTGAGCTGTCACTGAGTCTTATTTTAAACTACAAAATTTGTGGTGATTCTTATTCAATAATTTTAAAAAATTAGCACAAATTGGGTCTAGAACTGGGAAGTGGGAAAAAGCCACAGGAATTTGGAAGATATGATTTTGAGATTAATTAGTAAAAAAAGACTAGATTACTTTCAATAGATGGTTAATAGAATAACAGGCTTGGCTGATAAGGTTTCTAGCAAAAGCAGTAAACAGTACTGGAAACAGGAGAAAGGAGGGCCAATATTAGGAGATGACAGAGGCCTGGGGAACCAAGCATTGAAGGTGAGCAGAAGAGGAATTCCTAAGTACTCAACTTCGTATGATGAGAGCTGTTTTCCAAGGTGTTGAAGGGGCTGCCTGGCTTCTGGTTGCTGCTTATAGCTAAATGGAGGTGATAGACTTCAAAGAACTTTTGAGCAAAAAGAACACAGACTGATGTTTGGGGAAATTCTCCACCACTGGAGAGATTACCAGCCATTAGATAGGCTGTGTGTATCACTACACATCCTTTGCTGTGGCCTTGAAAAGAAAAAAAAAAAGGCTGAATATTTGGTTGTATAAAAGATCTTCCATTGGATTGTTGGCTTGTGCAGCTGTGGGGGCACAGATACCCAGCCAGAACACAGGTGGGCCTGTTGCCTCTAGGGGACTTGGGTGCATACAGATCAATTGCTTTGACTGGATCAGCCAGACCAGCTGAAGTGCAGGATACCCCCCACGATGCCAACTGGAATTGCAGATGGAGTGTCCAGGTGGGACTACAGAACAGTAAGCCCAACAACCAACCTAGAAGAACTGGCTGTCAGGAAGCAGAGGGAGTACAGTGCTTAGAGGGTATCATCTGGGTTGTTACCTACCCAGGTTTTTGAGAACCTACAGAACAGAAAGGAAAAGTGAGCTATACCTTCCAATATATAACCAACATTGAAAGCACTAAACCTGAACAAGTCAACACTCCATAAATGAGAGTACAACCAAGGCATCTGAAGGAATCAAGGAAAGCAATCCTTCAACAGAGGGAAGAAACATTTGAGATTCACATCAAAATACAAACACAAAGAAACCCACATGCCAAAAACACAATGAAAGAACAATATGGGAAAAATAATTCCACACTAAACTCTACCAACCCTATAGAAGATTCCTACAATGAGATCTCCCTAGAGGTAACCCAGGACACAGATCTTAGAAGAACAATTGCAGATGTATTCAAAGAAATCATATAATATAAAGAACAAATCAGAGAACTAAGGGGAGAGCATGAAAACCTCAGGAAGGACCTAGAGGGAGAGAATGACAAACTCCAGAAAGAAATAAAAGGAGAAAATGAGAAACTCTGGAAAGAACTAGAGGGAGAGAATGGCAAACTCCAGAAGGAAGTGGAAACACTATAAAGATCCCATGCTGAAATGAAAAAGGATGGCAACCAGCGAAGCAAGGAGCTAGAAGAGATTGAGAAGTTCCAAAAGGAAGGGGAAATACTAAAAAAAAAAACAGGATAAAATGAAAAAGGAAATGGAACACTCATCCAATCAAGAGGAAAGAATGGGAAAAGCCTCAGAAGCAAAATGGAGGGAGCAGAACAAAGAATATCCGACCTGAAGATAACACAGAACAACTAAAAACCTCAAGGAAAGATTGTGAAAAATTTAAAAATACACAAGAGTGGAAGAAACAGGAACTGTGGGACACTATGAAAAGATCAAACCTCCACATCATAGGGATAGAGGAAGGAGAAGAATCCCAAGATCTACAACAGAATAATAGATGAAAATTTCCCCAAACTAAAAAAAGTCAAACCCATACAAATACAAGAAGCACGTGGAAGTCCAAACAGACAAGATCAGGAAAGAAACTCCCCACGCCATATCATAGTTAAAACACTAGATGTCCAAAACAAAGACAAAATTCTGAAAGCCACAAGAGAAAAACAACAAGTTACCTATAAGGGGAAACCCATCAGAATTACAACTGAGTTTTCAGTGCAAACTATGAAAGCAAGAAGAACATGGACCAAAGCATTCCCAATGTTAAAGGACTATAGATGCCAACCCTGGTTACTATACCCAGCAAAAATGTCCATTATAGTTGAAGGAGAGAAAAAAGAAAAATCTTCCATGATTAATAATATGAAAGAAACATGTCCGAAAAACCAGTACTCCTCAGAGAATACTTGAAGCATTCAAAGGACAGAAGAGAGTAGCAACTATCCCCAGGCACTAAAAGAAATTGATAAAAGCATAAACGCAGTAAGTAGAAATCTAGAAGCCAAACCACAAATTGATAAGTAAGGTGAAAGGAAGCAACACACATCTGTCAATTATAACCCTTGAAATTAAGTGATAAAACTACCCCAAATCAAAAGACTAGACTAGGAAGAATGGATTAGGAAACAGAACCAATCTATATGCTGCTGGCTACACTAAACCTATCTCACCATCAAGGATAGGCAACCAACTTAAGGGGAAGGGATGGAAAAAGTATTCCAAGGAAATGTTGGACAAAAAGAAAGAGGAGTTTGCCCGATTTTAATAATCAAACATAATAAAATAGACCGTCCAAGTAATAAGTAAATACAGAGGAGAAAGAGAGCCAATTAGATCCTTATCAAAAGGGAAAAAACCATGAAGACTTCAGCAATTCATGAAATATATATGCACTACTCCTGTGCCCAAACTTTTATAAAGCAATTCTCGGACTGTCAAGGATCAGATTGACTAACCCCAGCAAACTAACAGCTGGGAACTTCAATACCCCACTGATCCTTTGGACAGATCAACTGGACAAAGAAAACAGTGAGACATCTGAACTGAAAGGATATGATCACCAAATGACCTCACAACAGACATCAACTGAATATTCACCCAAACAACAGAGAATAAAACAATTTCTACTCAGCACCCCATTTTGGAACTTTCTCCAAAATTACCCACATATTGGAACACAGAAGAAAACTCAACGAATGCAAAAAGATTGAAAATAATTGTCATGCATTTATTAGACCACAGTGCAATAATGTTCAATATCAACACCAAGGATAAGCCCTACTATCCTACAAGAACACAGGAAGACTAAACAACACCTCCTAAATGAATGGGTCAGGAAGAAATAAGAGAAATAAAAGCATTTCCTGGAACTGAATGGCAATGAGATAATGACAAACACAACAAAACCTATGGGATAATTTAAAGGCAGCCCGTAAAGAGGGAAGTTTATAAGCCCTGGGTGCCTACATTAGAAAAACAAAAAATGCACAAGTGAATTGATCTAACACTGCAGTTAAAAAACACTTGAAGCAACAAAAATGAACCCGAAATGCAACAGACAAGAAGAAATAACAAATCAGAAGTCAGAAATCAATGAAATAGAAACAAAGAAACAATACAAAAAAGAAAAAAAAAACCATGAATCCAAAAGGTTTGGTTCTTTTTGTTTTTTTGTCTTTTTTTTTTTTTTTTTTTTGAGACAAAAGGGTCTCCCTTAGCCCCAGCCTGTCCTGGAACTCACTCTGTGACCAGGCTACCTTGAACTCACAGAAGATCTGCCTGCCTCTGCCTCCAAGGTGCTAGGATTAAGGCGTGTGCCCTAGCCCTAGAGGTTCTGGCTAGCTTGTTTTATGCTGTTAAAGAACGACTTTTGGGGAAGTTGGTCTTTAAAAGGAATAAACAAAGATAGACAAACTCAGCCCAGGTAACCAAAAAACAAAAAACACAAGAAAAAAAAAAAAAAATGAACAACTCCAAATCAAAACAATCAGTGATGAAGGGAAAATTCATAACAAACATGAAAAGCTCCAGACAATCATACAAGCAAGATACTTCAAAAACCTAAAAGAAATACTCTACTATATTGAAAACCTAGGAGAAATAGATGCATATCTGAAATCCCTGGGGAACAACCAAAGCTAAACCAAGAGGAGATTGGTAGCTTGAAACAGACCCCATAATATATAAGAAACTTAAAATGTAATAAGAAACCTCCCACTAAAAAAAGCCCTAGGCCCAGAATCCTGTCACAGCAGAATTCTGATAAAACATTTTAAAGAGAGACTTAACCCATTATGTACTAAATGTTTCAGCAAAGGATACAGCAGAGGGAAA
>VZQC01001376.1:85908-96591 GCA_009823505.1 Rhizomys pruinosus
AAAAAAAAAAAAAAGACTGAGAAAAAGATGAAACACATGTATGGCAGAATGCGTGATGCATGAGTTCTAGTGGGGTGGGGGGCAATGAAGGGGGAATGGGTCTAATTTGATTGAGAAATGTATGAAATGCACAAAACTTCAATAAAAATTGGCTTATAGAAAAAAGATCTAGTGTTTAAATGTGCTTCTTCTGGTGGGTCTTTTCCAACTAGAAGTCTTTCCAGATAATGTCTCTTGGGTACTTCCAAAGGCCGAAAGAGTGAGAGGATCATCTGAAATGATTGTGTGTGTTGCTTTTGTCTAATGCTCTGAATTCTCATACAAGACTTATCAGGTTCTCAAGAAAATGTCTGAAAGAGGACAACATGAGAACAGGGTGGGAGATCTCCAGAATTCTATTGTTGAGAAGCAAGCTGACACAGCTACGCAGCTGTGCTACCCTTCACGAAAGGGGCTGATGACTCAGAGGGAGGAATCCAGAGCCCAGAGGACAGAATTTAATATCAAGAGGCCTTGGCTAGCAGCTGCAGCTACCTGGCATTCCAGATTCTTGCTTCCAGGCCTAAATTCTTCCAGGTTCACGAAGAGCTCGGATTTCTTATATCGTCTTATATGGAGACAGGCTGATTAGTACAGACAGGGAAGGGGGAAGTGCTTCCTGAAGACAGGTGGCATTTTTTTTTTTATCTTTTCCAGACAAGGTCTCCCCGTAGCCCCAGCTGTCCTGGAACTTGCTCTGTAGACCGGGCTGGCTTTGAACTCACAAAGATCTGCCTGCCTCTGCCTCCCTTGTGCTAGGATTAAAGGCGTTCACCACCATGGAGAGAGACTAAGCTGAGGTAAGCACTTCTCCTAAGTTTGCCACACTGAGAGTGGTGACCTTGAGCCACTTCTAGGCAAAGGGAATCCAGCTTTGTGAAGAGTAGAAGATGAGCAGTACCCTAACAAGACTAGGGTCATTCTGATGTGGCATGGATGCCCATGGCTCTGAAATGGTATTTAACTAAAGAGGGAGAACAGTCCAAAGACACCTCTATTTCCCATCATACTGTAACCTTATTACTATAACTAAATGGGGTATTGACAGTCTCATTGAGAAAGGAGCCAAAGACCACTTAACTACAAAGATATTGAAGTTGAACTAAGGAGATCTAGTTAGCAGAACAAGGATAAGGATGGATCATTATAGAAAGAGAAACGAATTACACAATGGGTAGCAGATGTGGGGCAGTGGTGTCAAGAATCAAAGAGCCCATTGTAAGTGTGGCCTGGCTCCTAGTGTTGAGCCCATTGTAAGTGTGGCCTGGCTCCTAGTGTTGAGCCCATTGTAAGTGCAGCCTGGCTCCTAGTGTTGAGCACAAGGTTTTTTTTTTTTTTTCACTTGCTCAGACCTGAACCAGGGTCCAGGTCTGTCACTTGCTAATCATGTGGCCATGGGGGAAATTGCTTTATTTCTGTGAGTTTCAGTATTTGTGTCTGTCTGTATAACACTGAAAAACTGAGATAAAATATGGGAAACAGCGCATTTCTGGTTCCCAGAAAGAGTTGTGTGATATAGCAATTATTGATATTATTATTACCATAATGTACTGGTAGAGTAGAAGTTAGCTAGAAGCCGGGCATGGTGGTGCACGCCTTTAATCCTAGCACTTGGGAGGCAGAGGCAGGCAGATCTTTGTGAGTTCAAGGTCAGCCTGGTCTACAGAGCAAATTCCAGGACAGCTGGGGCTTCAGGGAGACCCTGTCTCGAAAAGACCAAAAAAAAATTTTTAAAAAGAAGTTAGCTAAAACATCTCATATAATCAGATAGGACAAGCAGAAGTCAGATAAAGCTGATAATAACTAGAGGCAACAGTATTAAGCAAATGTCAGAAACCAGAGTCCTGAGCACAGTCCTTTTTATCTTTGCTAGTCTCTTTCAGCTGTTAAGAGAATACTTTTTAAAGTGATGTTACTTGACCGATGCTAGGGGATGTGTAAATATTTTTAGTACTAATGAGATGAAATTTTCTAATCACAACATACACTAGCATGCAGAAATAATTAACTGTAGTTATTCACTTTAAACCAAAGTGTAATTGGTTCGCAAGTGCATCCCTTGGGTCTAGGTGGCAATAAGCAACAGAATACAGACTCACTAGCACCTAGTTAATAAAGATAAAACACACAACATTCCTCATCAATTTTATAACTTAACTTCTTTGGCTTTGTAAACTATACAAGCAAAAGGCCTTTGGTGTGTGTTCTATTTTGAAATCTCAAGGTCTCCTTTAAGGAAATCCTGTGGCTCATAGTATTGCATTTACCTTTTCCTTGAGCACTGGCACCGGTGCCCTCCAGTTCACAGTGCTGTGCACCATTTGCTTCTTCCCTGCCTCTGCCTCACGGTGATGTGGGCTCCTAGTGCAGCACACTCACAATGAGACTGAGCATAATCCCAATTGGGTCACTAAAGATCTGAAGAGGACAAGCATGCCAAGTGTCTTTAGTGTGGTGTGTCCCATACCCCAGTCCTTCATTTTCCAAATCCCATGCAGTTGTGGGAGGACACTAAAGCATAAATTGCTCCTCTTCTGGTGTTTTTAAAAAAGTATGTTTACGGGGATGGAGAGATAGCCTAGCAGTTAAAAGCACCAACTGCTCTTGCAGAGGACCCGGGTTCGATCCCCAGCACCCACATGGCAGCTAAGAACCATCTGTAACTCCAATTCCAGAACTCCAGTTCCAGAGGAACCCGAGACCCTCTTCTGACCTCCGAGGCATTGCACGACACGGGTGCACAAACCTACATGCAGACAGTACATTCATACACATACAAAAATAAATAAAATTTAAAAAAAGATAAAAAAGTATGTTTATCTGCTTTGTCACAAAGATAATAATGGAATTCTTGCTGTGTCAGTAGATGCTTTTATTAATAACATAGGAAGATTTTTTTATAGTTTCAAGGCTTATAAGGACAACAAAAGACTTAATAGAGGAAAACTAAAAATACAAATCGAGTTTGCAATTAGTAAACTTGAATATGACTACATATGTTCCTGTAGACACACTTATGAATACATATATCTGTGCACATACATTTCAAATATGACTTTAAGATTAACATGCTGAAGCCTTCAAGGAATACTGATGAAGCCCTTTGCCCAGGGCAGTTAGGAGGTGCCTTTGTTTTCATAAATGCATATACTTCCTCTCCTCTCATTTCCTGGTCCTGTCATCAAGTCATAGCATGGGCATCTCTCTTCACAATGGCTATGCTGTCTGATTGCTTCCTAGTATGAGCATTCCTATGCTAACAGAAGTTATTAGTTTTGCCATACTTAATCAAAGTTTAGGCCTTGGAGTATAGGCTTTTTGCCTTGACTGACTCCAGTAGGGCTCATCAACTCTCTTTCTATTAATTTCCCTCTTTCCCTTTAGGCCCTTAATTGCTATTGCATGCATTTGTGCACCGCAGGAACTGCAGAATATGGAACTGTCCTCTGCAATTGCCTTCAAATGCCTGTGACTGATTGCTTTTTATCCCCATTGAGTGCTCTGCTACTGAGGAGGGGGGGGTAATACAGGTTGCAAGGCTGTACATAGTGGGAAAAAGAACCTTTTGCAGTCAAAGTGCTGCTTTGGAAACAGACCTTCAGAGATGGTACCTTCCAGTCTGTGTCCTTTCTTTGTCTCCTCTGCATCCTCTCCCTTTGTGACAGATGCTCTCTCCCAACCTGTGTAACCTACAGATGAAGACTGCTTTTGAGGACAGCAGTAGGGAAGGGAAAGAGTGGTGTGGAGAGAGAGAGAGATCTAACTGGATCCCACTTAGAACAAAATGATATCACATGTAAATATTGTCAGTTTATACACTATTTCACTTGGGCCAACTGAAACCCAGAAATGTTATGGTGGCACTTAGCAATACAGTGACTTTCATTCAGATGATTAAACTTGGCTCACAGTATCTTTGTTTTCATAAAACAGAAATACAAGAGTACCCATAGACCTTTGGGACTTTGGAAGCATGTCTTTTATTCCCTTTTAATGTAAACTTAACCTCAACTTTAACATCTACCCACTGGAATCTCTCATACCATACATCCTCTTTGCAAACAAACTAATTCCCACTAAAGTTAGTGTCTCTTTAGAGCTGAGGACATGTCTTTAGAATTATGCCCACTCTCGAGTCTGTGGTCTTTTAAAATGCTAACTACACAGCTTGAGGAAGGGTTTTAATTTTATTATTCATTTAAAAAATTATTATTTATGTGTGTGTGTGTGTTACAAGTACTTGTGAGCTGCTCATCATGGGTGCTGTGAACAAAATTTGGGTCCTCTGGAAGAGCAGCAATACTCTTAATGACTGAGCTATCTGTACAATACCATTGATTTTTCTTTTTAAATTTGAGAATCTGATAAAATGCCCCAAATATTGGAGTCGAAGAAACCTACTTGGTAAATCATGATATTACAATGGTTAAAAAGGAGAAGATAATAAATACTCTCTGTAGAAAGAACTCAAACTGTGATGCAAACTTTATTTGCTGAAAATTTAATATCAGTTCTCTAAATAATACTTTATGGGCAAAGAAGTTAATGTAGAACCAGAGGTTTAATTAACCAAAAGAAATAAATCAAGAATCATGTAATTTTAAAAGTTCACTGTGCTTTTTAGTTTGTTATTAAAATTTAGAAATGAACAAGGTAAACTTATTTAATGAACCAATTGTACACTGTTTACATGGGATTGAATAAGGTAGAGTCAGTTCTCAGTGTGAGTCCACCAGTGACAGAAGATGTAGAATGATAACCCAGAGATGGAGGGTGGTAACCTAAGCTTACTTTCTTGTTTTCAACTGTCTTTTTAAAATGAAAACTTCTGTGGTGGGGAGAATCCCCAGTAGGTAAGACTGCTCACTTGCAAGCATGAGGATGTTCGTCTGAGTCCTTGGCAGCCACATAAAAAACTCAGCATGGTTGTGTGCCTTACAATCCCAATCTTGGGGAGTGGAGCTGAGCAGATCCTACAAACTCAGCCAGCCCACCCCCAAACTGTGAACTTTTAGTTCACTGAGGGACCCTGTCTCAAGAAAAGAAAGCAGAGAATGACAGAGGAAGAGACCACCCACTCCCACACCCATACAATACAAGACAAATAACAAAATTCCATTTGTTATAACTTCTTTTTTTTTTTCTTTTCGAGACGGGGTCTCCCTGTAGCTCCAGCTGTCCTGGAACTCACTCTGTAGACCAACCTGGCCTTGAACTCACAAAGATCCGCCTGCCTCTGCCTCCCAAGTGCTAGGATTAAAGGCGTGCGTCACCACACCTGGCTGTTATAACTTCTTTTTTATTTTTTTTATTATTTTTTTAATTTCTGTATGTGTATCAATGTACTGTCTGCATGCAGGTCTGTGCACCCGTGTCGTGCAATGCCGCGGAGGTCAGAAGAGGGTCTCGGATTCCCCTGGAGCTGGAGTTCTCCTGGAATTGGAGTTTTAGACGGCTCTCGGCCGCCATGTGGGCGCTGGGGATCGAACCCGGGTCCTCTGTAAGAGCGGTCGGCGCTCTTAACCTCTAGGCCATCTCTCCAGTGTGGCCCACTGCGGTCCCTACACTCCCAGGCCTGCCTGGAGTTGCTCAGCCTGTGCAGTGGCCCAGCCTGATGAGTTCCATAGAACGTAGCTTACCAACTCTATTCTCCCCACACTTCCAAGCCTAGCTGGGTTGCGGTTGCGTTAGCCTGGATCAGCCCACATAACCCCAGCCAGGAGTCACATGTACATTCTTCATTCATTTCCTCTGAATTGGAATCACTCCCATCTCTCTTATCAAAAATCAACACGGAGTAAAAAGTGTAAAACATTGTGGAATCTTCCCATCTATATTGATATAATTTTAAGAAAAAGTCAGATAAAGGAAAAGAATGACAACAACAAATCTTTCAAAAACTAGCATGATTAAAAGCCGGATGTATTTGTTTATCCTTGGGAATTAACTCCAGGTGTCTTTTTTTCTCTCTTTTTTTTTCTGGCTAGGTCTTGATTATTCATGATTTGATATAATTAACGACCACTTAAATGTATTTTCTATGTTCAAGGCATTGCTCTGTGCTCACTTAATCTTCTTAATAACACTGAGGGATGCACAACAGTGTGATCCTCGTTTTCTAAATGAAGATATTGAGTTGTACAGAAGTTGCATTATTCCCCCAAGTCGCATAGCTGTTAAGTGGCTTGGCTAGGAATTGAACTCAAGTGGAATGATCCCATAGTTTATTCTTTAAACACTGCTAATGCTCATGATTCTTTCATTGCGATTGCTGTTTGCCATTAGTTTTAATGATAACTCCATTTTGAGATACCTCAGCTTCAAGAATTTAGCCTTAGGGTTATTTCCATAACCCTAGTCCCACCTCCTTTGCTCAGAACTGTCCAGCAGTTTAGTTGACAATAACAAAACCTTGGTAGCACCTGTCCGTTTACAAGTAGAATTGCTTTTATGTTCTAAAAGTCTGTTTCTGTACTCTCCTTAATATTTGTAAGATTTGTTTATTTCTTTTAGTTGATGAACCAGATATTCTATAGAAAAACAGGTAATCATAAGATTATATTATGACAATCATACAAGAATACTTCAAAAACCTATACTCTACTAAGTTTGAAAACCTAGGAGAAATGGATGCATATCTGAAATCCTGGGACTCACCAAAGCTAAACCAAGAGGAGATTGGTAGCTTAAACAGACCCATAATATACAAAGAAACTTAAAATGTAATAAGAAACCTCCCAACTAAAAAAAGCCTAGGCCAAGATGCTTTCACAGCAGAATTCTATAAAAAAAATTTCAAAAAGACTTATGACCATTATTACTCAAATTTTTCAGAAGGATACAAGCAGAGGGAAATCTCCCAAATTCCTTTTATGAAGCCAACATCACTCTAATACCCAAACCAGGCAAAGATACACCAAAAAAGAACTGTAGACCCATCTCATTAATGAACTCAGATGTAAAAATTCTCAACAAAATACCTGCAAACTGCTTACAGACCCACATCAAAAAGATCATCCATCATGACCAAGTTGGATTCATACTAGAGATTCAGGGAAGGTTCAACATATGAAAATCAATAAATATCATAAAACACATAAATGGACTGAAAGACAAAAATCACATGACCATCTCAATTGATGCAGAAAAAACCTTTGACAAAATCCAGCACCCCCTCATGCTTAAAGTCATAGAGGGAATTGGATTGGAGGGAACATTCCTCAATGTACTCAAAGCCATATACAGGAATCCCACAGCCAACATCATCCTAAATGGAGAAAAGTTAGAAGCATTCCCCTTAAAGGTAGGAACTCAGCAAGGCTGCCCCCATCACCACTCCTCTTCAATATAGTGCTTGAAACACTTCCTAGGGTTCTAAGGGAAGAAAAGAAAATTAAAGGAGTACTAATTGGAAAAGAGGAAGTCAAGGTATCCCTTTTTTGCTGATGATATGATAGTTTACCTAAGGGATGCTAAAAACTCCACCAGAAAACTCCTAGAAATGATTAAGAGCCTCAGTAAAGTGGCAGGATACAAAATTAACCTAGAAAAATCAGTAGCCTTTCTTTACACCAACAAGCATCTGAAGAAGGAATACAAGGAGACCTTCCCACTCACAATAGCCTCAAAAGCAATAAAATACCTAGGAACAAACCTAACTGAAGATGCCAAAGATCTCTACCAAAAAAATGTAAGCCCTTGAAGAAGGAAATTGAAGAAGACATCAGAAGATGGAAAGACCTCCCATGCTCATGGATTGGAAAAATTAATATAGTAAAAATGTCCATTCTACCCAAATTAATATACGGACTCAGTGCAATCCCAATTAAAATTCCCAAGAGTTTCTTCACAGGCTTGGAAAAAAATCCTTAATTTCATATGGAAAAACATAAGACCCAAAATAGACAAAGCAACCCTGAGCAAAAAGAGCAATATAGTGGGGATCTCTATACCAGACTTCAAACTATACTACAGGACTATAGTCATAAAAATAGCCTGGTACTGGAACAAAAACAGAGCTATTGACCAATGGTGAAGATCCAAACTTTAGCATATACAATTTCAGCCACCTCATATTTGACAAGGAGGCCAAGAAGACAAATGGAGGAAAGACAGCATCTTCAGCAAATGGTGTTGTCAAAACTGGATCACCACTTGTAGAAGAATAAAGTTAAACCCCTACCTCTTGCCCTGTACAAAAGTCAACTCCAAATGGAACAAAGACCTCAAGGTGAAAGCCAAAATTCTGAAGGTGATAGAAGAAAAAGTTGGTGGCAACCTACAAGACATAGGCATAGAAAAAGATTTCCTAAATTAGACAGCAGATGCACAGGAAATAAGGTCAACAATTGACAAATGGGACCTCATTAAACTCTAAAGCTTCTGTACATCAAAAGAAACAATCAAGGGAGTGAAGAGAAAACCCACAGAGTGGGAGGAAACCTTCACCACAGATACATCTGACAAAGCATTGATTTCCAGAATATATAAACTACTCAAAAAACAAAGAAGAAAGAAAACAATTGACCCACTCAAANAAAACAATTGACTCACTCAAAAGATGGAGCAAAGAGCTGAACAGAGACTTCACAGGTGAGGAATTTAGAGATGGCTGAGAAACATCTTAAAAAGTGTTCAACATCGCTAATAATCAAGGAAATGCAAATTAAAACCACTTTAAGATATCATTTTATGGGCTGGAGAAATGGCCTAGCGGTTAAGAGCGCCGACCGCTCTTACAGAGGACCCAGGTTCGATCCCCAACACCCACATGGCAGCCGAGAACCGTCTGAAACTCCAATTCAAGGAGAACTCCAGTTCCAGGGGAATCGGACACCCTCTTCTGACCTCTGCAGCATTGCATGACACGGGTGCACAAACCTGCATGCAGACAGTACATTGATACTCATACAGAAGTAAATAAAATTTAAAAAAAAATGAAAAAAAGATATCATCTTACTCCAATAAGACTGGCTAGAATCAAGAAAACAAATGATACTAAGTGCTGGAGAGGTTGTGGGGAAAGAGGAACTCATCCACTGCTGCTGGGAATGTAAACTTGTACAGTCACTATGGAAAGCAGTGTGGAGAACCCTTGAAAGACTCAAAATGAGCCTATCACCTGACCCAGTCATACCACTCCTGTGTATATACCCACAAGACTCATCTTACCGCAGAGATACATGCACAGCCATGTTTATTGCAGCTCTCTTCACAATAGTAAGGAGCTGGAATCCACCCAAGTGCCCCTCAACTGATGAGTGGATAGAGAAAATGTGGTATATCTACACAATGGAGTTCTATGCAGTGGTAAAAAAAAGATGACATCATGAACTTTTCAGGTAAATGGATGGAACTAGAAGATATCATGTTAAGTGAAGTAACACAGTCCCAGAGAAACAATGAATGATATCCCTTATCTGTGGATCTTAGCACCTATTACCTAGTTGTAAGGCAAACTGAGCAACGTTAATGTTATATTCCTCATGATCTGAAAACAACTGGGCTCTTATATTGTGAATCCCTTAACAGGTTCTAGAATTAGGGTACCATTTATTTTCAGAGTTAGGAATTTTGGGTATATGGATGGAGGGTATGTATGCATATTTTAGAGTAATATAAGATCAAAGGAATGAGGAAAAGGCTGGGTTGTCATGACATTCTGTCTGACCACAGTGTTTATTTTATGGGAGTTCTTCTTAGTATTTCTTGTGCAGGGCTGCTTGAGCATTTGACCAAGCCTTTTCTAAAATACTACACAGTAGTAAAAAGTATCAGGCTGGTGTAACTTAGCCTTTCTGGATGCTTAAAGACCATACTTAAATGCCCATACCAATTTGGCTGAGGGTGTTAAGGGATAACTTTGTTCCTTGCCCTCAGAGGTCAACTAAGTCCCAGGGGACTATGCATGGGGGCATATCTTGAAATGTCCTACAAATGTGAGTCACCAGTGTTTCTGTGCAGGGAGGTCTTGCAGATCCACTAATGGGACTTTAGCCAGTGTCCAGTCTATAAAGAAGAAAGTCTGCTCATGCTTCTAACAGGGAGGCCTGGTCTAGCAAGACCTGATTTTGTCCTTCAGTGGATGGAACTGGTTACTGAAAAGCCAAAAGGAGCTAGGGGCTCCCTCTCCCCACCAAAAAATCCTGAGTGACCCTTGAGGACCAGATCCTCAAGTGACCTTGAGAAGACAAAAACCTTGGTTATTCTGGTTTAACTGTGTGGCCTTAAATATCCAAAAGAATGTATAACCAGAAATAAATAAATAGTAAGTCCTGAGAAATTGTACTTCAGGTATAAAACTTGAAGTCTTAGTAGAAAGACAAAAAGTAAAAAAGAGAACACTGTTGTTTTGCTTGTCTTCAATTCTTACTGGCAAGTGTATGGCTGCCACTGCTTTTGCCATCCTTCAAAGACATGAGACACAGCTTTTCAACCTTCCAATATGGACTGAACACTCATGTCTCTCCAAGAATCCTCCAAAACTTCAATGCTAGATGGGGACTTCTGAGACATCCAGCTTATGGACTGAGCAGTTACTGTGATTTTAGACTCTTCAGAGTATAGACTGCAATTATTGGACTACCCAGGCTGTATCATGGAGGCCAGTACAGGAGGATCAAGACAGGATGCGGTGCTTACTGG
>VZQC01001376.1:105232-186029 GCA_009823505.1 Rhizomys pruinosus
ACTAATAGTTATGGTAGGTTACTTTGGTATAGACACATATGTTTGGATGGTATGTTAATCCATGAATTACATTTTTTTTCCTGTTAAATATGGCAGGGTCTTACTGTGGCTTATAACATCTCCTAACCTGTAGAGGATGTAAGCTTGTGGCATCAGCCATGGGTTATTCCTCCAAGGAGAGAGCCAATAGCCAATTAGATTTGGGATATATAGGCATATGGCTGCCTCTACTGCACAGTATTTCCAGGCAGGTGAGGTGTAGCTGGTGCTGACGGTGGAGTCTTGCTTGACTCAAGGAGACCCATATTTGCTTTATTGGTTTAGTGGCCTTTGGTAACACTCTCTGGTATTCCAGAGGCCATCTGTACACTTGCATGTATGGTCTGCAATACATTGCAGGTACTTTTAAAAAATACAAACAAGTGGGGCTGGAGAGATGGCTCAGCAGTTAAGAGCACCGACTGCTCATGCAGAGGACTCAGGTTGGATTCTCAGCACCCACATGGCGGCTAAGAACCATCTTTAAGCCATGTGTGGTGACACATGCCTTTAATCCTAGCACTCCGGAGGCAGAGGCAGGTGGATCTCTGTGAGTTCAAGGCCAGCCTGGTCTACAGAGTGAGTTCCAGTCCAGCTGGGGCTATAGAGAGACCCTATCTCAAAAAGACAAAATAAAATAAAATAAAATTAAGTACCAGCATGTGAATTTGCATATTTAAAAAATACAAATAAGCATGCAAAATACAATAACACTTAAAATCTCACCCCCCACAAAGAACATTGCTAACAACAATTTTAAACTCTTTTTTAGATACATAAATACACTATTTTAAACTTGATTTTTCCCCACTTATCAATATGTCTTGAATGTTTCCTTTCTTTCCCATCCAGGATTTCCTTTGGGTGATAGTACTTAAACAGAATAGTGCATCTGTAATCTTACATTTTGGGATGTTTCCATGTCTTTTGGCTCTTTCAATGCTGTGATGAACATGCCTGTATGTAAATCTTGGTGTATGTCCTTGCTTGCTAAGCTTTACAAGCTTACTTCTTAGTACCATAAGTCCCTGAGAGTTGTTTTCTTATGCTTTAAATTTTTTGCATTTATTTATTTTGTGTGTGTATGTGGGTGTACATGCTATGGCATGCATATGTATGTGGGTGTACATGCTGTGGCATGTGTGTGTGCGTTGGCATACATGCTGTGGCATGCATGTGTACATGGGTGTGCATGCATGTGCACATGGGTATACTTGCTGTGGCATGCGTGTGTACATGGACGTACATGCTGTGGCATGCATGTGTATGTGGGTGTACATGCTGTGGCATGTGTGTGTACATGGCTGTGCATGCATGTGCACATGGGTGTACATGCTGTGGCATGTGTGTGGAGGTTAGAAGACTTGTGGGGATTGTTATCTCCTCCCACCATGAGGTGCTCAGGTCATCAGACTTGGTGGCAATTGCCTTTATCCATTGAGACATCTTGCTAGCCCTGTTTTTAAAATTATTATTTTCAAACTATTCTTTAGTGAAATTATATCACAATTTATTGTTATACCATGGGCTTGTTTATCAGACTGGAGATCATTGGCTAAAATAGTCAAGTCTAGAGCATTATTAGGCAGCAGAAATATGAACAATATGAATTATGACCTGAAAGAGATGCATAAAGTTCAAATAACCAGAGAGTATGGGGCAAAAATGACTTTATATTTTGTGGACAAAGATGTGGCTTGGTTTCTTGCCCATATAAAGAACTTTCCCATCTATGCACAATGAGCACTTCAAAGAAAATACTTGAAACCAATTTTTAATTTTTATTTATTTATTTATTTATTTTGGTCTTTTAAAGACAGGGTCTCCCTGAGTCCCCAGCTGTCCTGGAACTCACTCTGTAGACCAGACTGGCCTTGAACTCACAAAGATCCACCAGCTTCTGCCTCCCAAATGCTAGGATTAAAGGCATGCGCCACCATGCCTGGCACCAATTTTTATTTTTAAAATATTTTACTCAACCAAGAAGAGATCGACAGCTTAAACAGACCCAAACTATATGAAGAAATTGAAAATGTAATAAGAAACCTCCCAACTAAAAAAATCCCAGGCCCAGACGGTTTCATGGCAGAATTCTTTAAAACATTTCAATAAGACTTAGAACCATTATTACTCAAATTGTTTAGAAGGATACAAACAGGGAATTCTCCCAAATTCCTTCTATGAAGCTAGCATCACTCTATTACCAAAAACCAGGCAAAGATACAACCAAAAAGGGGAACTATAGACCCATCTCACTAATGAACACAGATGCCAAAATTCTAAACTGGATACTGGCAAATCACATACAGACCCACATCAAGAAGATCATCCATCATGACCAAGTTGGATTCATACCAGAGATGCAAGGATGGTTCAACATATGAAAATCAATAAATATCATCAAGCATACAAATGGACTGAAAGATAAAAAAACACACTATCATCTCAATTGATGTGGAAAATGCCTTTGACAAAATCCAGCATCCCTTCATGTTTAAAGTCCTAGAGGGAATTGGATTGGAGGGATCATTCCTCAATGTAATCAAAGCCATATACAGGAAACCCACAGCCAATATTATCCTAAATGGGGAAACGACAGAAGCATTCCCCTTAAAGGTAAGAACTCGGCAAGGCTGCCCCCTGTCGCCACTCCTCTTCAATATAGTGCTTGAAACACTTGCTAGGGCAATAAGGCAAGAAAAGGAAATTAAAGGAGTACTAATTGGAAAAGAGGATGTCAAGCTATCCCTTTTTGCTGATGATATGATTGTTTACTTAAAGGATGCTAAAAACTCCACCAGAAAACTTCTAGAAACAATTAAGAGCTTCAGTAAAGTGGCGGGATACAAAATTAACCTAGAAAAATCAGTAGCCTTTCTTTACACCAACAACAAGCAACTGAAGAAGAAATTCAAGGAGACCCTCCCACTCACAATAGCCTCAAAAACAATAAAATACCTAGGAACAAACCTAACCAAAGACACCAAAGATCTCTACAACAAAAAATTTAAACCTTTGAAGAAGGAAATTGAAGAAGACATCGGAAGATGGAAAAACCTTCCATGCTCATAGATTGGGAAAATCAATATAGTAAAAATGTCCATTCTACCCAAACTCTTGTATAGAATTAATGCAATCCCAATTAAAATCCCCAAGAGTTTCTTCACAGGCTTTGGAAAAAAGTCCTAAATTTCATTTGGAAAAACAAGAGACCCCGAATAGCCAAAACAACCCTGAGTGAAAACAGCAATACAGAGGGGGATCTCTATACCAGACTTCAAATTATACTACAGGGCTATAGTCATAAAAGCAGCTTGGTACTGGCACAAAAACAGACCTTCTGACAAATGGAACAAAACTGAAGATCCAAACTTGAACACATACAATTTCAGCCATCTCATATTTGACAAGGGGGCCAAGAAGACACAATGGAGGAAAGACAGTATCTTCAGCAAGTGGTGTTGGCAAAACTGGATCATCACTTGTAGAAGAATGAATTTAAACCCCTACCTCTTGCCCTGTACAAAAGTCAACTCCAGATGTATCAAAGACCTCAACATGAAACTCCAAACTCTGAAGGTTATAGAAGAAAAAGTTGGCAGCAGAGTACAAGACATAGGTGTAGGAAAAGACTTCCTAAATCAGACGGCAGCTGCACAAGACTTAAAGTCAACAATTGACAAATTGGACCTCATTAAACTCAAATACTTCTGTACATCAAAAGAAACAATCAAGGAAGTGAAGAGAAAACCTACAGAGTGGGAAGAAACCTTCACTGAAGATACATCTGACAAAGCATTGATTTCTAGAATATATAAACTACTCAAAAAACAAAGAGGAAAGAAAACAAATGACCCACTCAAAAGATGGAGCAAAGAGCTGAACAGAGACTTCACAAGTGAGGAATTAGAGATGGCTGAGAAACACCTTAAGAAGTGTTCAACATCACTAATCATTAAGGACATGCAAATTAAAACCACTTTAAGATATCATCTTACTTCAATAAGATTGGCTAGAATCAAGAAAACAAATGATACCCAATGCTGGAGAGGTTGTGGGGAAAGGGGAACTCTCATCCACTGCTTCTGGGAATGTAAACTTGTACAGCCACTATGGAAAGCAGTGTGGAGAACCCTTGGAAGACTCAAAATGAGCCTACCACCTGACCCACTCATACCACTCCTGTGTATATACCCACAAGATTCATCTTACCGCAGAGATACATGCACAGCCATGTTTATTGCAGCTCTCTTCACAATAGCAAGGAGCTGGAACCAACCCAAGTGCCCCTCAACTGACGAGTGGATAGAGAAAATGTGGTACATCTACACAATGGAGTTATATGCAGAAGTAAAGAAAGATGACACTTGGGTGGCAGAGGCAGGCAGATCTTTGTGAGTTCAAGGCCAGCCTCGTCTATAGAGTGAGTTCCAGGACAGTTGGGGCTACAGGGAGACCCTGTCTCGAAAAGACCAAAAAAAAAAAAAAAAGAAAGATGACATCATGAACTTTGCAGGTAAATGGCTGGAGCTAGAAGATATCATGCTGAGTGAAGTAACACAGTCCCAGAAAAACAAATGACGAATGGTATCACTCATCTGTGGATGCTAGCACCAATTACCTAATTGTATGGCAAACTGAGCAATGTCAATGTGATCTGAAAACAATTGTGCTCTTACATTGTGAATCCCTTAAAATATAATAAACAAATAAAAAAGACAAAAAATTTAATGAAATAAGAAAACCAATGACCTAGGTATAAAACTTGAGATCTTAGTAAAAAGACAAAAAGAAAAAAGAGAGAAAAAATATTTTATTATTTTTATTTTATTTTATGTGTAGGAATGTATTGCCTGTATGCATGCAAGTGCACCCATGTCATGCAATGCTCACAGAGTCAGAAGGAGTTGGATCCCCTAGAATTGGAATTACGGATGGTTGTTAGCTGCCATGTGGGTGCTGGGAATCAAACCCTGGGTCCTCTAAAAGAGCAGCCAATGCTTTTAACTGCTGATCCATCTCTCCAACTCAAGTCAATTTTTAAATTCAGAAATTCAAATCACTCTTAGATTGAATCATACAGACATTGCTATACTACAAAGTATAGGAAAGATAAGATTGACTGAAAGATTTTAAGAATAGGAGTGACTAAGTATTTATCTCTAGCATAAAATAACTTGATTCTGGCTCCCAGAAGCAACTCTACTGAGAGAACTACCAGGTGTGCATGCTCTCTTAGAATTAAATACCACCCATGACTTAATAATTGTTTCAGTGACTGAAAAGTTACATCTTTACTATCCATTCAGATGCATTAGGAAATTTATTCAGTACTATCTGTCTGTATATTTTTTCATTGGATTGGTTAGCAAATTTCTCTTCTGAAATAAGTAATACCAGATACAAAAAATACCACTATGTAAGAAATATTCCTGGGGCTGGAGAGATGGCTCAGCAGTTAAGAGCACCGACTGCTCTTGCAGAGGACCTGGGTTCGATTCCCAGCACCCACATGGCAGCTAAGAACTGTCTTTGACTCCAGTTCCAGGGGAATCTGACGCCTTCTTCTGACCTCTGCAGCACTGCACAAAATGGGTGCACCAACCTACATGCAGACAGTACACTCATACACATAAAAAATAATAAATAAATAAAAAATAACTAGTCCTTAGGTTCCAGAAGTTTACACATCTATCCAAAGTTTCATGGCAATGTATAGGAGAGTGTCTTTGGGCATGGTGGCACAACCCTGTAACCTGAGCATTTGACAGAATGAGACAGGAAGGACCATGAGTTCAAGGTCAGCTTGAGCTGCATAGTTACCTCCCCCCCATATGTGTACATCTATATCTATACATATATATGATTATCAAAAAGATTCTGTTGAAAGAAGAGTTCTACTTCAGTTAGTAGTGATTTTATGTGATATGCTATCATGGTTGTTAAATGAACAAAAATATAATATAAAATGAATATTTTTATTAAGATGCCCTCTTGTGTTTTTTTATTTTTTATTTTTTTCTCTTATGTTTTTAATATATAACAATGCTACATTTTATATGGGGTTGTATATTGCAGGTCAAAAGAAAGAAGGCCGTCTTAGAATTGCAAGGTACTACCTAAATAAATTAGAAACCAAAAATGAAATCACAATATGTTTTATATAAATACATTATGGAGAATGAAACTGTATATTTTAACCTTCATATCTCATATCTTCTATGTGTTTGGTTAAGTGTTATGACCTCCTGCTGAAAGGTTATTAAAGCTCTAGAAATAATAACCTGGGAACACAGTACACAAGTATGTTCAAATTTTCAGTATCAATGTAGCTAGCTTGAAATTGGAAGCCAACTCTTTCCCTATTATAATGCTTTAACTCTAAATTTCTTTCTATGTATAAGAAAGTCTTATTTCATGCTGAATTTAATGGCTGTTTGATATCTAAGTTTTTAAGAACTAAACTTTGATGTACTCTGATAGCATAAACATTGTGCTTACTAGTAGAGTTTTTGATAGGAAACAAATTGTTTTAAAGATTGCAAAAAGTAAGGTAGGCTATAAAAATGATCTTAAACCCTCTGGAAAAATAGTACAACATTTTGGTACATAAATCTACATGAGGGTTTTTTATTTATTTACACTTTTACTGGCATAACTTTACTAAAATTATCAAGATGTGAGACTGTAGGAAGGAGCTTCTTGCAGCAAATACAAATCACCATTTATGCAGAAGGGAGAGGAGGACAGTGGGGGCCTGTTTTATTTTTTAGAAACTTCATGTCCAGGCTAGAGGATTTAAACTCAATTCATCACTTACCCTAACTTTCCAAATCAAGGACTGCTCAGAAGTCTAAAAGTCAGTGCATTTAGAATCTGTGTCTCAACAAATATCCCAAAGGGCTAGTTAAACACCCTTAGTCTTGACTTTAATTTGAAGCTTGCAAAGCCAATAATCCTTGATCCACACTTCCTGCTATTAATTGATGAGAAGTGAATGGAATTGTCCTTGGGGAAGTACTTAGTTCAGACTTCACCATCCCACAAATAAAACTGCTGGCCTGGTTCCCATCTACAACTTTGTTATTCTTAGACCAGAGACCAGAAGAAGCTTGTGCTCAACTAACAGTGATCCACTAAACCCGAGGATGTGTCAGAGATAATACAGGGTACTGGGAATACAATGATAAACAATGCAGATCAGTATGGGAAGTGCTATGCTAGGGAATAGTGACATAGACGGTACACCCACCTATATGGAAGAGGAGGAGAAGAAGGGCTGGGAAGGCAGTGCTAAAAGTACATCATAGGGGAGGGGCAAATGGGGTTTCCAGCCTAGAAGGAACAGAAATCCCAGCATGTAGTAAACACCTCATATATCAGTAACAGTCCAGGGCAGTGCCATGAAAAAGGATCAAAGAGAAGAACAGAATAAGCCATAGCAAAAGGCCATAGGTGTGCAGAGGATGGGGCTGAATTTGTTCTGGTCTTAAATGTAGAGCAAGATTCCATAGTGAAGGTGAGACTGTAACCCACTCCCCTGCAGGACGCAGTGGAAAAGGTGTGACTGCGCTCGACACTTTCTCTTCCTAGCTATTTCTGGGCATCAGATACCATTTGAAGCAAATAGATGCATAATTTCGGACTCCAGGGCTGAGTTCTCCCCTGAGCAATCCACACTTCAGATATTTGCTTAATATCTTTAATACCTCCTCAGTGGAATTCAAGGCCTATATATTCTGAATATATTCATAACAGAGCTTCTGACTGCCTTCCTTTCCCAGGGTCATTATTCTCCCACTCTTTCATCTCTACCATTGGTTCACAATCTCACCAGTTGTTCAAATAAAATGCTAGGATTCCTTGTTTGCTCTTTACTCCCGTCTCTGAATATACACAACTCCTCTGACCCCTCAGTGGGCACTAATTCGACTTTCATTGCATCTCACACCTGCATACTTCACTCCATTTCCTAGTCCCAGTGGCCATCTTTGCTGTGTATTTCTTTTTTTAAAATATATTTTTTAATTTTTTAAAAATTTATTTCTGTATGTGTATGAATGTACTGTCTGCATGCAGGTCTGTGCACCCGTGCCGTGCAACGCAGCGGAGGTCAGAAGAGGGCGTCGGATTCCCCTGGAACTGGAGTTCTCCTGGAATTGGAGTTTCAGTCGGCTCTCGGCCGCCATGTGGGTGCTGGGGATCGAACCCGGGTCCTCTGCAAGAGCGGTCAGCACTCTTAACCGCTAGGCCATCTCTCCAGCCCTTTGCCGTGTATTTCTATCTGATTTCTTTGTTTCTCCTTGGCTCCTCTGTAACCTATTCTCCATTTCACAAGCAGACCTCTGCTTTTGGCTTTGTCAGTGCTTGCTGTAAATTCTTCAGTGGCTCCTTTGCCTCCAAGTCCTGGCCCAAACACCTATTCTCCCAGAAGCTCCAGATCAGCCTCTTGCTCCATCGGAACTGGTCTCCTGATCCCAGCATCTGTGAGTTGGCTCCCAGCCAATGGGGTTGCCGCACAGCTTCCTTCCTCTTCCTGTGGCTGTCTCACTCTCATCCTTTAGCTTTTCACCAAAAGTCCTATTGAAAACACTGTAATAAATATGCTTTACAGCAAAGTCACTCTTGTTATTCTAAACAATCAACCTACTCATTCCTTCTTAGAAGTTAACAGAATTTGCAATGCCCTGTTCATTTATTTACTTGCTTACTGTGTCTCTCCTCTCCTGAGTCCAAATTCTATGACGAACACACCGTATCTCTCAGCATGTACCACATCCCAAATAAATAGTATCTGGCCTCAAGCATGCCCTTAACAAATATTTGTTGAACAAATGAATGCCAAAGCCAGTGATTTTTTTTTTTTTCTGGTATTTTTGAGACAGGGTCTCCCTTTTAGTCCCAGCTGGCCTGGAGCTCGCTCTGTAGACCAGGCTGGCCTTGAACTCACAAAGATCCAACCTGCCTCTGCCTCCCAAGTGCTTGGATTAAAGGCATGTGCCACCACACCCAGCCCAGCCAATGATGTTTTAAAACCATATATAAGTGTTAATAGACTCAATCAAACATACAGAGATACCAGCTATTAATAAAATAAAATAGGGGCTGGAGAAATGGCCTAGCGGTTAAGAGCGCCGACCGCTCTTGCAGAGGACCCGGGTTCGATCCCCAGCACCCACGTGGCGGCCAAGAACCATCTGTAACTCCAATTCCAGGAGAACTCTAGTTCCAGGGGAATCCAACAGCCTCTTCTGACCTCCGCGGCATTGCACGACACGGGTGCACAAACTTGCATGCAGACAGTAGTACATTCATATACATACAGAAATAAATAAAAATAAAATTTAAAAATAAAATAAAATAAAGATAGAAATGATTTTTTGATTTGATCCTTCGTAAGTCACAGGTGAAGACAACAAGCCTGTACTGCATCATTACTTACATATTTGGGCATTTACTGCTTGCCACGGATTGCTCTGCCTTGCCTTATTGCCTAGAAAATTCCTTCTGTTAGAAAGACATAGGTAGGAATGTCATGGGTGAGAAATAATATAGACGATGCCAAAGTGGAGTTTTAGGATACTCCAATGAAAAAGAACCCTAAAGGGTATTATGTTAGAAAGACATAGGTAGGAATGTCATGGGTGAGAAATAATATAGACGATGCCAAAGTGGAGTTTTAGGATACTCCAATGAAAAAGAACCCTAAAGGGTTGCTATAGCCTTGAAAGTTAAAAAATGTCCTTCTTTAAAAAAAAAGCACGGTGCTAAGAGCCAAACCAGTGTAACAGCATTACTGAGACCAAAGCCAGAAGGCTCAATTCTGGTCACAGCGTCTTAGTGCTACATAACTGAAGATGTCAGGGAGGAACACCGATGATAATAGAATCCTGGAAGATCTGAAGCCTTAGAATTATGAGAATAAGAGGTTGAAAAAAAAATCCAAACCTTGCCTAGGAAAGTAGAGGGAACCATGGGGAGAGGGCTGTACCCCAGGTATATGGGTTCTTGACAACTATTTGGAAATGACCTGGCGATGCACACATACCATGATAAGAACAGGTAAAGGAGGGGTATGTCCAGACAATGGATTTTTGTGAAACATAGAAGGAGTTTTATATCATAGTAATCTTAAAAGCACAGCATAGTGATCTTAAAATTATAGCTAATAAGAAAAATGCTCAAACCATTCCCCAGAATGCTGCTCCAGAATATGAATATCCATATTTCCAAAGAATTTCAGTTAAATCAAAGAAGTAGTTTCTGAACTTAGAAGCTGTGGGGGACCCTTACAGGTGATGACACTAAGATTTCCCAGGGCCCAACCCAGTATGAAGGTATAAATTGAGAAGGGCTCAAAAGAAGAGAGGGAGGGAAAGATAGAGAAGAGAACAGGACAGAGGGGAAGGAGAAGAAAGAGAGAATAAGAGGAAGAGAAAGAGAGAGAGAGAGAGAGAGAGAGAGAGAGAGAGAGAGAGAGAGAGAGAGAGAGAGAGAAGCTCATTACACTGATGCTGCTATAACAATGGCTAAAGATACCACAGAATCAAGGATAAAAATAATTGGTCTGAAATTCTAACAAGCTCTAGGTATATCGTACTTCTCTGAGCTGCTCTGGACAACGCAGTAGGTAATGCCAGAGATGCGAGGATGCCAGGGACCCAAGGTCAGTCTGCAAAAGGACCACTGCCTTTCTTCCCAGGCCAATGCTGAGAGTAACTACAATGCTGCAAAGTATAAAGATCATTTAGAATCCCTGATGTAGATAATATAACCTGGCACTTATGGGAGAGTAACTACAATGCTGCAAAGTATAAAGATCATTTAGAATCCCCAATGGAGATAATATAACCTGGCACTTATGGGATTCCTGGCATTTGTGAGAGGATGCTGGCACTCCTCTCGTCGTTGGTGTTTCCTCTCCTCCCAACTTTGCCTCGTCTCCATCGTTGTTCTTGGCACCTCTCTGGCTTCTGTTCTGTTCAAACTCACACCTCAGCCATCCCTACAGTGGTTGCAGCTTTACATCACTGTTAAGCCTTGAGGTGATGTCCCTGAGTGGCTGCAGAGTCGCTCTGGCTATGGTCAGGATTTTGGGGTGCTCCTCGAGAAGCTCTCGAGGATAGGACTCCATATTGCTAGGGCCAGTCAGGAAAACACTTAGCTTTTCATACCAGGCTCTCAGAAGAAGAAATACCACATTAGAGCAGAGGCTAGCCAGCCTTTCCTCTGCAACCTGCCATTCATTGCTGTTCACCACTGAGATGTCATTCTGTTTTTCATAAGCAAGACCCAGTGTCTTGAGCCAGCAGTATGGCAGCCCAGAGTAGAAGAAAGGGCTTCTGTAAAATAAATATTAACTTGAGTTGGAGAATTCTGAAATGGTTTTAGCTCTCTGAAAAGAGCACTTATATTTTGCTTCCAGTTCTAAAGAAGAGAAGTAAAGCAGGACCAGGAAGAACAATACTTTCACCTCTGTGAACTTGATGAGAATGACCTCTATTTTACCACATGAGTCAGGATTACTATTTACCACAGTTGTGCTAATTTGTTCTTTCCCTCCTTCCTCCCACCCATCTCCTGCCACTTCCTCAGGAGCATAAAGCTTTCAACATCCTGATGTCCATTAGCATAAATAAACCCATGCTTTTAAAGTAAAAATAGTTTGAATGCTATATTTGTTAAAGACTGCATTACCATATGAGGATAAAAATATTCTTGAGTAACAGGTAGGCCATATACTTTAGAGGCAGTAACATGCAATTATTGTGGTTCCCTGAAAGTCGATTATTTTAGCCATGGATGAAAATTGAGGTCTCAGCACAAGTTACATTTCCACTTCAGAAACTGTTAAACTGGGAGGTTTCCAGGGACATGTACCTTCGTGTTTTAATTCCTTTTCTGTTGCCAATACATCATAGGCAGTTCTAAGGAACAACAGAAAAGATGAAACGCCATTTCAATCCGGTCTTTACTGTATGCACCGATGAATATCATATCTCTCCCTTTGTTTTTATCTATTGCTAATTTAAATTTGATGTAACATTTATACAATAGATAAGAAAATACTGGGCCCAGAAACAACAGAAGTGGCAAGAAATGCAAATGAGAGATCTTCATCGTCTGGAAGAACTGAAGAAATTGATGGCTGAGCAGTCAATAAAAGACAGAGAAAGGTAAAAGAAGGTTTTAAAGCTGATAGAGGAGGAGCAGGGAAGAGTCTTTCAGTTATATGTAAGGGTAACCAAGATTCTAGGCGGCATCTCTCACACCTAATGCAGTTATTTAATATTTGTAGCCACAAGTGGATAAGATGATTTCTATAATGTAGTTTAAACTGTTATTTTCATACATAAACCTCCAGTTTTCTATTTTGTTTCTTCTATGGCTTCTTTAATTTACAGCCCTCAGAGAGGATTTTCTGGCACCTGTTGTCTACTGTATGCATGAAATTACCGGTTGGCTTCTGTGACCTGATATTTCAACCCAGGAGAAGGAAATCATTTTTTTAATAAAAAGTAGTCCCATTTGCTGTGACTGAGGCTGGGGATGATCACAATTATACAGAGTTGTGTGGTTGTTATAAAGTACTTATTAACTTCATATATAAAAATATGGCCCAGAATTTCCTACATGTAATGATAGGGCTGGAAAGGACATTTGAGATCAGTGAAATCGGTCTTCTTATTTCATGATGAGTTATACTAAAAGATTAAAACTATGTTTTTAAGATTACTGTATCAAGGCCAGAAATAATAATTTGAAAAGGAAAATCGATCCCCAGCACCCACATGGTGGCCAAAAGCCGTCCGAAACTCCAATTCCAGGAGAACTCCAGCTCCAGGGGAATCCGAGACCCTCTTCTGACCTCCACGGCATTGCACGACACGGGTGCACAGACCTGCATGCAGACAGTGCATTGATACACATACAGAAATAAATAAAAAATTAAAAAAAAGGAAAATCTGAATATAAAAAATTGTATTCTCTAATAGGAAATCCCTGTTGTATAAAGGGATCAAGAGAATTCTCTAGGGCTGAAGAAAAGTTCCTATAGAAGAAATAAGTTTGGAATTAGAGCCCTGTCTTTATGAGTGGGGGGTCAGACTTCAGTGTGGAAGATGTAGCCCACTGCATGGTATGGAGTTCTTGGGTTAGCTAAGCTAGAGATACTTCTTAGATGCTGGTAAAGAAAAATGCCACTTGTATATAGACAGGTCAAACAGGAGGCTGGCCACCAGGGAAGCTTGCAAGACTCAATTAAATCTGATCATGGTGGGACCTCTGAAATTTGCCAGGAAACTAGCATGGGGGCTCACTGGAACTCCAAGGGCAAAGGCAACACCGGAAGTCTCCAAGTGATACTTGCCACTGTGTGGTAGAAAAACCTGAAATCAGGAAATCTCTTTCCCTCCACAGTGTCCTTCCTGCACCCCTTTTTGACGCCATCTTGGCAGTTATAAGGGAGAAGGAGGAGGTTCCACTCATTTTAGCAACAGGCAGTGAAGGGTGGACTGCGGCTGGGACACAGTGGGAACTGCTATTATTGTTTAGTTTAACTGATTGTTAGTCATCTTTTCACAAAAGACTAAGATTATTTCATTTCACAATATAAGCTACAGTTTTCTTTTAACAATGAAAGCATTTACCCGAGTTAATGACAATTAAACAACAACAAAAATGCCCAGAACTCTCTCTAATTTCCACTTAATTTGGTGTGAACTTCAAAGTGTTCTGAAAATAAAGCCTATTAAACATTGTTCCTCTGACTTACATCTAACCTTGGAAGGCATGCCCATGTTGTGCAACAAATTTCACTTATGACTAGGAGGTTTCCTTTGTGACTCTTTTGATAGTTATCTCAAACTCTTGTTACCCAGGGTTGTAACAGTGAATCTGGAGTCACAGATAATTGCTAGTTATTCCTAAGAATCTTGTGGGTGAATGTCACATTATTTTCTAAGCAACTCAGTACTTTAAAGTTGAGTATAATCCTTTACTGAGAAAACTAAGAATATAGTAAGGCCTGAGCTCAAGGTCAGGAGGCCAAATGACCAACAAAAACACATAATTAGTGCAAGCCATACAAGTGGATACCATAAGATGAGGCATCCTGCAGCTTAGACAAGGAAGTAGATGGGAGCCCCCGAACAGCTGGGTATGAAAGGGTCATGAAGAGGCAGTGGTCAGAAGGCTGGCCAGGCAGTCAAAAACTCTCCTAAGGAAAGAAAAGAAAGCCACAGGAATGAAAAGAGCTGGAAAAGCAGACCGGACATGGTGTCCTAACATCAGGGACATGCTTCTAGTAGAATCAGCTCTCATAGCAGGGATCTGCTCTGATTACAGAATCATTTCAGTCTTTTGCTTCCTGTCCCAGTAATTATCAAGATTAGCTGATTCAGAACTTCAGTTGAAAAGGAGAAAAAGAAAATCAGATTAATGTGCATTACATAACAGGGAGAAAAATAACCATGTTACAGCATAGCAAAAATGTACTAAGGACTAAGAGCCATATCCCAGGGATTTATTCTTAACTTGTCTTTGAATAGTACATGACCTTGGAAAATCAGTCATTTACCCTTCACAGGACTGTTTTGTCTGCTATAAAACTTAACTGGAAAATGAAGACTGAGGGAGTTGATTACTTTTTAAGGGTCTGTGATCTATATGTTCAACTCCTTTGACAAAATACTGCAGACTTAGGTATTTAGGAAGGCAGTGGTTACATGCCAAAGAGAGATCAGTGAGAGAGGTCTTCCAACTATTATGACATATCCAGCAACAATTCCCAACAAAAAGAAAAAGTGATCTCTGGGCTGGATATGTAGATTGGTTGGCAGGGTGCTTGCACAGCATACAGGAAGTCCTACATTCAATCCCCAGCACGCATAAACCAATTGTGATTGCGCATGCCTATAATCCCTGCTTGGGAGGTAGAGACAGGAGGATCAGAAATTCAAGGCCATCCTCAGCTACATAGCTAATTCAAGGCCAGCCTGGGATATATGGTGCCCTGTCTCAAAAAAAATGTGATGTACATAAAACCCAATTTTCATTCTGTGATTTAAGGTGTAGTCCAACATGTAAAAAGCAATTTGTTCTGACAATTAACTGGTTTATATTCTTTTTTAACCGTTCTGACACTAGGGAATTAGTAGGTTATTTACAATTTTTTTCTCTAAAACTATAATATACTAAAAAATCACATATGATATTTTAAACAAAAGCCAGATCTGCCCTCACAGTGTATACATGACCTCGAGGGTTTGGGACTCTGGCCATTTATTTATTTCTGGTTTTCATATGAAAGATTAAGGTTCTTGAAAATAATATTCTCAAAAAAAGTGATGGTTGGAGAAAACGAAACTTTCATTTTTGGATGAAATGAAACTTTCATGTGGTTTAACATGTTAAAAAGATATATCAACTCACCTTTTTATTAGTCAGATTCATAACTCATTTTTTGATATTGCTTTTGTCAGTTTCTACTAGCTTTCTAATTTTCTAATACTCTATTTTTAACATGTCACTGAAGTTAAAAGAGAAGGATCTAGAACTAGGTTGTTGGCATTAGATACCTGAGATCATCTCAGATAGCTACGTGAGGTTCGAGTAAGTTCTTTAATGTATGTACTTTAGTTTCCTCATTTGTATAATGAATATATAAAATCTACTTAGAAAGATTGTAGAGGAACAAATGAAACACTAAAGGTAAACTCAGTGCCTACTACATAGTAAGAATGTGTTAAATATAAGTGACTCCTGTCAAACAACTTTTTATGACAAAACATGCCTCTGATGTAATGTTTTCTCAGAATATTTAAAATGTTTGTTTGATTTTTATAAAAATGTAACAAGAAAATTATTCCATTAAAAATTAAAACATTTAAGTGGCTAGAGAAATGGCTCAGCAGCTAAGAGCACTAGCTCCCATTCTTGCAAGGAAACTGGGTTCGATTCTCAGCACTTATATGGCAGCTAACAACTTAACTCTAGTTCCAGGGTTGCTGGTGCCCTCTTCTAGTCTCTGTGGGTTTGCACTTACATACACCTGGCAAAACACTTATACTCTCTTGTTATCACTTATTTGGAATTCATTGCTGTCACCAGTTGTTAGCACATGTAAAGAACATATATGATCTAATGTACCCAGATTAAAAAATAAAACAAGTTTAAGAAGAACAAAGTAAACCACCAACATATGGCAAAATATAGTACTGTTGTATTAGTCAGCATGGGCTACCTAGACAAAATATGTTCACTGAGAGATCTGCCAATCTGAGATTAATTTTCTCAGTCCTGGAGGCTAAAAATACAAAATGGAGACAGGACTCTACTGAGGACTCCCTTCCTGCCTGCAGAAGGCAGCCCTCTCCTGTATACTCACTTCACCAGGCAGGGAGAGGCAAATTCTCTGATCATCTCCAAATGCCTATCACACTGAAAACAAAGGTGAGCACTTGTGAATTTGAGGTGGACACATTCGGTGTAACCATCTGTGTGAAAACAAAAAGCATTCATCTCCATTCAGCTTGTCTGGTAAGGTAGCTGTATTGAGGTGCTGCTAGCATTGCTGTTGGACCAGTTAGAAAAGATGCCCTGGCTTGGCCTGGTAGCAGAGAGCACTGAGCCCCTTGCTGCAAGAAGACAACTTAGAAAATGTTTCCCTTTTGAACCATGGCACAGAGCTTGCCAAACAGTGGCAATACTGGGCATCACCACTGGTTTATAACCTGGGTAAAGAGATAAAATAAAGACTTCAAAATGATGCATGCTAATCCCTAAAGAAAGAGAACCACCTAATTCTTTTAAAAGAAAGCATTCATACAGCTTCTAAAAATTAGTTAGATAACCATCTGGAATTTATTTTCATGAATGATGCGAGCTAAGTGTCTAACTTCCAATTTTTTGTCTAAATCAGTGGCCAACTTCTCAGAACCAATTACTTAATGATTCATCCATACCCCTTGATTTGAAATGCCACCATTATTATGTATCACATTTCTAATTATACTTTTATATCCATATGGACTCTTGGTTAGACTGAATAAAATTGATCCGAGCTTCTATTCCACATGGCATTTCAATCATTCTTTTGTGCTGTCCAGTAGGACAATGTTCACTCAGTGTTCTTTTCAAAAATAGCCGTTCTTGTGTCAAATTTCATTTACAAGTCCTCCTGTTTACTTTCGCATTAAAATAATGTTAAGGAGACCTGACGTGTATACAAAATTTAGTCTCCAACTTAGAAATATGCATCCAAAATAGCTTTATAGTCTTTTCTTCTTTTGAATCTTCAGGGATTCTTCCAGTGAGAGTTTGGAAATTATCTTGAAATAAGGATAAATTGGTGGCAAAAAGCCAATTGCAAGTTTCCTTTAGTGGAAAAAAAAGTCTTAAGAAACAGCAGCGGGGGGCGCAGCAGCTGAGGATGCTTATGAAACGCTGAAACGAACAGAGGTTGGTAGTTCGTGTCCATAGAGATGGAATCTCAGGTAAGACCAGGAAACTAACAGAGGTTGGTAGTTCGTGTCCATAGAGATGGAATCTCAAGAAAGACCAGGAAACTAACAGAGGTTGGTAGTTCGTGTCCATAGAGATGGAATCTCAGGTAAGACCAGGAAAAGAAACATGACCTTGAAGGACTTTAGGGAGTTTCTCATTGGTGTTGATTTTTTGAATATGTTTTATATATTCTTTGACAATTTTATACATATGTGTTTACAATGTGCCTTTATGATATCCTACGTCATCTATCCCCTCCCACTCCCTCCAACACCCTTCATCAGGCCCCCTCCCACCCTCATGTCTTGGTGTGCATGTGTGTGTGTGTGTGTGTGTGTGTGTGTGTGTAACCTAATGCACACAATTAGTGCTGCCTGCTGGAATATTGACTCATGTTGTTGGCTTGATCTTGTGTAGGTGATTGAAGAGTTTGGGTTTTTTTTTTTAATTTTTGTTTTTTATTTTGGTTTTGCTTCAGGGGTTGAAAGCTTTAGTTATTTTGTTCTCAATCCCTTATTTTCTAATAAATTCATTTCCCTGTAGTTTTTCCTGTGTATCTTTGGCTAACATTCTGTGTAATTTGGAATGGTGTTTTTGTCATCTAATTTCCAAGTTTTTGTTTCATTTTGGCTGTCCTAACAATAAATTAGCAACTATTTGGGTGCTCTCTTTTTTCTTTCTATGGACTCTCATAAAAAGGCACAGAAATCTGGTATGTGTTGTTGGAAGCTACTAAACCCAACTTTTTAACAACTATGTAACTGAAGAACTATTTATTTATCACAATCCCCTGTTTTAAGTGTATGTTTCAGTGGCTTTTAGTAAATGTGCAGAGTTACAGAAGCATCATGATAGTCAGGTTTCCAATGATTTCTGTCACCCGATGAAGCTTTCCTGCCCATTTGCACTAGTGTCAGTCCCACTTCCAGCTCCATGCACCCACTCATCTGCTTCTGCCACAGGAAATTGGCCTTTTGGGGACAGTCTTTCCCTTAGCATAATGTTTTTGAGGTTCATTTATGTAATATTAGTTTCTTCTTTTTATTATTGGGGATTGTTTTGCTATAATGCCACCTTTTAACTGTTTTGCAAAGCAATATATTTTCCCCTGTTGGTGACAGATTAATACTAATGTAAGCATGATGATTAATATATTAAAAATCATAGTTCAAGCTTACATATATGGTACCAGTTCCTAAGATGACTTGCACTGACATCAAATTACTCAACTCTTGTCATTCACATGCCCTGCCCCCCCCATGAAGGTCAGTGTGCACTTTAATTTCTTAACAACTAATCTCAATGTCTTCATGAGTATCCCTCCACCCCCGCCCTGCTCCAAGGTAGTGAAGAGGGAGGGAAACTTTTCCATTAAAGCTATTTCAAGGGCTAGACATGATCTAGAGAGTAAAGTGCTGCTGCTCACACATGAAATCCGGAGTTCAAGTATCTAGAACCGCCTTGAACCAAAAAGCGGAGGCACACATCTGTAATTCCAGTGGTTTTGCAGCAATACAGGGTGCAGAATCTGAGAATCCCTTGGAGCCCAAAGACCAGTGTGTTGGTTCCTTTTCTGTTGCTGTGATAAGACACCATGACCAAGGCACTTGCAGAAGGAACAGGTTATTTGGTTTACAGTTTTAGAGGGATTTGAGTCAGTAATGGTGTGGGAAACATGGTGGCAGGAGGTGGCCCAAACAAAAAGGCCAGACATCGAATCTTCAAGCAGATACAAGAAGCCGAGAGAAAGACTGGGAGTCTGGCAAAAGACTGGCATCTGGCAAGGCTTAAGAACTCACTAAGCCCATGCCCTAAAGCCTCCCAAAGTGCACCACCAACTGGGGACAAAAATATCGTTCCCATCAGACACTTCGGGCCTGCCTCCATCCTGGGACTCCCTGCTTCCTAGTAGTGGGCAAGAACCCAGCACCACTCAGCTCTCACTCATGGAATACCCCAAGCTCCCCACCTTCCCAGGACTCTTCTCCTACTTTGCTGACTCATGTTACTCACTTTTCAGGTACAGCCCTCACCTTCTCCTCCCCTGGGCTTTCTAACCTCACCTTCCAGGAACTTGCTTCACTCTATTCCAGAACTCCATCTCTCAATTTGCAAGTTGGACTCAAGCCATTGTTTCCCTTTCAAACATTCTAAGCCCATCACTTGAGAACCTGCATCAATTGTCTGTTCATTCAGCAGACAGAGTCCTCACCTACTCTCCAGTGCCTCATCAGCCCGCCCATCTGAGTTCCTACACTATACCCACTGGTGATATTAGAAGTATTGCCTCTGGGGCTGGAGAGATAGCCTAGCGGTTAAGAGCACTGACTGCTCTTGTAGAGGACCCAGGTTCCATTCCCAGCACCCACATGGCGGCTAAGAACCATCTGTAACTCCAATTCCAGGAGAACTCCAGTTCCAGGGGAATCTGAGACCCTCTTCTGACCTCCACGGCATTGCACAACACGGGTGCACAAACCTACATGTAGACAGTACATTCATACACATAAAAAAAAATAAATAAAATTTAAAAAAAGAAGTGTTGCCTCTCCCTAGCTAAACTAGAATCACCATAGTTACCCCATCTATGAATCAGCACAGAATGGCCACAGTCTGCACTTCCAGAATCTCCTAGCTGATCTCAAAGCAGTCAAGTTGGGTAACAGTAGATACGTATCTAAATTTCCACACAACACAGGCGAGCTAGAAACTCATATCAAAAGATATAACCAACAGCTTAATTATAGATGCCTATGTTCCACCACAAAAGATAAGCAAAAATAAAACCCAATATGTACCTCCCAGATCACCAATCCCATAGTAATTATCCTTGATGAAAACTTAGATGAAACTCAAGACACAGATTTTTTAAATAAACATGTAAAGCTTGAAGAATTCAAAGAGGACATGAATAAATGCTTGAATGAACTTATACAGGACAGAGGGAAACTCTTGATTGAAGTCCAAGGATGTCACACACACACACACACACACACGCACGCACGCACGCACGCACGCACGCACGTGCACACAGCTGAATGAAATAAGGAGGACAATTCAAGATATGAAAATAGAATTCAATAAAGAGAGATAAATACTAAAGAAAACCCAAAATGGAATGAAAGCTGAAATGAAAATTTTACTAAGTGTAATAAAAAAATCAGTGTAAAGCCTTACCAACAAAATGGATCACATGGAAGATGGAATATCAGAACTTGAAGACAAAACATAGGAACTGAATAAAAGAAAGTGGCGCATTTAAAAAATTCATGCATGGAATATGGAGAATCTATGAGATACCATAAAAAGACCAAATCTGTGAATTATAGGTATAAAAGAAAGAGTATACAAAGGTATACACAATATTTTCAATAACATCTAAAAGAACTGGGTGTTGTGGCACAAGCCTTTAATCCCAGCATTCAGGAGGCATAGTCAGGTGAATCTTGGTGAGATCAAGGCAAACCTGGTCTACATATCGAGTATCAGGCCACTTGGGGCCACAAGGAGAATTCGTCTCAAGAAGACCAAAAGAAAAAAAGTCACAGAGAAAAATTTACCAGATTTGGGGAAAGAGATGTCCACCCAGTTACAAGAGGCATAGAGAACACCAAATAGACGAGATCCAAAAAGAAATTCCTCATGCAATGTTATAATTAGAACACTAAATATACAGAACAATGAAAGGGTATTGAAACTGCCAATAAAGAAGGCCCAAGTTGCATGTAAAGGCTGGCCCACCAGAGTAACAGCTGATTTCTCAAATGAAACTTTAAAAGGCAGGAGGGCTTAGAGAAACATGCTGAAAGTTCTGAAAGACCACAGGGGCCAGCACAGACTAATTTACACTGAAAAACTCTGTAATAATTGAAGAGTAAAGAAAGTATTTTTATGATGAAGAGGTGAGAGAATTTTCTGACCACCAAGCCAGCCTACAGAGACACTAGAAGGAATGTTTCAGACTGCAGAGAAGGATGAGCATATCTAAGGGGCTACAGGGAAAAATGATGGTATGATAGCTGTTATGAAAAGTATGACTTTGCAGGCAAAGGAATGGAACTCAAAGCCATTATGCTAAGTGAAGTAACACAGTCCCCCCACCAAAAAACAAATGGGGAATGTTTTCCTTCATTTGTGGATGTTGTACCAAATCCCCCAATTGAAAGGCAAGCTGAGCAAAGTTATTGTTATACTTCTATCTGAAAGCAACTGTGATGTTATAAAGTGAATCTCTTAATGAGCCCTAGAATTAATGTATCAATTACTTTCAGACATGGTAATTAATGTATATGGGTGGAAGGTATATATTCATATTTAAAATTATTTATTTATTTATTTATTTATTTATTTATTTATTTATTTGTATGAATGTATTGTCTGCATGTAGGTCTGTGCTCCTGTGTCGTGCAATGCCGCGGAGGTCAGAAGAGGGCGTCGGATTCCCCTGGAACTGGAGTTCTCCTGGAATTGGAGTTACAAACGGTTCTCAGCCACCATGTGGGTGCTGGGGATCAAACCCGGGTCTTCTGCAAGAGCAGTCGGTGCTCTTAACCGCTAGGCTATCTCTCCAGCCCCTATATTCATATTTTAGAGTAATATAAAATTAAAGGGAAAATGTGGACTCCTAAACATATATCAGAGTTAACATACAGTTTATTCCTGGAGGACATAATTATGGTACATATATGACATTTATATAGGCATATTTTGGAGCAATACAATTGGGAGGGAGCCACAACAACATAAGGACTGGGTCAAAGAACAGATTGATACAGTTAAATTCTGTCCAAAGCAATAAACCTCTGCAGAGAAAAACTTTAAAAAGACTGAAAGATACAGGACATGTACGGCAGAATGTATGAACTGGGGTTGGGTGGGGGGAAGGGAAAGGGAAATATGTCTAAATTGAACTGAAAAATGATGTATGAAATACACAAAATATCAATAAAAGTATTATATTTAAGGGCTGGAGAGATGGCCTAGCAGTTAAGAGCGCCAACCGCTCTTACAGAGGACCCGGGTTCGATCCCCAGCACCCACATGGCGGCCGAGAGCCGTTTGAAACTCCAATTCCAGGAGAACTCCAGTTCCAGGGGAATCCAAGACCCTCTTCTGACCTCCGCGGCATTGCACGACACAGGTGCACAAACCTGCATGCAGACAGTACATTGATACACATACAGAAATAAATAAAATTAAAAAAATAAATAAAAAAGTATTATATTTAAAATAAAAAAGTATGACTAAGAAAACAAACATCACAAAATCAACAAAATGACAACATTAATTTCTTCAATAATAACTATAAATATCAGTGGCCTCAATTTCCCCAACAAAAGACACAGATTGACCTATTGGCTTGGAAACAAGATACACCTTTTTGTTATTTATAAGAAACACACCTCAGAGGGGCATGGGGCACATGATTTTAATCCTAGCACTTGGGAGGCAGAGGCAGGTGAATCTTTGTGAGTTCAAGGCCAGCCTGGTCTACGTAGTGAGTTCCAGGAGCTCGAGCTACAGGGAGAACCTGTCTCATAAAAAGAAAAAAAAAAGAAACACACCTTATCTTCATGGGTAGATAATACCTTGGACTGAGAGGATGGAAAAATATGTTTCAAGCAAATGGGACCAAGATACAAGCCACTGTTGACATTCTAATATCTAACAAAACAGACTAGAAATTAGTCAGAAGAGATAAACTAATCGGAAGAGATAAAGGGGGATACTTCATTCTGATCAAGGAAGCAATCCACCAAGAGGTCATTGCAATTCTAAGCATATATGCATCAAGCTCATGTGCACCAAAATTAATAGCAAATATTACTAGACATTCAGCTACAGATTAACCCCAACACAGTAATGGTAGACCACTTCAGTCCTTCACTTTTGCCACTGAACAAAAAGATAAACAGAGAAACATCTGAGTTAAATGACATCATAGACCAAATGGACCTAAAAAACATCTAAGAATATTCCACCCAAACACTACAGAATACACATTCTTCTCAGCAGCCCATGGAAGTTTCTCTAAAATATACCACACACTTGGATGCAAAGCAAATTTCAACAAATTTTGGAAAATTGAAATAACTCCATAAATTCTTCCTGACCACAGTAGAATACAGTTTGAAGTCAATAGCAAAAGGAACTCCAAAAATGCACAGATTCATGTAGATTAGATTAATCAACACATGAATGAAAAATGGGACCTTTAATAAATCAAAAAACAAATAAAATGCACTGGAATGAAACAAAAATGAAAACACAGTATTTCAAAACCTGTGGAATACATGAGACTAATCCTAAGAGGGAAGCCTGTAGTTCTAAGTCCTTACATTAAAAAATTAAAAACTCAAATAAATAGTTTAATGAAGCACTGAAAGAGTTTGGGGGGAAAAAAAGAAATCAACCAGAAACAAAAGCAGTAGACATAAAGAAATAAGATCAGGGCAGAAGTTAAATAGAAATGAAAAAAATGATGTAAAGAATAAATAAAGTTGGCTCTTCGAAAAGATAAATTATTGACAAACCCTTAGCCAAATTAACCAAAAAAAAAAAAAGAGACAGAAGACCCAAATTAATAAAAACAGAGATGAATAAGGAGATGTCACAACAGATGCTAGTGATATTCAGAAAATCATAAAGGCAAACTTTAGAAAGCCATAGTCCAGGCTGGCCGTGGTGATGCACGCCTTTAATCCTAGCACTTGGGAGGCAGAGGCAGGCAGATCTTTGTGAGTTCAAGGCCAGCCTGGTCTACAGAATGAGTTCCAGGACAGCTGGGGCTACAGAGAGACCCTGTCTTGAAAAGACTAAAAAAAAAAAAAAAAGCCATAGTCCAATAAGTTGAAAAACCGAAAAGAAATGCGTGAATATTTAGATGCAGTTGAACCATCAATGTTAAACCAAGACAAAAATCAATAATTTAACAGATCTGTAACGAACGGTGAAATTCATAATCAATGCTTCTCAAATTATTCCATAATCTAGAAACAAGAACATTTCCAAACTTCATTTAGGAAGCCAGTATTACCCTTATACCAAAACTGGATAAAGACACAGTAAAAACAGACAACTATAAACCAATATCCCTGATGCACATAGTTAAAATTTCTTGATAAATCCTTGAAAACTGAATACAGGAAGAGAAAAAAAATATTCACCGTGAACAAGTTTGCTTCATTACAGAGATTCAGGGATGTTCCAACATACGCAAATAAATAAATGTAATAAATCACATAAATTGACTTAAAGGCAGAAATCACATGATCATCTCAATAGATATACAAAAGGCCTTTGACACACTTCAAAATCCCTTAATAACAAAAGTTCTAGATATAAGATGGTTGTAGAGAACATACCTCGACATAATAAAAGGCCATATGTGACAAGCCTGAAGCTAACGCCATGCTACGTGGAGAAAAACTTTTAGTAGTCCCATTAAAAATAAGGAAAATGACAGGATTGTCCAATACCTCTGCTCCTGTTCAACACAGTGTCCAAAGTCCTAGCTAGAGCAATAGGACAAGAGAAGGAAATAAAATGAATACAAGTAGAAAAAGAAGGCAAAATATCCTTGTTTGCAGATGAGATGATTCAATACACAAATATCCTTGTTTACAGATGATATGATTGGTATACACAAATACTCCACCAGAAAAACCTCAGAACTGATTAACACTTTCAGCAAAGTGCCAGGATACAAATCAATTCACATGAATCAATTTTCTTTCTATATACCAGTGACAAGCACACTGAGAGACAAAGCAACAAAACAGTCTCATTCACAGTAGCCTCAAAAAACAAATGCAATATAGCACGACACAGTACAAACACAATTTCAAATTAATATAGTAATCCAAACATGAGTATTAAAGAGAAGCTACCTTTCATTTTACAGGTAATAGAAATAGTTGACCTTATTTCCTGTGCAGCTGCTATTTGATTTAGAAAGTCTTTTCCTATGCCTATGTCTTGTAGGCTGCTGCCAATATTTTCTTGTATCACCTTCAGAGTTTTGGGTTTCACAATGAGGTCTTTGATCCATTTGGAGTTGATATTTGTACAGGGTGAGAGGTAGGGGGTCTAAATACCAAATAACCACTATAGACATGTGGAGGTCCACACTATGGTGACAAGGGTGGCATTGACCTAACAAGATTGCCTGGGAGGGCTGTGGGAAGGATGTATGCAGAGACGCACATGGAAAGAAAGAGCCACTATATGAAAAAAGAAGAGAGGGCTTCCTGGACTGGATGAGAAAAAAATGATTTGGACAAAAGTGGTTAGGGAGTCAAATGGCAGGGACTAAGATGGTCAGACAAAGGGGTGGAGAATAGAATTAGAGAAGTTAGACAATACAAGAAATTTAAGAAAAAGCTATGTATATTTTCGTGGCTATTATGAAAACTATACTCTTACTATCTTTCCACTCCCTCCCTTTCCCGCCTTCCAATCTCTGATCCTTGGGAGGCAAGAGTTTGATATAGGTGTCCTATACAGGGATAAGTACTCTGCAACCTCTTGCTTTCTGTATATTGGTCATTTATGGGTTTCTGTGTTAATCACCATCTGCCGCATAAGGAAACAGTAAGTCATTAGGAGTCACTTTAAATACCTTATTATTTTTACCTTATGTGTATGAGTGTATTGCTGCATGTATGTAAGTTCACCTGTGTCATTGCACACAAAAATGCTGTAAGGTCAGAAGAGGTTGGATTCCCCTCAAACTGGAGTTACAGAGAGTTGTGAGCCACCATGTTTGTGTTGGGAATCAAACTCAGGTTCTCTGCCAGAGCAGTCTATGCTCGTATACACTGAGCCATCTTTCCAGCCCCTAGAATCAGGTTACCACTCACTATTTCTTTTTTTTTTTTTTGTTTTTTTTTTTTGTCTTTTTGATGAGACAGGCTCTCCTTGTACCTCAGCTGTCCTGGAACTCCTCTGTAGACAGGCTGGCCTTGACTCACAAAGATCGCCCGCCTCTGCCTCCCAAGTGCTAGGATTAAAGGGCGTGCACCACCACCCCGGCAACACATCTATTTTCTATAAAACTAGTATTAGGATCTTCCTTATGTCCTGTGACTTGTCTAGCCTCAGGTTCCTAAGTCTGATATCAATATCATGTATGGACTCCATCTTAGGAAATGCATCTTAAATTCGGTTAGACAATTGCTGGTTACTCCCATAATATTTGTGCCACTACTGCATTCGTGGGCATATCTTGCCAGGCCAATTGGTGGAGTTATAGGATTCACAGGTGGATAGGTTGATCACTTATTTTTTTGGTAGTTGATGAAGCTCCCCAACGGCAGTTTTTTTATGACTGTCGCCAGGAGAGATGAGATGCTGGTCAGCACCAGCTTGATTTCTTGTCTGTTCTCCAGCTCACGCATGTAGCAGTGGGGTCTTACTATTAAGTTCTGGTGGGTAACCAAGAGCGGAGGCAATGGGCCTGGCTAATTTTTTTAAACAATATACATTATAAAGTAATTTTAAAGATTTCTAACTACAGTTTTATTTAGCTAAACAGTTCCTCCAGATATCATTTTACAAACAGAAAACAGAATCTGGGCAAGACAACAAATAGACGGTTGGGATTCTAGAATACTTTTAGCCTATGGTAATGTATTCTCAGAACAACATCTTTTCATTTTTGACATTAGAATCACTCTGGAAGCTGTTGAAAGCCCGGACACTTGGGCTAGACCCCAAGCCAACTAAATCAGCTTTTTTTTCCCTTTGTGCCTTTGCATGTATGTGTGTGTGTGTGTGTGTGTGTGTGTGTGTTCCTATGTGTGCAGGCCAGTATGTATGCATGTGCATGTGCAGTAGAGGCCAGAGGAAAACCTTTGGTGTCATTCCTCAGGCTCATCCAGCTTTTTTAAAACCTTAAGATAAGTGTTCTTTTTCTTTTTATTTTTTTTATTTTTATTTTTATTGATTATTACTTTTGCATGTGTATGAATGTATTGCTGCATGCAAGGTCTGGCACACCGTATCTGCAACGCCGGGAGGTCAGAGAGAGGGTCTCGGATTCCCTGGACGCTGAGAGTTCTCTGGAATTGGAGTTCAGAGTGGTCTCGTGCCGCATTGTGGGTGCTGGGGGATCGAACCCGGGCCTTCTGTCAAGAGACGTCATGTGCTCTTAACCCTTAGGCCTATCTCTCCAGCCCCGCGGAGATAAGGTTTTCTTACTGGCCTGGAACTTCCCAAGTAGGCCATGTGGCCAGCCAGTGAGCCAGCCCCAGGCATCTACTCGGCCGGCCCACCCTGCAACTGGAATACAAGGGCATACCACCGCTTGGCATTTTTTTTTTTTTTTGATGTGTTGAGTGTACTGTCTGCATGGCAGGTCTGTGCACTCGGTCGTTGCACAGCCGCGAGGTACGAAGCAAGAGTGCTTGGAGTCCCCAGAAAAACTGGAGTTCTCACTGGAACTGGAGTTACGACCTGGTTCTCGTAGTCGTCATGTGAGTGCTGGGGATTCGCACCGGGTCCTCTGCAAGAGCACGTCCAGTTGCTCTTAAAACCGCTAGGCATCTCTCCAGCCAGCCCCCCAGATGGCATTTTCTAACTGGGCCCTGGGGGATTGAATTCAAGTCTTCATCCTTGCAAAGCAACTGATCTGGTATCTGACGCTATCTCCCAAACCTAAATCAGCTGCTCCAAGAGAAGGATTTTGACACTAGTGCTAAAAAGAAATCACAGAGGATTTCAGAGTCCCAAACACTTTAGTTATGGACCCCAAATCATCTATTGAGTTCTTGAAGAGATTCCAGTTTTTTGCAGGAATACCAATATTTTCTTTTTCTCTATTCTATTCTTTGACTGAAATATTTCAGAAAAGTTAAGTAGATAAAAGTTTATCAATTCTAGAAGTTCTCTGTTAACAAGAGTTTTGCATGCTTATTTTATTTTAGTTTTATTTTTGGTCTTTTTGAAAAAAGATAGTGCTCCTTAGCTCCTGGCCTGAGATCACTATACTAAGGACAAAGCTGTGCCTTGAACTCACAAGAGATCCACCTGCACTCTGCCTCCCAAGTGCTGGAATTGAAAGGCATGCACCACCATGCCTAGCTTCCATTTTTCTTTTTTCAGTTTTTTTTTACCAATGAGTGTTGTGTGTGTGTTGTGTGTGTGGTGTGTATAAATTTTTTTTTAAAAATCTTGTTTTAATTTTTTTTAATTTTATTATTTAATTTTTTATGTGTGTGAATGTACTGTCATGCAGTAGGTTTGTGCACCATGTCTTGCAATGCCGCAGAGGTCAGAAGAGGCGTGAATTCCCCGGAACTGCGAGTTAAAGATGGTCTCAGCCACCATGTGGGTGCTTGTGGGATCGAACCCCAGTCCTCTGCAAGCAAGCAGTCAGTGCTCTTAACAACACTAGGCCCATCTTCTCCAGCCCCTGAAAATATTGTTTTCTATAGTTTAGACAAACCTAGTTGTTAGTCATTTTTTCCAAAACAACAGCATTTTCCTGTGTTGTAAAACAGAAAATATTTAAAGTTCAAGATGCCAATGACCCTTTGGGAAGAAAGAGACTAGCACCAGCTGCATTCCTAACACTAAATTGGCTTTTCTAATCCAGCGTGTGTTGTGGGGTGCTGGCCAGGGAGTTGACAGTTATTGCATTTTCTAAGTAAGAAAACCAGATGTTTCTATTTTCTATGTGTTTTCTTTTCAATGTACGATTTCAGCATGTGGTATTGGATGGTATTGAGGGCAACGTTTGAGTCTTAAAGAGTATGTTTAGTAAAATGACGTAATCAGAAACTTTACAACCATTCGTTATGTTTTTGCTTCAAAACAAGATATTTCCCCCCAAGTTAGTGGAAATGCTCTTGTTCATTAAATCTCTGTCAACCAAATCCCCGCTTCAAGTGGATGTGCCAAGTGATGGAACCCAGGGAGCTTTGGAAGCCAGTAAACAAGTATAGTTCTCAGTAAAGCACCTATCTGCTTTGCCTTTAAAGTGAATATTGGAAATGCTCTGCAAATGAGCATTAATTTAGAAGATTGATTATCACTTCTCAGCCTTTTGGCTAAGATCAATACAGAAGCCTGAACGATGCCTCCTTGATAATAGCCAACACTGGGGTAATTTTGTTTACATGATGATGGTGATGATGGTGATGACACACAATTCTATCAACCTGGTTATCAGGATAAGGTGACTACTTCAGAGGTGCGTGTGCATCGTCATGCAGATTCTTTTGGTATAATTGTGGTCATTCTAGAGCTTTACTTAGCTGAGCAAGCATGATTGACAGAGAAAAACCAAGAAATTTACGGACAAAAGAAAAAGCACAGCCACTTTGAGCAAGCTAGGGCCAGAGGGCAGACAGAGCACCAGCTGGGAAGAGATGGCACAGCAGAAGGTCATTCTAAAGGTCTTGGCCTGGGATCTGTTTCCTACTACAAGCATGACTGACTGCATATCTGTGGTCCCTTCCAAAAACACAGGAATTTGAAGATCGTCTTTGTTTCACCACTTAGACTACTTTTACTTTATTGTTTATAACCTTGACCTAAGGATCATAGCTCACTAAAAAGACAGTATGCTGAGTTGATCTGTCTGTTACAGTAACTTGTTCAGGTCATAAATGGAATATAACTAGGTATGTGCTTGGTAGCAGCCAGGCAGTATTCAGAACTCTTTTATAATTCATTCTGTTATAAAATGAACATGACTGCATTTCCTTAACAACCATTGTTTCATGTATGTAGCCTCGGCAGGCCTCAAACTTGTAGGCTTTCTGCCTCAGGCTTCATAGTGTTGAGACCACAGGCCTGCATTAAAACCTCCAGCGCAAAAAATTTTTATATTGGTCCATAATTTGTGATATAGACATTTAGAAGTTTCTTTGTGCGCATTTGCTTATTTTGAAATCATAATTCCTTTCTCTCATTTAGTTTAACATTTACACCAATACAGAGAGATACATACTTTTCTAGTCTTCCCTGGCAGCAAAGGGACCCTGTGTCTTCTGGTGGCTATGCATCAACATCTTTATCATAAGCCCATAGCTACAGAGTTTCACTACTCACTTTAGGTAATGAAATACTGACCTTGAAGGCATAGACTTTCGGAAGATTTTACTAAGCTACTGGGCCAGGTAGGCAGAAGTTTAGCAGGTGTACTTATCTAAGTTTGGAGCCACAGATTGGAAAATGGTAATGGCAACTTTCACAAAATGATACTGTTCCTATGCACACAACTTTACAGCATCAAGCACTTGATGCTTATCCTTTGTTCGCAACTACCATTTTCAAAATATACAGACACAGACACACAGACAGACACACAAACACACACACACACACACACACACACACACACACACACACACCCTGTAAGCTAATGTTAAGAATTAGATGACTTGTGAAGGGAGTGTACTTGCAATCTGGTTTATTTTCTTCGTGTATTTTATTATGTATTCTACAGAGTTATATAAATTTAAAGCTAGAAAGAATTTCAGGAAGCATACAGTCCAACCTCTTGCTATTAACTAGGGTTCTGGTATGGAAACCAATTATTTCTATTTGAAATTTGTATTAAAATATTTAATTGAAAGATATTTTGTTAGCACACAGAATCATCAGGAAAGCTGCAGACCCAAGCTAGAAATCAGCTGGGTACAGAGACTGAGAAGCTTAGCAAGAGTCAGGATTATAACTCAATTGTCCATGCAGAACTATCCCAGCAGACAACTGCTGATCACTGAATGCCATGGGCTTGCCTCTGCCTCAGTGGTCTCCGGACTCTGCGTCTCTGCTGACTATGCCCCTTTCCTGCCACACAGCCATGCTCAGGGACTTTGCAGTCTTTCTATAGGCTCTGCTTCTTTGGGTAACTGGCTTCCAAAGTGTGGTGATTAATATTAATTTTCAACTTGAGAAATGGGACCTAGGAGAGAAACAGGACCTAGGAGAGAAATGGGACCTAGGAGAGAAACGGGACCTAGGAGAGAAATGGGACCTAGGAGAGAACCCTCTAGGCAACTCTCCAGGGAAGTTTCTAGGCTGGGTTAAGGTAAGGTAGATGGCCCACCCTAAATGTGGGCAGCACTGGTTCAGGGCTAGATGGACTAGATAGAAAGGAGAGTGTGAGGGCTGGAGAGATGGCCTAGCGGTTAAGAGCACTGACTGCTCTTACAGAAGACCCGGGTTCGATCCCCAGCACCCACATGGCAGCCGAGAGCCGTCTGAAACTCCAATTCCAGGAGAACTCCAGCTCCAGGGGAATCCGAGACCCTCTTCTGACCTCCGTGGCATTGCATGACACGGGTGCACAGACTTGCATGCAGGCAGTACATTCATACACATACATAAATAAATAAAACTAAAAAAAAAAAGAAAGAAAGAGTGTGAGCTAGCCCTAGTATTCAGCTCTCAGCTTCATCACTGTGAATGCAGTGAAGCAGGTGCCTCACACCCCTGCCCCTGTGCCTTCCCACCATGATGGACTATACCCTCAAACGGAGTCAAAATAAAATCTTCCTCCCCTAAGTTGTTTTTGTCGAGTGTTCTAGTTTGGTTTCTGTTGCTGTGATAAACCACTCTGACAAAACCACCTTGGAGAGGAAATGGTTTTTGCATCTTATACATCCAAGGGACAGTCCATCACTGATGGACACCAGCCCACGTGGCCATTCAAGGCAGGAACCTGGAGGCAGACACCATGGAGCAGTGCTGCTCACTGACTTGTTCACACTTTCTCGGCTTGCTCGCTGAAACCTTCGTTTTTTTTTTTTATAAGTACTTTTTTTTTTTTTTTTTTTTTTTTAAGTTTTTTAATTTCTATTTTTTTATGATGTTATGCAATGTCCGTTCTCATGTGAGGTTTGTGCCGCATGTTGTGGCAATGCCATCAGGGGTCAGAAGAGGGTGTCGGGATTTTCCCGCTGGAACTGGAGTATAAATAGACGGGTGTTCTCACCGCCATGTGGGTGCTGGATACAGACCCATGGTCCCGCTGCAAAGAGCAGAGTGTGGGGCTCTTCCCTCTGGGTGCCGACCGCATCTCTCCGCTTGGGCGGGCTCCACGGGACAACTTCTTCTTCTTTTTTGTTTAACATGATTAAACAATATAATGAGTACAGAGCATCTTCATGTAAAACCAATTTGGCAAGCAGTATCGCCAACCCACACAGCACAAGGCTCCCACATGCCAGCTGGGGGGGGGCTTGTGTGGTTCAACATAGTTGATCAAATATGTGTCCATTTCATATTGCTGTAGTTTGTCACTGTTACACTCCCAATCGTCAACCTACATTGCTCCCATGCCCGCCTCTTACCACAGATTGTTTGCCCAGGCCTTAGAAAAGGGGCACACTGTGGCTGAGAAGCAAAAAACCTCTAACTTCCTTGTGAGATCCGTTTTGTAACTCTGATCGTCTTTCTGGCTGTTGTCCTTTCATGGGCTGATGACAGTTTGTCCAGAATAAACCTTTCAATCCTACTAATGAAGACAAGCAATTAGAATGATAGGTATTAAGACAGGGTACAATTATTCTGGAGGTTTTCCCTTTGGTAATAGACACAGATTGTTTGGATGGTATGTTAATAATAATTATATGTTTTTCTGTATCACGAATGGTGAAAAAGGTTATAAGGACAATGGGTCGTTACTGGGGCTTATAACATCTCCCTACCACTATCGGTGTACCGCTTGTGGGGATCACCTGAACTGAGCCTCCAATGGCGAGCTTAACTAGCCAATTAGACTTTTTGGATATACGACATATGGCTCACTACTGCTGCAAGTACAGTATTCACTAGGCAGGTGAGGGTACCTGATGCTGATGGAGTGGAGTCTTGGCTTAAGCTCCAGGAGACCAATATTTGCCTTATTTGTTTAGTGCCCTTTGGTAACACTCTCGCATTCCAGAGACCAACTGTAACACTTGCAATTGCGTCTCAATGCAATCTTTTCCCATGCTACATCAGGTCTTTGAACAGCAGGGCCGTACTGCGCCTCTCTTCTGGCAGGGTATACCAGTTGTACACGGCAAGAACCCTTTACATTTTGGGGTGGTGGGGCGTTGGATCCCCTGGCCAACATCTCCTTGGCAGAATAATCCATTACTGATACCAGAACTCTCCTGATTAATATAACTAATGCTTAAATGCCAGCTTAAAAAGACTTTAATATTATATTTTGTCTACATGATAATAAAAGTATCCTTTGTTCACAGTTCCTATATAATCTATAGTTAAAGAAAGCATTATACCAGTTTTACAAAAGAGATTACCGCTATAACAGTCAGGCCTCTAATTTTACAGTTAGAGAATGACTTCAATACCATCAGTTTTTTTCCTTTGTTCTATGAGAAAGAGAGGTAAGAAAGTCTCTCATTTAAAACTTTGTGCCCCGAGAAGTAAGGTTTATTAGGACGTCATTATAAACAGTTTACAAATAGGATCCACGGATTTTGCATGCCTGTAGCGTCGTGGGCTTTTTCTGTCTTTCTTTCTTCTCCTTAAATGCGTAGATGGGGCCAACGCTCTCTGCTGGTATGTCTTGTGTACAATCCTGGCACAATGAAAAGCTGTATCTTTCTCTTTCCTCAACCATTAGAAAGTTGGTGACGTTTTGACCTGGTGGAACATACGAATCCTTTTCCATAGTTTGATTTTAAGATTAAACTGAAAAAGTTGACAGAAAGTTTTAATATATAACGGTGGTTCCCCCCCTTTGTTATTTTAGTTTTTTATTTTATTTTGTTTACCTATGAGTCCAAAAGGGCAGTTGTATTACACATACCTGTAGGCAGAGAACAGTCAAGGTGTAAATTTGCCATTTAAATTTCACCACATAGCTGTTTTGTGCGGTATGTTGTTAATTTGGGAATCAAACTTAATTCCTTAAGTTAAATTATCCTACAGGTAAAAGAGAATGTTACAAGATGATACTGAATAACACAAAAATTATGAGAATCATTTATATATGTTAATCCCAAAGGTATTGTTATATAGATTTTAAAGGTGAAACAAATGTGGACAAAATTTATATTCCATTAACTTAGATGCAAAGTATTAACCATTTTTATAAAACCTTAAACCAATGTTGTTGTAATATTTTCCTTTTACTTTTAACTAAGTCCTAAATACCATTAATTGGTATATAGAGTTTGGGCAAATTGGATACTATTGTTACAACAACTCACATTAAATATACATATCAATAAAATATAGACCTGTTCCCTCTCCCAACCCTCCCACCCCGCCAGATGTCACCATTTCAGTAGCATCAGTTTTTGATCATCTTTCTGTTGTTGGTTTCTCCATCTGCATGCCACGCACCAAAGAAATATTTACAACTGGGTTATTGACGCTAGCATCCACAGATGAGGGATACCCTTCGTTGTTTGTTTTTCTGGGACTGTGTTACTTCACTTAACATAATATCTTCTAGCTCCATCCATTTACCTGCAAAGTTCATGATGTTGTCTTTCTTTACTGCTGCATAGAACTCCATTGTGTACATGTACCACATTTTCTCTATCCACTCGTCAGATGAGGAGCATTTGGGTTGGTTCCAGCTTTTTGCTATTGTGAACAGAGCTGCAATAAATATAGCTGTGCATGTATTTAAGCTCAGGCCCTCCTGCCTGGGGAGGGCACCACCCACAGTTGGCTGGGCCCTCCTCCATCAATTACCAATTAAGAAAATGCTTTGAAGATATAGCCACCGGCCAATCTGCTGGAGAAATTTCTCAGCTCAGCTGTCTCTAGTTTGTCAGGCTAACAAAAGCTAACCAGCACATCAAGTATTTTGTCGCAGCAATGAGAAAAACAACACACAATGAAGCTTGCAGTTTGCCGAACTTAAGGCGCATGCTCGGACTCTAGCTGCAGTGGAGTTTAGGAAAGCAAGCACTGGGCACCTGCTCGCTCACAGGAGGGGGGATTTCTTTAGCAGAGGAAGCAGGCTCAGAACCTGAGGAACTGATGGGGTAGAAAAAAATAAACAGAATGTGTTTCACACTCTACACCTGTAGGCTAGGTGTGGCATGCATGCTTGTTATCCCAGCGCTGGGGACACTGAGGCTGAAGGAGCTTGAGTTAAAGGCCAACTTGGGCTACCTAGAAATTCCAGGCCAGCCCTGATAACACAGTGAGAATGGATCTTAAGAATTATGCAGTTTACTAGTTTACTTATAAAAATTAACACATACCATTCTTTCTATACATAATACTCACAGAAAATTACCTTTTACCTAACACTGTGTAATTTTATGTTTTATGTCTCATGCCCTAAGAGAATCAATTCACCATTGAAGTTACATAGCTTAGCTCCAAATACAAGCTACCTATGTGCTGTCCTTTTGTACCATTGTCTTCTAGGGTTATTATGCTCCATCCTGATACTTCACAGCTTAGGGAATTGAATTTTAAAGTTTGTTACCAATTTCATCACTTCATGAATATGTAAGGGCAAGAAAGGTAAAGACAGTAGTTAGAGCATTAACAACATGGCCCAGCAGGGGAAAGTGTGTGCTTCTGAGCCTGATGACCTGCGTTCAGTTTCTAGGTTCCTCATGGTGGAGAGAGCCCACTCCTGCAAGCTGTCCTCTGACCTCTATGGTGCTTCCGGGCGTTAATGCACTCCCCACATACAAATCAATAAATGCAATGTTAAACTTTTTTTTTAAAAGAAAATGCTGAAAAATTTTTATCTATTATATCCTGGATGAACGTTTCCATTTTGCAAATTGCCCTGGCTTCTGCAAATGAACAAGACTGCAGATCAACCCCTTCACTTAATGCACCTCACATACGCCTCAGTTTCAGCCAGGATCTTGATTGAATGAAGTTCTTTACCCAACAGGTTAATTCTGACCTTAATCTCTGAGGGGTTCACCTGTAAAGGGTTATTTTCAACTTTGTGTATGCAAAGTATCCTGGGAGTTCCTTGAGATCTATCTTCTCCTACCTGTCCTAAAGAACAGCCAGCCACATTCCTTGTGGTCATTTGTTCTAGCCAGTACTGTAACCTCTTCTGGCTGCTTGTTTAGTAGCATGAAAACCTCAAAAATCAAGTACTTGGATCAGCTCCTAATTCAGTATAACAGCTTTTACCTTCCGGGTGAATGCACTACGTCTCAGGTCCTAGGATCTCAGAGATAGGAAACTGTTTTAAAATGGCTATGTAGGATTGGTTGTGCAAAGCACCATCCCAGTGTGTACTTGGTGACCCACTTATTTACATATGCTGGCTTTGTAAGAAATAATATCAAATATTGATCATTACCACAGGACAAAACAACTGCCTTAAAACACACTCACTATAACAAATATTGCTATGCCATGCCATGCTATATCTAAGGCTTTAATTTCACAAGCTAATCCCTCTAATACAGCCCAAGTTGTACTTCTTATACTATAAAGGCAGTTCCTTAAGGAGGAGCAATGTCCACTGGAAAGCAATCTCGGGTACAGATGACAGTGACATGTGGCTAGGCAAGGAGTACCCAGATCTTCTCTGCTTTTTCCACCACAGAAAGGGCCATAGAACATTAACACTGCCCAAATGTCCAGGAGTATTTTATCATATGAAAAGCTCAGAGTGATGACAGTTGACAGCATCCTTGGTAAGCATAATTAAATCTAGTTGAGCTTCTATTCCCATCACTAAAAGCATGCTATCATTTATTCATTGACCAGAAACCGTCCTGCTGAGGAAGGAGACAGCCATGCACATAGTAGCTCACCCCTTCCTCCTGCTTGTCTGAACCACCTCCATACAGTATTCCTACCCAGTGGACCAAATGCAAACTTATTGTTCCAAATTTCTCCAGGTTTATTTTTTGATTTATTCATTTACTCCAAAAATTAAGTACCTAATACATATCACCCCTTTACCTGTTAGGTCAAATATTAAAATATGCCTCTTGAACTAATACCACATAGAAAATTTTCTTTATCTTTCTCATTCAAGAACATCTGTGAGCAAAATGGTCAGCTGCTGCAGTCTGCCTGTCTGGGGCTGGTGTGGATTCAGCTGTAAAACTGGCTCAGTGTTTTTCTTTTTTAACCACCTAATATTTGAGAATGGCCCATGGTCTGCACTAACAGGTTCAGAGGGGACATCAGTATGACAAGAATGGCATGCTGGGAGTGCCAGCCACCTGGTTGTTCAAATCACTTGTGTCTATAGGTCCAAGACACTTTGAGACTGTGCTACTGAGAGTTACCAGTTTTAATATTTAGATGATCCCCCATCATTATGCATAGTTACAGTCTCATGGTAACCAGTTATCCTACCTTAAGGTCAGGTCTAAACGTATAGAAAACAGTAGAGGCAAAAAAACTCATTACAGTCACTGTGAAAAATAAAGACAATAGAACATGAGTTAGCACTTATCACAATGCCTATCACATTGTACCGACTTAATCATGGTAGAAATCATAATAATTTCCAGGGTCCAATAGTGAAGCCAGAATTATTTTTTTCAAAGCCAATTTTTTATTGAAGCTTTGTGCATTTCATACAAAATTTCCCAACCAAATCCAGACCCATTCCCCCTTCCTTGCCCCACCCCACCCCACCAGAGCTCATGCATTCTGCCATATATGTTCCTCATCTTTTTCTCAGTCTCTTTTAAAATTTTCGATGGAGAAGTTTACTGTTTCAGGAAGAAGTTCACCATTTCAGTCAGTTCTTTGATCCAGTCTTTTTGTTGTTGTTGTTCCTTCCAATTTGCATCACTCCAAAATATGCATATATGCACTCCAAACATATATCAAGATTATGACATCATAGGTTTTAGCATCTTCAGCTTACGATTTCTTTTTTTTTTCCTATGTTTTTCTGTATTGGGCAGAAAGAAGTCATGTTTTCTTTAAGGAATTGTTTGAAGGCTCCTCCTTGGCAAGCCCAAACAATCATTAGTCCTGCCCTTGTGCACCATACTGGGGTCTTCTATTTCCTGTGGTCACCAAATGAGGTCCAGTAAGCACCTTGTCCTGTCTTTATCTTTCTGTACTGACCTCCATGATACAGCCTGGGTAGTCCAACAATGGCAGTCTCTACTCTGAAGAGGATGAAACCCCAGTAGTTACTCAGTCCACAAGCTGAAGTCCCCATGTGACACTGAAGGTTTGGAGGATTCTTGGAGAGACATGAGTCTTCAGTCCATATTGGATGACTGTGTCTCATCAAGGATGGCAAAAGCAGTGGCAGCCACAGGGTAGGTGCACTTGCCAGTAAGAATTGAAGACAGGCAGAACAACAGTGCTTTCTGGTTATACTTTCCTTTTGAATGTTTAAGGCCACACAGTTAGCCCAGATTAACCAAGGTTTTTGTTTATTAAAGGTCAGTTAAGGATCTGGTCTTCAGGAGTCACTCAGGTTTTGGGGGGAGGAAGGCCCTGGCTCCTTTTGGAAGCCAGAATTATTTACATTTTTTTTCCTTTGAAGACATCACAAGTCTCAGGAGTTTGAAATGTTTTCCATCATGTGCAGAATTATTTACTAATGGGAAAGATGGCCTAGCGGTTAAGAGTGCCGACTGCTCTTGCAGAGGATGCAGGTTCGATCCCCAGCACCCACATGGCGGCCAAGAACCATCTGAAACTCCAATTCCAGGAGAACTCCAGTTCCAGGGGAATCCGACGCCCTCCTCTGACCTCCGCGGCATTGTATGACACGGGTGCACAAACTTGCATGCAGACAGTACATTCATACACATACAGAAATAAATAAAATTAATTTAAAAAATTAAAAAAAAATTATAATTTGTTACTGTGCCACACTTCAGACTGTCTGGTCAAACAAGAACATATAAAAGTTTTGACATGCTCTACAGAGCACGCGATCACTCAGAATATACAAGAGTACCAATGATCTCACTGTCCCCCATGTCTAAGTGGCACTGCTGTCCGCTCTACAGGGACCAGTACACAGCTTTCTGTTGCTTTGGCCTCTATTCAAAACTCTTGGGCTTTCAAGTCACACACTGGACTGATGAAAAGGCCTTCCCGAATGTAGAAAATTTTGCTGTCTCTCAATCTAAACAACATTTAGATTATCTTTATTTTTTAACATGGAAGTGAAATAAATATTCTTCACTTTGAACAAAAGGTATGAGAATCTGGGCTGTAGTCACTACCTGACAGTTTTCCACCTCTCTGGCCTGGCTTGAACTGCTATTCCTTTTCTGAGCACTCACACATGGTTGTTACCACCATGATGGAAGTGTGCAGAAAGTAGCTGAGGTAAAACCCACACTTGTCCAAGCCTCGTTGCTCTCCTCCTGATCTATAATGTCAGCCAGCTGCTCCCTGGACTTTGCCACATTGCCTGTCCAGCACTTCAAATTCCCCTCTCCCTGGATGGACCTATTCATCCCTTCCTCCAGTCTGTTCTCCAGTGTTTTCTTTCCCTTAAATAATATCCACCACACAGTCAGATGCCTAAGAGGCTCCTCCCTCTCTCTCTCTTCCCACTCCCATGCCCCAGGCCTTTCTAAATCCAGTGAACTTGGCTTATAAATGTTGATCCTCTTTGCTTTCATCCTGACCATGTGAGTGTCCTGCCTCACCTGAACACAGGTACCCACCCTGTCTCTGTCTTGTCCCAATGCAAATATATCAAGTCACATCATTCTCATGCCAACACCCTGCAGTGAATTTTCTCCACTCTTTAGCTACAGTTTATATTCCTCAAAGATGCCTGTGAAATGACCATGATTGTACTTAGTTTAGTTTGTAAATCCCAACAGACTCCTGCCCTCAGTAGACTTCTATGCTCCAGTAGATCCTCAAAGGCACTAGGAACTTTCTTGCCTTTGCTGGACATTCTATTTATGTATGTGTGCACATGCCATGTGTGTGCATACCGTGACACATATGCCATGTTGTGTGTGTGGAGGTCAGAAGAAAACTTGTAGGAATTGGTCCTCTCCTTCCACCTTCTGGGTCCTGGGGTTAGAACTCAGGTCATCATCCTTGGAGACAATCACTTTCACCCACTGAGCAATCCCACCAGCCCTCTGCTAGGGAAGATCATTCTTCACAATCCTACTTCTTTGGTCTCTAGACAAAGTGAATTCTCCTTGATATATGTTCTACTAGGGCCTATTGCCACATCACAAGACACTCCAAGACTTGTGACTTATTGGAAGAAGCAACAATAAAGTTATTATTATTTACATGTATTTAGTAGGTTAGAAATTCATACAAAGCATGGAAAGGATGATTTATTTTGTTCTATAATGCTTTGACTCTCACCTAGGAAGGTTTGAATGACAGAAAGTAACTTATCCCAGCAGTGGGAGAGGCAGAATAATCTGAGGACTTCTATCAATTGAGCGGTAAATCTACAGTGTATTATTGTGTCTACTGTGTTGTCATTTGTATCTTGAACATCCCCGAAAGCCCCTGTGTTGAAGGTCTGGCCTCAGCTAAGAGACAGCCTACAGAAGGAAGGAGGTCATTGGACTCATCCCTTTATTCTATTCTCTTCTCTCTCTCTCTCTCTCTCTCTCTCTCTCTCTCTCTCTCTTTCTCTCTCTCTCCTTTCTGTTGACATGAAGTACAAAGGTCTCATCTACCACATGCTTTCTGTCATGATGTTCTGCCTTACAACAGACTGGAACCTCTAAACCCACAGTCCAAAATAAATCTGTACTCCCTTTAAGTTGATTGTCTCTGGTATTTTATCACAGTGACAGGAAGCTGACTAATATAGCTGGGAACTGTCAACTTGAGCAATGCATAGCCTCTCCTGTGAAGTTTAGTTTCTTCACAACAGGGTAACCTCAGGGAAGCTGGACTTTGTCCTTGATGCCTCCAGGTTCCATGGGCTCATATTCCATCAGAGAAGACAGAGCTTTGTGGTTTTCATGACATAGCTTCAGAAATCACCAAGTATTACTTCTATCTTATATATTGGTAAAGGAGTTAAAATCCCATCCAGATTCAAATGAAAAAGACTTAGAACCAAAATTTCAGTAGGTAGAGCATTACAGAGTTTGTGATCACCTTTAAAAGTCATCATAGTGTCCTTGACCTTTGCAGTCTCATTTCACCTTCAAGAAAATTTACTTGTTAAACTTTTACTAACTCCAATAAATTCAGTGAGAGTGGAATTTCTGTCTGTCTTTGCTCTCATACTTTCATATTGTAGGAAACCCATTCTCAATAAATGGGCATTAAGGGGAAGAACACACATAACTTGGGTAAGCCACTGTTAGGTGAACAGTAGAGCTTCATTTGTTGTAGTTGGATGAAGCACATCCTCTTAGCTCTGGTTGAACTAGAGGAATAAGAAATACCCTTACTCTTTTGGTTATTTATGCTTTTTTGTTTATTTCTTAACAAAAAGATTGTCATCTCAAAATTATCATGCCTAAACATGAAAGGTGATAGTTCTTAAAAGTTGCCTGACAATGGTTTGAATGTTTAAATCCCTTCTCTTTCCTCTCTAGTTCCAGGTGTGAGTACATTTCTCATGCTGAACTTGCTATCTTTAGAGGCAGCATGTTTTATCCTTAGACAGCTATAGGATTTTATTTTCCTCTTCTTAATTCTTCCCTTTTGGTAGTAAGCCTAGATCTGTCTCTAGTAGTTTAATGTATTAGTCCTTCTTCTATTGCTTGAGACCATATAGAACAAATGTGAACCTTCGTTTTCATTGAAAACCATTTAAATGTTGAGGATGGTTATATATCCCCTTCCCTCTATCCATCTCTATCCCTATAAGGCCTTTTGGAAAACTCTTTTAGTGGGAGTATGTTTTTAGCTCATCTGTCATTTATCATGGAGAAAGTTTAGGGGGAAAACTGTCATTGACCAAAGCAGTCTGCTATGATAATGCATCCAACTCATGGCTCAGGATAAAGGATATGAATTATTGCAAATAAAATTCATTATGTAGGTTATTTGTATCAGTATGTAGTGCACATTTGTGTGTGTGTTTGTTTGTTTGTTTGTTTGTTTGTTTGTTTGTTTTTGAGACAGGGTCTCACTACGTAACCCTGGCTAGCCTGGGCCTATCTATGTAGACTAAGTCCATCCCAAACTCACAGAGGCCTGCCCGTGACTCTTGAATGCTGGGATTAAAGCTATGTATCACTGTGTATACATTTATTTAAATAAGACAAGTTTATATCTAAAAGCAAGTCAACTTTCTTATACAGAAATATGAATATTAGATTGATCTGTCAAGGCAAAAGTACAGACAGTGGAGACATGTCTTCTCTGCAGTTCTGAGTGGTTGCTGGGCTCATAGACCAAGGTTTTGAGGTTCTGGCTATTATTGTCTACACTGTAATTCCTTCCAGTCACATTGATGGCAGACTAGAGCCAGCCTCCCTACATAGAGCAGCTCATGAGTTTTCTTAAGTTTAGGGCTCTGGGATGTAATTCTTACTATGTGGCTTAAGGGTGCAGAGCTGCTCAGACCTGTCACCCCATCCAAAGCAGCCCTTTTCCTTCCCTGGAGTCAAGAGAGGTAGCTGAGTACCAAGGATAACTCCCCAGTAACTATACTTCCTTTGTTCTCTGGTTGGTCAATGTTATACCTTCTGCCTGGTTTTGTAATGCCTGCAAGCTAAGAATGGCTTTTACATTTTTAGATGATTGAAGAAAGATGAATAATTTTTAATTGTGTGAAAATTATGTGAAATTAATATTTCTGTGTCCATAGGTAAAGTTTTATTGGAACAGATCCAAGCTTGCTCATTTGCCTCTAGCTCCTTTTGTATGCCATAATTATTGCTTTTAATAAATGTCCCAGAGATTGAGTAGCCCATGGGCCTGAAATATTGATTATTTGGCCCTTTATAGGAAAAAAATTACTGGTCTCATATTTCATTGAATAATAGAAAAGGTAGGGGGTTGATACAGCTGCTTAAAGAAAAATAGGTTCTTTTCTGTACTCTTAATTTTATTTTGTTTTGTTTTATTTCATATATATATATATATATATATATAAATTATACATGGAACTGGGTGGCCTAAGGACATTTTCATATAAGCATATAATGTAGTTTGAATAGACTCATCCCAAAGCCCCTCTCCCCTTTATTGCCCCCCACTAGTCCTCTTTGTTCCCCTATTCTTTTAATATTTGCTTATTTTTATTTTATGTGCATGAATGTATTGATTGCATGTATGCAAGTGCCCCCGTGTTGTGCAATGCTCAAAGAAGTCAGAAAAGGGTGCTGAATCCCCTGCAACTGGAGTCACAGGTGGTTGTTAGCTGTGGTGTGGGTGACGGGGACTGAACCCAGATCCTCTGCAAGAGCAGCCATTGCTCTTAACTGCCAAGCCATCCCTCCAGCTTTTCCCATAGTTATTTTTGCTTTTACTTTCCATGCTTTACTTTTATGTATCTTTATAAAATCTAGGAACCACAAATAAGAGAAAACATAGTATTTGTCTTTCTGAGACTGACTTCATTCATATAATTATTTGCATTCATTTTCATGCAGATGACATAACTTCATTCTTCCTTATGGGTAAAAAAATTTATGTGTGTGTATGTGTGTGTGTGTATGTGTGTGTGTGTGTGTGTGTGTGTGTGTGTTCTTTATCCATTCCTCTGTTATTGGTAGACATCTGGGCTAATTCCCTAATTTAGGAAAGCAAAATATTATCTACTTGGGCTCCTTCTTGCATCTAGATAAACTGATTGAAAGAAAGGCTGGAATTTGGCATTCTGCTAAAACTGGTGCACGATTCCTAGCCAATCACATCTTGTCTTTCCCCTCTGCAGTGAAGCAGACAGAGCTCTAGGTATGATCCGACCCCTCTTCCAAAGCAAGGCAGAACTGGAAGCCACTGCCTCCAGACGCAGATGTTATTAAGTAGCAAAGCATTGTCTGTGGGTATGGGGCACTTTAAAACTTCACACTGAATTAGTAACCACGGTTTTATTTTTCTTTACATTTTATTCTGGTAAAATTTCTATCTTGAAGAAGAGTCATAAAAGCTGGGTGTGGTGGCACATGTCTTTCATTCCAGCACTGGGGAAGGACAGACAAGCAGATCTCTGTGAGTTTGAAGCCATTCTTTTCTACACAGTGAGTTTCAGGCCAGTCAGGGCTACAAAGGCAGGCCCTGTCTAAGAAAACAAAAAGATGTCATATGCATAATGCAAGAATTTCTATCAAGATTTACTAGTTGTTAACATTTTGTCATAAACCACTACTTTGACATGAATTAACTAAGGAAAAGGACAGCCATCTTCTTGCCCAACATACCATAATGATGCCTAAGAAATGAACAATAATTCTGAAACATCATTTAGCAGCATATATGCAAAATTTCTTTAAAAATCACATTTACTACTTATGTATAGGCAGCACAAATGCCACTGTATATATGTGGAGATCAAAGGCAAGTTGATACAGTCAGTTCTCTGCTCCCAGCATGTGTGGGACTGAATGCAGGTCATCAGTCTTGGCGATGAGGAACATAACTCTCTGAGCCATCTCTTGGCAACATTTTCAAAATTTTACAATTGTTATCAAGAATGTTTCTTGTAACTTCTAACAATGATTCTAACTAATCCTCTCTAACTAATAACACAAAATGTCTCTGTGGGTAAGAGCACCAGTGGGGCCTATCTTCAGAGACAACTGTAATTTGTAGGGTTCAAAGCAGTGTAAAGCTGATGATTTCCTTTCTCTGTCAGTAATAGCGCAGCGCCATCTGGTACTATGAAAGCTAGCGAGCAGAACTATAGCATCAAGGAGAGTACAAGCTTGATTTCTCCGTGTTTGTTCTGTGACTCAGTATGTAGGGTCTTCAGCAGTAGGACTTACCATCAAGAAATTGTGGGCAGCCAAGTGTAATGATAATACTAGTTTGTTTGAGGATCTATGGATTCTCTCTGGCCAACAACTCCAAAATAGGAATTCCATTCCTGAAATTGGGCTTTTCATTTGCCAGCACTTAGTATTTGTTTCAGCCATTGAACCTTTGTTATAAGGTAGCTATAATTAACCTCTTTTATATTGTATTTGTATATATTTAAAGAAGCTTCTATCATAGGTTTCCATATGACTTTCTCAAAGGCCTTTGGCCATTTGTGTTAGTTACCCATCCTCTTACTCCCTCTGCTGCCCACCCTCCCATTTCCCACCCATTAATCCTTCCCCTTCCCCACTTATGTCACTATATTGGATCTTGCCTCTCATGAGCTGGCCCCCATGACTCATTATTCCTTTTCCAATCTAGTTTCCAGTTGAAACACATACAAAAGATGGAAAGCTAACATTCACTTATAAGAGAGGACATGTGATGCTTGTTCTTCTGGGGTGGGGTTATCTCTCATTTAGGATGATAAATGAGCTCCAATAATCTACCTGCAAATTTCATTTTTAAGGGCTAAATAATATTCCATTATGTAAGTATACCATACTTTCATTACCCACTCATCACTTGATAGTTCTCTATGTTGTTTCCATTTCTTGGCTATTGTGAATAGGATAAAAATAAACATGGACAAACAGATGTCTCTGTAATAGGAGATGGAGTGATTTGAGTATATGCCCAAGAGTGATATGACTAGATCATGTGGGAAATTTAGTTTTGGGGGAAACTTCCACACTCATTTCCATAATGGCTACACCAGTTTGCACACACTCCAGTGGTGATAACTGTCCCCTTTCTCCTGATCCTCACCAATATTTGTCATTATGTTTTTTGTATCTTAGCCATTCTGAATGAAGTAAGTTGAAATCTCAAAGTAGTTTTAATGTGCACTTCTCTGGTCACCAAATTCTTAATGTAATGATAGAAATTCTGGATGTAAAATTTGGTGGAAGAAGTGGGATATTTATGCAGAGTCAAGTATGACTCTAGAAATACTAAAGGAGGAGGAGAATAATGTCTTTACAGTGGAGAAATCTGTCACTGCTTTAGCCAAGCAAATGAACAGTGTTAGTAACAGTGGGGTAGCCTGACACTGTATCTCATGACACAGTACAGTGCCTGAATTTAGCCAGTTTTCTACTCTATAAGTTGGCACATGTTTTTGTTTGGCATAGGAGGGAAAGGACGATTTAAAATACTGTAGGCTTTTCAGGCCATCCCTTCTCTACCCCAACTCTCAATGTATCTGTTATAGGTCAAAAGCAGACCTGACGATACATAAATGAACAGGTGTGGCTCTGTTTCACTAAAGCTTTGCTTGCCAAAATAGTCATTAGATTGTGTCTGGCCCTGGCTCATGGTTTATCATGCCCAAATTGAGTCTTTGCTTCCTGTCTACTGGAAATTCAGGAAAATGAGGATCCTAAGTAACTGAATACTAAGGGAATACTCAGACAAATCCAAAATGAGAGACAAGCTACAATATAGTTGAACTGCTTCAAAAAACACAGTGTAATGGGGGGGGCAGAACTGGTCAAACTCGAACTGAGACAGAAAAACCAGTATCAGTGCACAAACTTAGAGGAAGTTCCTCTTTCTTTTACAGTCAACACAGACTCCTCTGTCCCCAGCCATGTCCTTATAAAACTGAGTTTTCAGACCAAAGTGAAGAAACTCCAGTTGTCCCCGTCCTTCATCACACAGATGTGTGATTGCTACCAGAAAGAGCAGCTAGAATATCTCAACCTTTCTGAGCTGCTTTTCAAAACCTCCTGGCATATACTCAATTCTGTTTCCCTCTGAACTTTTTATGAAAATCATTTAGAAAGCAATTTCATAAAGAGAGGTGGAGGAATATATGCCTGTGTTTTAACTGTGTCTTTTAATTGAAGAGAGGAGTGTGTATCATTTGAGCCTTTTACTCTCAAAGAAAAAGTTTCCTTACTCCTCATAACAATCCATGCAATAACTGTATTCCTACTGATAACTGTCATAAGGCAGTCTTTGTTATCCACCTGCAGTTTTCCTATAACACTTGGAGTTAAATATCTCAATTTATTTCAGAAAATGTCATGTAGAAGTACTTAAGGTCTGTTATCGAAAAATAATTTAAGGGCTGGAGCTATAGCTATATGGCATAGCACTTGTCTAGAAAAATAATTTAAAATAATTTATAACATAAAAATCAATTTTAAATTAATATCAACATGTCTTTAAAATTATTTATAAGACATTTACTTTCTAAGATTAAAGTTATCATGTATTTTAGAGCAAACTAATAAAGCCGTGTGAAATTTCTTATGAACCAAGACATTTTTCTGAATTCCTGCCTGACTACTGGGTGTCTCTGCTGTTCTCTGAAGGCCTGCGTATAACTTTAGAACAGACAGGTGGCTCAGGGTTCTGCCCCAGTTTTTCAGCCTTGTTTTGGTCTCTTCCCTTAAGAGGTCATTTTTGTGAGGACAAAGCTGTTTCAAAATCAAGGTTTCTTTGATTTTTTTTTCCTATCGCAATGAAAGTTTTCTTTTGCTTTTGTTGCTTAAAGGAGGTGATGGTCTCGAGCTTCACACTGGCTTTTTAGTTCTGTTACAACAACAACAACAACAAAAAATAAAGTTTGTGCTGCTGGTAATACTCGAAGGGAACCTGGGAAAAGAAGCTTGAAATCATAACAAGTATCACCTCCGGAAGATGTCTTCCCAAAAGCCCAGTTATTTACTTTGGCTTCTCGTTAGTTCATATACATTAAAAAAAAATCTAGTGAAATCTCAGGCACCACTAGGAATGAATGCAAAGGCAGGAACCAAAGCCTGTCTAAAATCATTGATAATTTACCCTGTGAGACTTCATGGTTCCTAGGGTGACTCAGAAAACAATGACTGACTACAATGACCATGACGTTGGGCCATTTTCTGTGGTGGAATGAAGCTGATGGACTGACCTCTGATAAGAGGACATTGTGGTGGCATATGTTTACATCCACAAACCTATTGGATTTATTAATCTTAGCAATTTTTATTGAGCATCTTGGGATACAGTGACAAACAAAGAGACACTATCTCTGCTTCCAAGAATCTGAAGACCTACTGGGAGACTGAGATATTTTCGTTGAGGGGAAAAGTCAAGTGCTGTGGGGGTGACACTTAACCAGACAGGGAGTGGCAGGGTTGAGTCAGAAGTCTTTATGGCAAAGGGGAAAAGAATGTCTTCCAGGAATGCAAAGTGTCCTCCTGCCCAAATGTCAGGAACTGAAAATAATTTAACATAGTAGAAATATAAAATTCTTTGTGCTTTAGAGAAATAAAGACCAAATTATTGAAGTCTTCATCTGTAAGCTTTAAATCTTGGAGAAACAAAGATTCAAATAGGGTAAATGCTTATCCCTTTCATTAGTTAGTTAATTATAATTATTTTTATTAAGCAATTAATAAATGAACTTCATAGCTTATACTTGTATATTCTAAAAGTGTGTAATAACTTACTTAAGAGATTTAACCAAATCTAGAACATTGGGACAACCTTGGAATGGTAGTAAAAATAGGGGTGTATAACTACCATAGTAAGTTTCACATGTTAATACAGAAATGGGTTCAAAATGGCATACATAAATGGACCTAGCTACTGGAGGAAGGAGTTTGTGTGAGGCCTGTTCACATTCTCTGTGGTAGTTTGAATGAGAGCTGCCCCCTGTAAGGTCAAGTATCTGAACACTGTCTGCAGTTGGTGTTGTTGTTCGGGGAGATCATGGAATCTCTAGGAGGTGCAGCCTTATGGGAAGAAGCATGTCATGAGGCTGTGGGCAGGCTTTGAGAGGTTATAGCATCACCTCACTTCCAGGTCCCTATCTCTGTTTTGTGGCTACTGTTGAAGATGTGGGCTCTCTGCCTCCTGCCTGGGCCACCTGCCACTGTGCCTCGCTTGACATTATAGACTCGCTTCCTGAGACAGCAAGCAAAAATGAACTCTTTCTTCCATCAGTCCCTTTTGGTCATGGTGTCTTCTCACTACAACTGAAAAGCAGTTAATCCATCCTCCTAAAAAGGACCTCAAGACATTATTAGGAACAGAATTTCAGGTTGTAGATCAGGATTTTTACTTAACTTAGTATCATGAATCTCAGGTATTTTATTCTTGTTCCTTAATTACATGTATCTGCTTAATAAAGATGATCTTCAGTTGAGCTTAGAATTTTAGAAAATATTTAGAAAGCTTGACTCCAAGCCTGGCAAGATGGCTCAGTTGATAAAATACTTATTGCACAAGTGTCTGGGCCTGAATTAAGATCCTGAGCTTACTTTACTAAAAAGCTGGATGAAGTAGCACATGTCTATAATCACAGAGTGGGGCTGTGGTGGGGACAGCTGACAGAGACAGACAGATCCCTGGAGCTTGATAGCCTGCCACCCTATCTGAATTGAGCTCAAATTTCAGGATTCTCCAAATATGATAGAGAACAACTGAAGAAGACACTCTGCTGATCTTTGACCTCCACATGCATAAGCACACATAGGCATGGACACCCACATGCACACACATAAGTGTACATGCACATATACTACATACCAAGAAGAAGAGGAGGAGAAAGGAAGGAAGGAAAGAAGAGGGAAGAAGGGAGGGAGGGATGGAGGAAAGATATGCTTTATTCCATGTGTGTTTGTAAAGAAGATTCACTGCCCTGTATTCCACTATTTTAGGGTTAATTTCTAGTAAGAAGACTGCCTTCAAATTAAGCTTCTTGGGACCATTGATTAAAATGGATTAAAACTGAGAGGAAAAATCTGAAGGCAATTGTCTCTTACAGAGTTCTTCTAAAGTTCTTTTGATGAAATGCTGTACATTGAATCCCTCTTGATTTACCCTGAGTGCAAGTAGAGAACAATGATTCTTCTGTAGAAAACTCCCAATCACTCCCCAGGATCACTTGCCGGTTGCCATTAGCCTTATCACTGCTATGTAAGGAGACTTACTTTAGATTTCCTGAGTCAGTCTTCTGCACCTTTAATAATGTTTGCTGACCTCCTCTAGATTTCCTTCTTAAGAACTCAAGTATTGATTCTAAGATATATAATGCTCTTCCTTTCTACTGTTTTAGCAGATACTAAGCTGGGCTTCCAGTTATTTTAGGTTGAAGTTTGTCAACCAGAAATAACAACATAGCTACTGAACAGAGCATGAAGATGCACACACAGCACAGACATATGCAAGCACCTGCAGAGCAGGTCTAAGAGACACACGGGGGAGAGAGCAAGGACTTTGGGCATAGAAAATTGAGTTTAAAGTTTCTGTAAAGAAGTTGTAACTTCAGCTTCAAGAGGAGAGCCAATGACTAAGTCAGCGTGAAATTAATTTAGGTTAGTTTTTGGATTTAGGTCATATTTCCAAAAACCTTGGGTAGAGATGTGTTGGACTGCATAGAAAGGAAAGAGGGGGGCTGGAGAGATGGCCTAGCGGTTAAGAGCACCGACCACTCTTACAGAGGACCCGGGTTCGATCCCCAGCACCCACATGGCGGCCGAGAACCGTCTGAGACTCCAATTCTGGGAGAACTCCAGTTCCAGGGGAATCCGACACCCTCTTCTGACCTCCACGGCATTGCATGACACGGGTGCACAAACTTGCATGCAGACAATACATTGATACACATACAGAAATAAATAAATGCTGGGTGTGGTGGCGCACGCCTTTAATCCTAGCACTTGGGAGGCGGAGGCACGCGGATCTCTGTGAGTTCGAGGCCAACCTGTTCTACAGAGTGAGTTCCAGGACAGCCTGGTCTACAGAGTGAGTTCCAGGACAGCCGGAGCGACCCTCTCTCGAAAAGACCAAAAAAAAAAAAAAAAAAAAAAAGAAAGGAAAGAGTAGAATGAGAGTAATTTGAAGAAAAAAAAAAAAAAAAAAAAAAAAAAAAAGGAGGGGGAATTTGAACCCCTAACTACAGTGTGCATTTGTGGCTCTCCATCCATCTTAAAGCTGAGTGGGATTATAACGTAGGCAGTAATGTCCTGGTAAATATTTAATAACTGGCTGGGCCTGGGATGAGTAAAATAAGTCGTGAGCTGCAGTTTGCATCAATTTCTGTGGTGCAGAAATCTCTGCCAATAGGCTATTAAAAATGACTGACTGGCTGTCACTGAACATAGAGTTTGAAAGAGATGTGCGATCATACACCATTATATTTTATTTTTATCATACTGATTTAATAGGTATAATTAACCTAAGATGCGTAGATAATTTGAAACATAGTAAAGTAGCCAAGATATTTGCATAATTTAATGTATAATGATGGCTGCATTTGTCCTAACATTTAATAGTGCTCCCCCCAGCTGATAGGGCAGGCCTGGGTCCCCAGGCACCCTAGTAAAAGGAAGAAGTCATACAACTAAGTTCCTTGAGGAGATCCTTGCGGTTCTCTGTGCATTGCCATAGAATGGCCATTGTGAAAAATCAATGTGCCATTACCAGGTGTGCTATCTCTCCAATGTGCTTTTTCAAGTGGAAAAGTGGAGTTGTTGCACCCAGAAGGTACTTTGTACTTGTCCTGTCTTATGTAGTCAATTTGAAGAAAATGTGAGACTTGTGGAGAACTTTGAAATCTTGAGTAGTAAACTAAGCAGGCTGGGTGCCCAGGGGATGTTTCTACCTTCTCTTCTTATTGAAGATAGCTTTGGAAGAAAGTAAACATAAGAAGTTCTAAGATGTTCTAAAAATGACCTTTTAAAAACGATTCACTGTGTGATCTTTGACCAAAAAGAGAGGCTCTGAGGTATGGATGGAAGCTACTTCTCAAAGGTGCAGGAAGTATTTAGTTTTACAATCTCCAAGAAAATCTTGGCAATAGATCATATTCTTAATTTTAAAAGAAAAGCAAAAGCTCTCAGGCAGCAGAAACAAATGAAAAGGGCAAAATTCCTTGGTGATTATGTCAGTTACTTTTCTTGTCTCTGTGACTAAATACAAGAAACAATTTAAGGGAGGAAGTATTTATTTTTGCTCACGCATTGAAGGGCTATAAGTGCATCACAGTGGAGAAGGTATGGTGGGACCAGCTCCTCTGTGGTGTTGGGAGTGTGTGAGGTTGCTTGCTTATCTCTAGACACATGGGGGAGCAGAGAAAAAAGGAATGCTAGATGTTTCTTTTGTTCTTTTTTATTCAGTAAGGAACTGCCTCCCATCCCCACAATAATGTCACCCACATTCTCGTCAGGTCTTACCCAATAAATTAATCCTCTCTGTGAACACTGTTGTTGTAGGGATAAGTTCCACAGTGGAACAAGCCATGGAGAAAGTACAAGTGTGGAAGAACAGCCCGAGGATACATGGCAGAGAGCAATTCCAAGTACACATGCTGCTTTATTTAAATGCAACATGTCATTATGTAGTCTTTGTGGCATACCTCCTAGCAGCCAGTCCCAGACCTTTATATCATCACGTCATCCCAACTTGTGGGCATAAACAGAGAGGTCCTATGACCTTCACTTGTGCCTCTGAAACATGCTGGCCGGAATGTTCTCTCTCTCTCTCTCTCTCTCTCTCTCTCTCTCTCTCTCACACACACACACACACACACACACACACACAAACATACACACACCTAAGCTCAGATCAGACATGCCCACACACTGTCACAAACTTACCCAAAGGTATGCTTCACTCACTGTCCTAGGCATTTCTTAATCCAGTCAGGTTGACAAGCAAAGTTTACCATCATGAGGGTAAATTAATGTTAAATGATGGTGAATTCTCAATGTTATAACCAGAGGGTTGATAAATGTAGTGTAGGGATTAGAACCACAAACTGTAATCTAGATGTTGGAAATAACTTCATGTGAAATTTTCAGATGTGTGGAGCAGCTCTGAAGACAATAAGTGAATAAGTATTTGAGAAAATGGAAAATAACAGGGGCTATAGTAGACTATGTCTGAGAGCACTGGGGGAATAAGAAATGCCTAAAGCTCTACCTCATGTTCAGAGCATAAGTCAGAGTCAATTAACTGAAGGCAGAACAAATGAGTAAAGAACAGGTCATTCCTCATATCTAGTTCCATAGGGAGCTTGTGAACGGAGGTGCCATATATATACACCCAGGACCAGCAATAGAATGAATGGATCCCAAGCAACACAAAAATAAACTGTAGCATGTGTGGACCTATCAGAGTGAGTCTGGGAGTAATTAGCAGCTTTTAGGACACTCACACCTATTAGGGGTCTATTGCAGAAATTACAAAAGAGTGGGTGAAATGACGTGCTGGAGACAATAGCATTCAATCAGAAAAGACCAAGCATGCATGGGGCATTCCAAACTATAACACCCGGTGGGCTTTGTACCAGGCATCTGAAAACCAGCACAGGGAATATACAACAAGCCGTAACACAGCATCACAGCATTAGTCACTAGAATAACTTTCTAACTCTCCAGTGTGAGGAGGATTCCTTCAGCTCTTATACAACAGGCTGCAATCCCAGCAAGGCAGAAGAGACCACATTCCAGGAAGCAGAAATGATGTATTTTAGAAGCCTCTCCCTAGACAGTTCAGGACAGACCCAAAGTGCGGAAGAAAATCGCCATCAAAACATTAATATATTTCATCATGGTTGTTAAAGTGCATTTTAAGTAGCTAAACAAAAATGTTTGTGTGTGTGCAAGTGTGTTTACGCTGGGGTGTGAATGCACAAATATACACATGCTTATGGAAGCCAGAGGATAACCTCAAGTATTGTTCCTCAAGTGCCATTTGTGTGTGTGTGATACATATATGTGTATGCATTCGTATGTGTGCGCAATTGTGCACGGAGCCCAGAAGCTGACACTGGGTACCTTTTTCAATCTCTCTGTCTCACTTATTTTTTTGAAACAAGATATTTTACTGAACCTGAAGCTCACAGATTAGGCTAGACTGGCTGGCAGTGAGCTCCAAGGATCATTCTGTCCCCTGCCCACCCCCCTCCCCCCACCCCACACCAGCACTAGTATTTTAAGTGCATACCACTATTCTCTATTTTTGTTTGTTTGTTTTGTTTTGTTTGTTTTTCTCTTTTTAAACATGGGTTCTGGGAATCCAAACCTGGGTCCTCATGCTTGCAAAGCAAATACTTTATCAAATTAACTCCCTTCCCAGTCCCCACCAAAAAGTTATAATGAAATAAAGTTTTATAATGTTCTTACAGGGGTATATAAGAAAGGCTACTTAAAGTGCTGGAGAGATGGCTCAGTGATTAAGAGCACTAACTGCTCTTGCAGAGGACCTGGGTTCAATTCCTAGCACCCACATTGTGGCTAACAACCATCCATTACTCCAGTTCCAGGGGATCTGACACCCTCTTCTGACCTCCACGGACCCCGCACGACTTGGGTGCACTTACATACAAATAATACACTCATATACATAAAATAAAAATAATAAATCAAAAGAAAAGAAAGGTTACTTAAAAATGAAAGGAAGAAGAAAAAGGATAAAAGACAAGAACCTTCCTCAAATGTGTTTATGAAGATAACTGTTCTGCTATGCTGGATTTTTTTCCTCAAATGTTAAAGAAACTATTCCTGAAGTCTCTTTACTGGCTATTTCCTAAGCTGAAAGAAAATCAAGGTTGACTTTATTGCCAAAGGCAACTAAATCTCTATAAAAACCTTTGGTTCTTTTGATGTTTGCTGTCTACAGAAGTTCTGAGAGATCTGGAAAGGAAGAAAGAGAATGTAAAGAGGGTTTCAAGTGGTATTGGAGAAGCCAAGCTTTATGACTCTTATTTACTTAAAGCATTTGCTGGAGGGAGAGGACTGAATCTGCTTTGTTGTCTGGGTGCTGCAGCACCTGACATAACTGAAGAAGGGAAGCTGGCTCCAGCGTCGAGACACAGTGTCTGCCTCAAAAACATGGGTGCCCGCTAAAGCCAGTTCTCACAAGCAGGAGAGGTTAGAACAGACAAAATCAGGCTGAGGATTGGGTTGTAATAGCATGCGAGTATATTTTATTGGTGTGGTTTGTAAAAGTTCCACATTCACAAAATTCTGTATCTGTGATTCTGAAGATTCCTGTAGAATCTTTGATCATCAAAAAGTGTGTGTATAAGTGGTGTCCCATGCTGAGACCTCGTGTAGGGACCCCAAGCTAGGTCTCCATCCTACCCACCCCTGCCTCAAAAAGTCTAACATCTTGCACTTGACCTGTAGGTAACACTGCCTACTCCCACTATGACCCCAGCTCCTGTGACACAAAGACAGCTGCAGAATCTGGTGAGCCTTCCACAGACTTCTGAAGATTGGGTGCAAGAATTTTCTAAAACTACACAAGGTTCGTTCCTGGGCTTAGAAGGTACATCTATCTCTGGCTGACCTGGGACCACTTCTGACACTTCATTCACAATCAACACAGAGTGTCCAAGACTGTACCCAAGCACCATTCAGTTGGTCCACAATCTGACAAGTTGGAATAGCAGAAAACAAAGATCCAGATTTCTAGTCCACAAAGGTGAGGCTGGATATCCATAGCAAGAAAGACCACCAATGACCTAATGCCACTGTAAAAACATAAGCAATATGAATAAGCAAGACGAAGGTCTCATCCAGAAATTAGTACTCCTCATCATAATAGTCCCAAGAAAACTGACTTAGTTGATGCACAAGATAATGATTTCATGATGGCAATTATAAATGTGTTCAAGGAACTCAAAGAGAATTAGCATAGATTCTGGAATGAAGACCACAAAAATACAAAAATTTTAATGAAACAAACAATTCAAGATATGAAAATAGAATTTAATAAAGAGATAGAATTTCCGAAGAAAAGCCACACTGACATAAGGCTGGAAATGATAAATTCAGTCAGTGAAATAAAAAAAATAATAACCTCAGTGGGAAGCCTCACCAGTAGAATGGAGTGAGTGGAAAAGAGAATATCAGGGCTCAAAGACAAGGGGGAGGAATCAATCAAAGAAAATGTTAAGTCAAAAAAAAAAAAAAAGATTGGAACATGCAGAAACTCAGGAGCTCTATAAAAAGACCAAAATTATGAATCTTAGGTTTAGAGGAAAGAGAATAAATTCATGTCGAAGATCTAAAAATATTTTTCAAAAAAAATCATTGAAGAAAATATCCCAAATATAAGGAAAAAAGATGACTGCCAGGGTGCAAGAGGCACACAGGACACCAAATAGACCAGACCAGAAAAGAAACCCCCACGTCACATAATAATTCAAACACTAAATGTACAGAACAGCAGCAGAAAGATACTGACCAAGAGACATAGAAAGGCAGGCCAATTAGAATAACACCTGACTTTGGAAACCAGAAAATCCCGGACTCTACAACTTCTGCAAAACCACAGATGCCAGGCTAGGCTGTATTTTACCCAGAAAAAACTATTAGTCATACTTGAAAGAGAAAGAAAATTTTCCATGATAAAACATATTTAAAGAATTTATGACCACTCAACCAGTTCTACAGGGATGCAGGGAGGAATATTTATGTCTAAAGTGAAATTTAAACACACCCAAAGGAACATAGGGAATAAGTAAACAATTCCAGAACAACTAATCAAAAGAGGCCTAAGAAAAGACTACCACAAGAAAGACCTCCCACGCTCATGGATGGGAAGGATTAAAATTGTGAAAATGGCCAGCCTACCAAAAGCAATCAACAGACTTAATGCAGTTCCCATCAAAATTCTAACACAATTCTTCATAGAAACTGAAAAAAAAAATCCTTAAATTTCACATGGAAACACACACAAAAAACCCCAAGATACCCAAAACAATACTGAACAATAAAATAAAAGTGTATCTTCCATTAAGCCTGAAAATTAGTATTGATTACTTTGTAAGATATTTAATCATTTGAGGAATTGAAAGAGATGTATTAAGGGAGAACAAACCTTTTATCTGATTTCTTTGGAGAGTCAGGAATGTTAAAGCCAAACCTGGACCCTACACAGGCTGCCTAGAGTTGTGGTTGTGGAAGAACAGCACAGGCAACAATGAAGGGATGGCCTTTTGATAGTTCTTTGTTATGAACTGAAAATTAAAGACCACCCAGGCATATCACCATTTTATTCTCCTATTGCCATCAAGCATTATTTTATTCAACACTTGGATAGGAGAGCACCCTATATGCACAAATATGAAACAACCATATAAACTTAGTTGTTTCAGATACGAAGGAGACTAAGTCAGAGCTACTATATGCAGAAAATACAACCTAGTAGAGAAGCAAGTCATGAAAACACAAAATGATAGTGCATTCCAGTAAGGGCATGCCCAACAGTTTGCTTAAAGATTCCTTTTGTGGGAAAAGAAGTGATATTGCCCAAATTGGTTCTACTGAAAACAAGTGATATTGCCCAAATTAGATTCTACTGAAAAAAGTTAATTATTTTCAGACAAATCTGTACATTAAGTCCTCCTTTTGTACATTCATTGTGCAGGCCACCAAAGAATTGAAAACAGTCTGTAATACTGCTATAAAGACCAGTTGTGCTTTATCTTAGTTTTCCCAATACTTACTTGGGACATGTTTCATAGTGCACATGTTAATACACCATGAAATAGTCACATTCCATGAGCTATCAATTTGGGAAATGAATCAATTACACCTAGCATAGCTAGGGATATGCCCTTCTGTTTATTGCTTGGGACAACTCAGAAACAATGAGCAAAACCTAATATAGCTTCAGCAGAAAAGCATGCAAATCCAGGGTTAGGTCTTGTCTCAGAGAATCGAAAGGTTTCAATAGACTCCTGCCATCCTCTACCTATTTGTCGGCATCTGCCTATGGATTGATGCAGATTTCTTCCATGTGTATCTACTGGGTTTGAGGAAGAGGAAGAGGCCCAGGGACCAATAGTTCCAGGCTCAGATCATTCCAGATCTCAGAGACAAAAGCTTTTCTTTCTTAGTATTTATAATATAAGTTTCTAATTGCTCAGCTGAACCTATGTGCTCACTTAGAGCCAATCACCATCATCACCTCTGTAATATATTTTATTAACAATAACTGGTCACAGGTGAATCCTTATTTATCTGAGTAAATCCCTGATCAGACCTTCATGGAATAAGGAGAGGCAATTCTGCAGAAGAAGGAGGTTAATACTTGTTGGTTGATGCTATAAAGACTAAAAACAACAGATGCCTACCACCATATGGTTTAATTATTAACATCTAGATCTGGCCATAACAAGCAGTTGGCTCTAGTATTCAACTTCTAGAAAGAGGGGATTAAAAAAACAACTATTTTAATGTTAAAGTCCTTATTTTTAGATAACTTTCCTAACTTATAAGGTAGTTTCTAGCTAATAAATCCAAACAGGAAGTCACCTCAACCATTTGGTTAAACATAAAAAAGACTTTCTTGGACCCAAGATGTTGTATTGCTCAAAGAAAACCATTTTGTGAATGCTTTTCTTAGGTTTTTAAAACTATTATTATTATTATTATTTTATGTATATGAGGGTATGTAAGTGCAAGTGCACCCATACCGAGCAGTGGTATGGAGGTCAGAAGAAGGTGTCAGATCCCCTGGAACTGGAGTTAACAGATGGTTGTTAGCTGCCATGAGGGTGCTGGGAATCTAGCATGGGTCCTCAGCAAGAGCAGCCAGTGCTCTTGACCACCTGAGGCATCTCTCCAGCCCCCTTTTCTTAGGTTCTAACTGGCCAAAATGACCCTCAGGTTAAAATTTTTGCATCCATGTTATAAGGTCTTATTTGCATTGGAAACTTAATTGTCTGTCTTTGGGTTATAGTGAAACTTAAATAATTAACTAGGCAGAACCTCATCCTCATCCATGGTTCATGGTAGCACATCTCCAAAAGAATTTGTAAAGAGACCTTTTGGCCTTCTATTTAGTCTTGCCATTGAGATCTTCCCTAAGTTCTTACAGTGCGTCTGTTGCTTATGTACAACTCAACTGCCTATAAATGAGCGGTCTGCACCTAACCTGCAGTTAACGCCCATTTACACTTGAGTTTGTCTGAGAGCAAATCTCAAACTTCCATAAAGACTGTAAGATCAAAGGACCTGCAGCTTTTCAGAAGAAAGAAAACCACAGACATTGCTGTACTGCCTCATTTGGACTCAGATTTCCCACAAGATTTTTAATTGAGAAAATAATAAGATTCATGTTGGAGTCTTGGGTTGACAGATGAGAAGCTAGTGAGATGTGAGGGGAAGTTGGCAAGAAAGAGGAGGTGGCCATCAGTACAGGTGTCACTAACTGGTCAAATGTGAAGTTCTGACAGAGAGCTCTGAATGTACAAAGTGGAGTCCGTGCTGACATTGAAGAGAGTCGTTTCCGTGGAGTGAGTGAACAGAGGCCAGACTGCGGAGAGCAGGGGCAAATGGGAAGAAAGAGCCAGACTCCAGAGAGCAGGGACAAATGGAAAGAAAGAGCCAGACTGCGGAGAGCAGGGACAAATGGGAAGAAAGAGCCAGACTGCGGAGAGCAGGGACAAATGGGAAGAAAGAGCCAGAGGTAAAGCACTTGGGAGGCAGAGGCAGGCGGATCTTTGTGAGTTCAAGGCAAGCCTGGTCTACAGAGTGCGTTCCAGGACAGCTGGGACTACAGGGAGACCCTGTTTCGAAAAGACCAAAAAAAAAAAAAAATTATTGCAATGGAGAGAATAAGGGATGCAAGAAGGTATCAGGAGAACAGAGTTGATTACATTTCTCACTCTATTTGAAGCAGTTTATAGGTAGAGGAAAAAGATGATGGAAGGGGTGGTTTGAGACTGGTACTCAAGTAAAGTAAGAAAGGAATCAATTTCTGGAGTAAGATTCTAGCAACCACCGAATTTATGAGACTAGGAACCCAGGCTCATGGAGAAGATGGGTGACGATGAGTCTTGGCAAGTTTGAGAGGGGCGAGCCATGAGAAATGAACGCCTGGAGACCTCAGCAGGAGCCGAGCTTCTCTGCGCAGGAGGGGAATGACACATGACAGAAACCTCACGGTGAATGCCAAGCAGATGGGAGTAAAGAAAATGAGTCTGGAATGTGTTGAAAATGCTGGTGTGTTCAGCCCGATAAATGTATAATATAGTGAACAAAGAATTGGGCTGAGAGTTGGCAGGGTAGGTGATCAAAGAAAAGGAAGCAATGTAATTAGTAGATACCAGTAACAATGCATTTGAAGAGACAGAGCCAGAGTACCAAAGCTAGGGAGAAGATGCAGGAAAGCCTTTTATGTCTCCTTGCCTGAGAGAAAAGGCACAAGTAGAAGAATTAAATATGGGAAAATTTAGGGGGCCTGGCACACAGTACATAACAAATAGTGTTGAAAAATGTAAAGCTTGATGAGTCCAAGCTGCAGACGAGATGAGAATGAGTGAGAAAACAGGCAGCTGAGAGCAGTCCGTGTGTATAATAGTCTCCAGAGTTGTACAGTATGCAGCCTTTTTGAGTGGATGCAGTTAAGCTGAGAGGTTGGAGTCAGGGAACAGGATCTTCCAGGTTGACATTTTGCCAACAATCCTAGAAGATGCCAAGCTACAACTATGGTCTAAGGATTAGGTTTGGGAAGCAGCTTCGGGTGAGTGAGTGCCTTTAGGGAGCCAGGGGCTGCTGGATGCAGGTTCAAATACTCTCATTCTTCGTTGAACACTGACCAGGGCAACCAGCAGTTTAGCCCAAGAACCATGGTAGAGTGAAGTCCATATCAATGTAAAGTCAGCAGGCAAATCTTTCCTGTAACTGTCACTGGAGACCAATACAATGCAGCCCCCTCCCCAAAGGTACCCTCTATTTCCGAGGCTGCCACAGAAGTAGTGACACCTGCAAGCATTGGTCTTCAGTTGAGGAAAACTACTGCACGAAGCAGTTAAGAGTGGGCTCATGGAGTGTGCTCCACTGGAAGTTTATTTATCACTAGTTTGTTTAGACTGGCTGATACATGATGGTTGAAATAAATAGGCCTTTCATTGGTTTTATGATTGTTTTAAAATCTCTGCAGATAGTACAATTCATATTGCCTATGCCCACTTATTTTATTGGCAAGGAGTAGTCTAGGAAAATATGGGGGTTGTGAAAGGATATCAAAGAGATTATAGAAAGTCAAGTAGAAAGGTTAGGAATGGTTTTAAAGGAGGATGAATAATCATGACAGACATGGGTTCTGGGATTAATTTGGTGAAGCCAATGTGATGTGTTCTGCGTTCATCCAGTGCTCTTCTCTTTACTCTTTGTCCTGTTTTCAACCCTGGACTCCCAAGTTCAAGTCCATAGTCCACAGTCGCTGCACTTTTACATCTCTGCACTTCCAACTCATTAAAACCAACAGTGTGGTGTTACTACGCCAAACATAATCACCTGAACAAAAAGCCTGATGCTTAAATTTACTTTTTTAAGAGTGGCCCAAACTTGAACACCCATTCTCCCAGAGGTCTCTTGAAATGGTGTTGATGGAATTGTCCCTGGAGTTCTATTTCTGGAATTATGTCCCTGAGTTGGGCCACACTCATAATTTTATTCACAATGGTTTCTCCAGCTTCAATTGAGGAAGTACAAGCTTGGCTCCACCCTAATCTTAGCAGACCATCCAGCCTTGTCATCCCTAGTTCTAGACTATCTCATTCAAAACCAATCAGCCTTCCCAATCTTCATTGTGGGCAGTGGAGATGAGGATGCAGCCTTTCAGTGCTTTGATATGGTAATTCTCAAGCCTCTTCACATTCATTCAGTCATCTTTTTGGATGGAATGTCAAATTGAGGTTCCCGAGGAAACATGATCGGGTGCCCAGGCCACAAGAAGCAAGAGCACTTGGTTTTGCTGGGGTTAATTAAAAGTTATTAGCCCCGACCATGTCCATTTTATAAACATTCCTTTATGACAGGAAAATAGACCTCACTTTCATTTTTGGGTTTTTGCTGCTTCTGTGATAAAATAGCCACCTCCTGTGGCTGCAAGAATGTTCCTAAAGAAAGCACCTTGTGTCTCCTCTCTAAGGTGGAAGTGCTTTTGAGCTACCTACTCCTGCTTTGATTTTACTGAACAGCCTCTTTGAATATGAGCCAATAGCTTGAGGTTTTCAACTGTCATCAGGATACATGTTTTGTTCAGCCAAGAGAACGAAAAAGGTTCAGTAACAGCCCTTGTTGTAACTGCCCATCAGTACACTGATCCAAGCCTGGGGGACGCTGTGGTCACCCAAGGAGTCTGACGTCCATATGTTCTGGGAATACAGGCAGGTAAAGGAGGGTAGGGTAGAATGTTAACAGCATTATTGTAAATTTCTAGTTTGGGTTAGACCTGAGGCATATAACTGCAATGTTTAGTCCATGAACAGAAATAAGCCCTGCCTAGGTAGTAATTTGTACTTGGTTTTGTCTTGATAACAATAGTCAGGGAAAGTCCTGTTAATATATATATTTATCCTTGTCATAGTTCTCAGAATGTGGTCGTTAGGCCAGCAGCATTGGCATCATGTGGAAAGTTTTTGGAAATAATTTACAGGCTCTCCTCACTACTATGGGGTCAGAGCCTCAGAGGTAGAGGTGGCCAGCTGCCAAGCCCTCCAGGTGGTTCCCACTAGGCCCAGTCTGAGCTGTGAGGCATTGTTCTCTGTGTAAGCTCTTGTTTATTGGCACTGTCTGTCAGAACCTATCACCAGGCATCAGTTCTTGGCCCCCACCACTAGGTTTGGATGGAATTAGTAGGAGGTAGGGGCCTGGCATCAGAAACGTTTTGTAAGTTCCAGTAATTCCAATGACAGTCGAAACAGTGCTCCGATTCAGAACTTTGTGATCAATGTAGAGCAAATTTATGGAGAACAACTTGCCTTTTTCTGGAGCATTGACTTACTTAGGCTAATGCACAGCAAAGCCCAAATCACGTAAAGTTTAGTAGGGTAGGAGCCCTTTTGTTTTCCCCCAACATTGCATCCTGAGCACTTAGAACAGTGTTTGGCATTGAGGGAGCGCTTACATAACTGTGTTGAGGAACTGAGTTGACAGTCAGCTAGGCAGTGGGGTTCCAAGAGTCTCACAAAGGACTGAGCTGGAAGAATGAGCTCTGTTTGGGGCTGGCCTGGGTTCATCTATTCCCGGTTCTGGGGCAGCTCTGAGTCCTCTTTGTTCGTGCTCTGCACCCATCAGTACCAGGATGTCACTGCCCTGGGTCAGGAGTCACATAACTATTTGCAGGAACTGGTTTCTGCTGATACCCTTCCCAGAATTCCACGGAGCAGATTCCCCCTTTCCCTGGAATTATAGGGGTGATGCTCAGTGGTATCTAGTCCACATGGGGTTTTCATTTGAGAGGTGCTAGCACCCAGTCCACTTCTGTTTTGATTGTTCCCTGGTACTCTGTAGATAATGTAAGGTTCACTCCCATTTGGTGAGAATAACCGACTGAATGGACTGAATGAAATTTGAACCCCAAATGGATTTTCCAACAGGTTAAAAAACAAACAAAACACTAATTCACCAAGATGCTGCTACCAAATCCCCCTAGCAAGGACACCTCCGGTTTGTGCCTGTTGAACACTTTTATATAACAAGTTTGTTTGTAAACAGCCTTTAGTCAAGGGAGAAAATCACTCCCTTGAAACATTGGGGCAGGGGAGTTCAATGCTGGTTACTACACCCTAACTAAAAATCCATCTTCCTGCTCTATTTTACTTACTGCTGAAGTCCTCTGGGGGTATTCCTGCTGCTGTTTCTTAATTGTGGTGTCTGCCACTGTGTACCTTTCTTAGCAAGCCTTTACCCCTTGGTTGCTTTAGTGTTTAGACTGAAGTTACCCATGATTCCAGATAAAAGAAAGATCTAGATTTTTGTATGTAATAGTTTGTCTTGTTCTTAATGAGCCTCCACTGAACGCAAGCAACGTTGTTACTGTAGCTTAAGGTGTACTCACTTCTTAGCGTGTAGTACACACATAAAACATAAAAAGTCTCCTAGATGATACATACATTCTCTACCTCTACATGAAAGCTTACTGTCCTCCAACTTCACTCAGGCCTGGAGGCTTAAATAAAATCCTCAGATTATTGTTAATGCGGCGCCCGGTTCCGCAGCAGCTGTTGCTTTTGAACAACGTGATGCTTCTCCTCCCCCAAGAGAAGTTGAAATGCCTCTTTTGTAGCACTTGCAACCTTTGTCGACTAAGGGAGCATAAAACAGACTGAGCGAGGAATGCAGGGCTTCTGTTTGGGGATTCAGTGCACAACTTAAAACTATTGAGTTTAGCCATTTCCTGACATTGACTTTCACAGCAACAGTTTAATTTGGAGAAAATCTGCTACCTCAAATAGCTGAAAGTATTTATGTGGAAAATTTTCCAAATGATTGACTTTACTGTGTTGCTATTTTCTTTCCCTATGAATATGTGAGTATTTGGCTTTCTCCCAAGAGTTTTTTCTGCATCACTTCTCTTTAGGAAAAGAAATTTTTCTAGCCAGAGTAGAAGCGCCAGGAGTTTCCCTCCTCTAAGCATGGCGTTGTTTGAGCCACAGCATCTGTAAAAATGAGGAACTGGTGCTCTGCCTGTGGCCTTACATTTTTTCCATGCAAATCACTGAGGTTATCTGAGTCACCTTGAGATGGCGGAGGAGCTGGGCTGCTGTGGCCACCTTGTGCTCTGCAGACCTGCCCCGTGCCTGTGCTGCCTGTGCTCCCCCTTGGATCAGTCTTATTAAAAGCGTCCTTTCTCCTGCCTATTCCTCCTTACTCCAACTGATTGATCTTGGTAACATCACTAGTGATTCTCCATAATTTAATGTAACAATTACTATGGATTATAATCAATCTTTCTTTAGCATTTGACATTTCAATCTCATTTTCCCAATCTTAAGACCATTTATCCTCTTTATTTCTGTAAATAGTTTCCTCTTTATTTGTCTCCTACTTTGTTTATTTATCTTTTTGTATTCCACCTTATGTGTACCCGGTGCCCATAGAATCCAGAAGAGGGTGTGGGATCCCCTGTAACTAGTATATCAAGTGGTTAGCTGCAGTGTGGGTACTGGGATTCAAACACAGGTTCTCTGCAAGAACAGTGAATGCCCTTAATCTGTGAGCCATCTGACCAGCTCCCCTTTGACTCCTTTGTAAGTGTTGTTTCCTTAGAAATCGGTCCCAGGCCTGCTTCTCTTCTGACTTACACTCAAATTCCAGAGGGCAGCATCTCTTCTGTGGCTCCAATTCCATCCTGGTGATGGAGTTGCCCCTGCTTTTCCAGCCAAGGTCCAAGAACCAGTTCTGGGTCCAATCTGAATCTAGTTACCCCTATTGCACACTTCTCCTTTAGGTTCCCAGGCCTAGGGAGGACAGTAGTGTGCACGGTGCCATATAGAATCCTTAATTTCTCCCTATATCTATCATTTTCCTTGCCTTATAAATAAGCTAACATTTTCTATCGATTTCTTCCATGTCTCTTAAATCATGTCTTCCCTGTCAGCTTGCCAATATCCCTCCTTCTGCCATAGATTGAGAAGTCACCAGCTCTGATCTAGATTGTTCCATGTTGCCTCCTTATCATCCACCCTGCATATTCCAGGAGACATCTGACCATCTTTGCTCTCTGATCAAAGCTCTCATTCTTTCCAAACCCTCTCATCTTGCCATGTTCATATATGGTCTTACTAGATTTTTTTTTCATCTCTTCAAACCACTATGGCCTCTCATCCCTGGATTTCCTATGCTACTTTCTTCTGCCTGGCACATTCTTTCTGCCCTCTCCCCCTTTGGTGAATTACTACTAATCTTTTGAGTCTTAGCCTCTCCCAGACACTCCCAAGTCTGGCAAAATTACCCCTCCCATGGCTTCTGCCCATTGTCTCATCTTGCTCCTCGCATTAGAGCACCTGCTTTGGAAGGACAGGGCTGTATCACGCGTGTTGACTGTGCTCCACAGGTGTCTAGCAGCGTTGGCTTCATAGCTGACACTGAGCTCAGTAAATACTAAATGAATGAATGGGCCCAGAGTAAACTGTGAGCCACCTTTCTCCATGACACATGTATACATAAATGGCATAACCTCATGTGCAGTTTCTTCCGCACTAGTCAAGCTCCCCTGGCAAGAACAGCTATTACTTTCCCACAAAGCAAATAAAAACTTTGTTGCAGACAAAGCAACCTATATACCCCACAGGAAGAAAAACTTTCCAAAGGTTCTGAGAATTAGCATATGGTAATTGGCAAGTCCCAGGGTATCTTTTAATTGAACCTTCACAGAAGTTCACTTAGCTTGTACACAGTGCTTAAATTGAGTAGAACCTCATTAGGGAGGTTGTGTCGTGCCTAAGTGAAGATGGAGAGAATGAAAGACACAGCTCCCCATGACATGGACGCTGGGAGACAGGGAGCAAGCTGCTCTGTGAACCCTCAAATCCGTGTGTTGGGATGGGATTAACTCCTGCTGTTGAAGGATTATAGGAGGGCCATGGCCTTCAAAGCAAGCCAGGATTGCCCTTCCAGATCCTGTTCTAGCTTTGTTTCTTCTCAGGGATCTACTGCGTACTTTCCTTCTGTTCTCACCCTGTGTGTCTCCTTCACTGCCAGCTCACAAGCAATCAGATTTTAAAGAGCATCCCTCCAGGAAACATCTTCCCAAGGAAGCCTTATGACTGCCAGACTCAACCCAGTGCACTCTCCCTGCTCTGCTCCAACACCGTGCATCATTCACTCACTCTGTTCTTCCTGTGCTGAACCCTTCTGTTCTAGTTTGCTTCTCTGCTTCTATGATAAAACACTCTGAGCAAAGCCAGCTTCAGGAAAGAGAGTAATTATTTCCACTTATAACTTCCAAGTCACAATCTATCACCGAGGCAAGTCAGGGCAGAATCTGGACTCAGGAGCTGATGTACAGACAGTGGGGTAGTGCTACACCAGGCTACTGGCTTGCTCCTCTGGCCCATGCTCAGCATGCTTCCTTATACAACTCAGGACCACCTACCCAGGGTGGACCGGGCCCACTCACTTCACTCAAAAATCAAGAAAATGCATCACAGAAATGCCTGCAAGCCAGTCTGACAGAGAAAATTCCTCATCTGAGGTTCCCTCCTCCCAGGTGTGTCAAGTTGACAACTGAAATTATCCATCACACCTTTGCTTCCATGGTGTCTGTGACTAGAGTAGGATGGGAAAGGCAACATTCTCGGGTGCCATCCCCACATATGCTGTCTTCTCCTCCTTGTCTTTGTTACTTCTTGCCTCTGCAAATCCTCATTGTCAAGACCTAGCTCAGATGTTCCTCCTCCACAAAGCTTTTGTTATGACCTAAATGGCACCTCAACAATCTAACAAGTGACTATGTCACCTTCATTCAACTCCAGGGAACCATATTTTTACCTATCTTAAAGCTCTGTACACCTCGTTGAGTTTCTTAGGCATGTTTTGTTTCTGTGTTAAATTATGTGTTTCTAAAGGAAGCCCACACTAACACAGTGTAGGTTGAGGGATGGCAGAGATGGGAGAAAAGATTTAGGGTTGGAGGGAAGAGGAATACACAGAGGTGAATTAGATGGTGTGGGGGTGGGGCTAAGTTTGGGTGAGACTAACCATCCCGTGTTTGATTTCTGCTCTGCCACTTACTAGGCATGGGACTTTGGACCAGTTTCGTTTCTGCCTCCATTTTTGTATCTGTAAAAGAGAATACAAAGTTATGCCCCTATGTATGATTGTTGTAAAGCCTAACTAGAGCATTTGGTATAAGACCTGTTGCCTAGTAATCCCTTGAAAATTATCAGAATTCACAGTACTGAGGGTCTAGTGGAGACATCTCATGGAAAATGCTGGTGTGTATGCTAAGGACATTTGTTACTGGTGTGACAAGGAAGTCAAATCTAAAGAAGACCAGCAATGGCCTCTTCTGCTGAGAACTTGGGTACCTGATATTTTGACAATATGAATCTCATTTCTGTAGTACAACAGAGGACTAGTTTTGACAAGAAGACAGCAAAGGATGCTGTCCAAACACAGGTGGCAGAGGGGAGCCAGGAAAGCTGGGAGCACTAAACCAGCATCTTAATGTGCCCTGTTCTAATGTCTAATGATTTGAAAGAGATGGAAAACTAATGCTAAATGAACGTCATGTTTTTGCTGCCATCTACAGATGTCAGAGTACAATTCTTGAAGTTTCTTAACATGCCCACATGCCTACTCAGAAAGGTCATTCTTCACTGAAATATATAAAATTTAGTTTAAGTCCTAGCAAGCTAAATAATTTAGGCATATTATTATAGCAATTTATTTTACCCTGCTTTCTACAATATGCATATTTAGTCAGGAATGCAGCCTTATAATTTGAGTTATGTTGAACTTGTCATTTGAGCACTGGTGTCAACTCAGAAGTGGGCTGGGCATTGCTCAGGGCAGCTTTGCTCCAGCTATGAGCTATAGCAGCCAGCAGAAAGGACCAAAGTGTAAAATGGTCAGTGAAGAATGAACTGAGCTGGGTTTTACTCAGGCTTCCCTGCATCTCTCTGGCTGTTACTACAGCTGCTGTAAATCATCTCTCATTGTTTGGCTATGAGAAATCAAAAATGTAAAACCAAACTTTGGGAGTAGTGTCTTGTCTTAGAGGCTTCCTGTGCTTTGTCCTCTTCTCCCTGTACTGTGTGAGGTAATTGTGGCAACTCAACTCTCCTATGTGTCATGTCTTAAAGGGTTAAATATAGACATGAATTATTGGAGAAGCGTCTGATGGAGAAAAAAGAAGTGGCCCTTCAAGGAGCACAGGAAGAGGAAGAGAGAGAGAGGCGGCTTGAGGCCCTTCGGAAACAGGTGTTTTCAACTTGGAAATTTTCATTTTTTAGTGTTATTAAGTGCTCTCAATAATATTACTGCTGGGAACTTAGTTCATGACATCTGTTATACAAAGCATAACATTTCCCAACGAGGACACTAATTTTTGTTCTTGAGAGCAATAAGGTTTTGTTGAGCCAGGTCCAGGTTCTTAATCTATTAAAAGAACTTAATCAGCATTATTTTAAAAGCTCTCTCAAGATTTAAATGTGTCCATAGCACCTCTAGTTTATTATTCAAACAGATCCCTTTGCATCAGTGAAACTCTGCTTCTAGTCAAAGCACTTCACTCTCCTCAGAAATGTGGTAGAGCAAGATAATCCTCTTTGGGTGGGAACCTTTGCTCAGAAAAAATCCCACGGTCAACAGAATGTTAGATACCATGTTCAAATTGTTTTTCTAGAGAAATAAAAGTTTCCTATTACTTTGCCTGATAAAAGTAGGGAGAATTAGATGAAAATAGATAATACAGAGCAACAGCAGGAATTTAAGAGACTGGGAAACATGACACAGTTCCGATAGTAATTTTTGAACCCAAAGTGATTTGTTGAACTGATGCTAGCTAGTGGGCAATGCCTGTCTACTTTTTTCCTATGTGAGAACTCACACAGAGCCATGGAAGGGATTTGACCTTGTGTGTCTTTCAAATCTGGGATATCTTGGTTTGATGCTCGATGACAGAGGAAATTTAGATCATTTACTTAATATTCCTCAGCTCCATTTTCTCGTCTGAAAAAAGGGGGATAACAATAGTCATACCTGCCCTATACGTTTGCAGTAACTCACGATCAAATTTGTGAGTACTTACTCAGCGTAAAGCCCTCTTCCACTACTCTAAGGTGGTACTTGGTCTATTCTCTCCATACCTCTATGAGGTAAGTATCATTAACACCCTCATTTTGCAAAAAGAGCAAACCAAGGGGGCACAGAAATCAGGTGCCTTTTCCAAAGTCATACAGCTAGTCAGTGTTAAATGGAAGGTAAGTGAGAGAACAGGTGCCAGGCGACTGCAGACAGCTCTCACATAATCTTCTTCTTCAGTAAAACAGTCCATAGAAATGAATTTGATGCATAAGAATGTAAGTCATGCTCCCCCTAGATCTGAAAAAAATCAAATTATTCAATCATTAGCAAATAATTACATACCATGGCCTTCTGGAGATGAGAGTTAATGTCGCCATTACTAAACACATTCTTGTTGCAAATATAACTTTGAGAGAGTCCACATGACTAGAATTCCTTCCATCTATTAGCACTTTGAAGGGAGAAATATCTGTACTCATTATCTGTAATCAGTGTTTAGAATTATAGTATAAGATATTTAAGCTATATAACCTATAATAATTAAATTATGTTTGACCCCAGTTACTTCATTACAATTTCTAAATGGCATTAAAATGCCATTTACTTTTTTGCTAATTCTTGACTTGCAGAATTATCAAGCAGGTGTTACTAATGGTGCATATAGCTTACAAAATTAGTGGCTTCTTTTCATTAAGATGCGGGTTTGAGCTATTATCACTATGCAGGACAAGGACATTTGTGTTTAAATGAATCTTCAGTTTTGCAGTAGAAAGGGGAATCATTGTTTCTAACAGTCCCTAAAAATCTAGTTGCCTAGCACAGTGGAAATTCAGCCAGCTTGACCAGTAATGAAGGTACAATTGATTTTTACCATGACTGGTTCACTGTACAGTCAATTTAATCAGGTTAAACCCTCTAGAAAGCTTCATGGGGTTGTTACCATAAATACAAATTGTTAGCTGCTAAAATATGAATTTTTGTTGCTTTCTGTCATTTCCAAGGGAGTAGAATATGCAGATTTTCTATATAAGATTCCCTGTGACTTTCATCATATATGTTTTAATCTGAAATTAATCATAAGTGTGATTAATGATTAGCAAATGATTATGGCCATTAAAGATTTTGTTTGATATATGTGTAAGTTTCCAGGATTGATGTGGATTTAGCATTCCTTCTGCCCTTTCCTTTTAGGTTTTATATTTAATAAAACTTCTTTAATGGTCATTAACGCTTTATATCACCCAGCAGCACTTAACATGTACTGTCTCCTGAGTGGCCGCGCTTTCTCTTCTTTCAGGTTGCTGTTGTTGCTCAATTTGATCCAGTTAGAATGATGTCAGATACAATGGCATGGAAAGCTAGGATGGGCACGGAAACTAAAGATGAATTTATTCTTCAAAAGCCACTGTTCACACTGACTACCTACAATGAACAACAGGTAATTATGGGAGTTAGCATGATTGATCCATGCTGAGGATAGGAATAATTGTGAAAGTGTGTGCCTCGGGTTACAAATTGCTTTCAATATTTGCATTTGAATATCTTACGTGTTAACATTTTTTTCTTCTAAATGATAGCACATAATTACTGCATGATTCTAAATATTATAAAATGGTGATAGAGTAAAACAGTTTTCCAGGGAATCATAAATCCCCCACTGAAAATTGTTTTTAAATAAAAATAACTTTAGAAAATATTATTCAAAAAAATCATTGATATTGCTTTATAGTTCAAATGTTTTTCCGTTATATTAAGAGTTCACTTTTTTTTAATGTGTATGAATGTACTGTCTGCATGTAGGTTTGTGCACCCGTGTTGTGCAATGCTGCGGAGGTCAGAAGAGGGTGTCAGATTCCCCTAGAACTGGAGTTAAGATGGTTCTCAGCTGCCATGTAGGTGCTGGGGATCGAACCCAGGTCCTCTGCAAGAGCAGTCAGTGCTCTTAGCCACTAGGCTATCTCTCCAGCCCCCAGAGTTTACATTTAAATTCCCAATATAAATCCTGGTAAATGAGCAACCAAGGAGACTGACGAGGCAGTACTAAAGAAAGCTATCAGAGATTATAGTGTCAGCTAAGGACAAAGCAGATTCTGTGTAAATGCCATTGGGAGACCAAACCATTTGTAGGAATTTAGATGGAGGGTAGGAGGGAGGATGAATGAATTAATGAATGAATGAATATTATTGACATTAAAGTAGAAAGTAGTCATGAACTTTACAGATCAAAGGAGGAAAGTAGATAGGAAACCTCTGTTGCCAAATGAGCCCACAGTGTCTCTGGTATGTACCGAATGCTTCATAGCAAATATTAAGACTAACATTTCATTCATTTAGCAATCAAACAAGTATTTATGAAATATGCACTATATTCTGGTTCTTTGTGAGAGGTAGCCTTGGGCTACCTCTTGAATTGGCTAGACTGATCCTGTCTGGAAGAAGTGAATAGAGTGCCCATGTTAGGAGGGAAAGTAGCGTATACAGAAATACTATATACAGATGAGAACAGCTCCATGCTGGAGGCAGGGGAGAGAGCACTTAACCAGGGAGGTTGGAGGAGGTGCAAGAGGTAGAGCTTCTGAGCTCTGGCTTGTTTAAGGATTGGAGGGAGGCAGTAGTTATGAAATTCATTCAAGATTTATGATAAAAACAAACAAAAAATAAGTTGAGGTGGATTGGGAGAAGGATTACTTCTAAGAATGTATGGTGTTTCCAGACAAAGTGGGGAGGGTAACTGGGCCCTGAAAGGACCTGAACCCAGAGGGTGGAAAAGTCCCAGGAAGCTGGCTCAACACTCAGAGCTTTGCCAGACAGGAGAGACTGAGAGGAGGCCCTTCCTTGTATGTCTTCAGTGTAAGATACATGGCAGGGGCACATGAGATGTGCTGACACATGAAAGTGGAAACTCAGGTGAGGGCCCAACTGGGACATACAAGTCTTGCTTCTCAGATATCTGGCCTTTATCCTGTGAATAGATCTGAGGTTTTGAAACAGGTAATCATCATATTTATGTGTAGTTTTATGAGTTGTATGTCTTGCATAGAAAATTGATGAGTATGGCAAGAAATGTTAAGACGGAAGAAGCCTTATGGAAGTGGTGGTGAAAGTCATGAACGACCCTCACTGAGAGAGAGAGAGGAGAAAGTGAGGATGGTTCTAGATGAGTGCTGGGAAGAGCCTGCATTGTGGATTCAAATCCACGTCTGCAATTTATTAGCTATGTGCACTTGCATAAGCTATTAACATCTTTATGTTTGTTTTCTTCTTCTGTAAAATAATTACTTGTGAGGATTAGAAATAATAAATATCAACTGCCTAGTATATTGCCTGGTACTCAGCAGTAATTCAGCGAATTACTGCCATTTTGTGGCTCTGCCATTAACCATGTAAGAATACAGAAGGAAAACAAGCCTAGAGAGGAGAATTTGTTTTGTTCGTGTCATGTTCTGCTTGAAGAGGTCTAGTGCACATTTACAAGAAACTGAGTACCTGCCTCTGGGGAGGAGCCGCAGTGAGCCGAGGTCTGGGTAAGAGAGGGTTCCCTTCTTCATTTGCTATTTACTCAAAAGGAGAATAATGGGAAAAAAATGTAAACTTTACAACCCTGGAGCTGAAGAAAGAGATGAATCCTGAATGGAATTTGAAAGTTAATGACTCAGAGATCTCAGAGGAACTGTGACCCCTGCAGGAATGGGTAAGAATGAATGAGAACCAAAGAAAGCTTGGAGCCTTGGCTCAACTGACTGATTTTCAGACACAAATCTCTGGGCTATTCCTGACCTCACACTCATCATTGCTCCAGCCCAGTGTCTGATTGGTTGCCAAGCTCCATCAATTCTTCCTTTCAGAGCACTTCTGACAGTTAGCTCTTCCCCATTCCAGCCAAGTTTAGGCATTCATTACTTCATGTCTAGACTCCTGACCTTCCTTCTGCCTCCATCTCCTCTCCCTACCACCTTAATTTATTCTGAACTTACAATCAGATCCATCTTCTCATACAACTACAATGATTACGTTATTTTGAAAATCAGAAACAAACACCCCCATACTAACAAAGCCTTCAAGACTTTGAATCCAAACCCTAGTGTGAGAGCATCATTTTTTTTTCTCTGCTCGGTGACACCCAGTGTTCTGCCCCAACTCCCTTGCTCCCCAGATTGAACCTCTTCATCCCAATGTTTGGGTGGCCCTCATTTCTGGTTAAGTGCTCTTCCTTCCTCTGCTTTATAGACAATTAAGTTGGACTTCAGAGTTAGCTCAATTGCTTCTTACCTGAGACCATCCCCTGCCACCAGCACCACATATTCTTCCACATTTTATCACTTGTGGCCACAACTTTATCCACACCCCTCTATTATCCAAGCATATAGGAACTCTTTGAGTGAAGGGCTGTTTCCAACAGCCTTATCCTCTTGGGGGGGACTTCAAGTCCATGTAAAATGTCCCATTAGGTAAAAATTCATAGGTGGCTACCTTCTTATAATGACAAAGAATGTGTTGACATTTAATATTCATAGGAGGCAGGGAGGGAGATAAGATCCAATCAACTACAATGAGAATAGAAATTGAGCTTCTTGGGGCTGGAGAGATGGCCTAGCGGTTGAGAGCGCCGACCGCTCTTACAGAGGACCCGGGTTCGATCCCCAGCACCCACATGGCGGCGGAGAACCGTCTGAAACTCCAATTCTAGGAGAACTCCAGTTCCAGGGGAATCCGACGCCCTCTTCTGACCTCCGCGGCATTGCACGACACGGGTGCACAAACCTACATGCAGACAGTACATTCATACACATATAGAAATAAATAAAATTAAAAAAAAATTAAAAAAAAAAAAGAAATTGAGCTTCTTGTATGTCTACTGCCACTTAGCATCAGATTGATGGATGGAGGTGTTTGCCATTCTGTTTGCAATACAAATCCAGCCTTGGAGGAAGGATCTATTGATTTTGATTTTCATGAAATGACGATGTGTTTAAGCTTAATTTGCATATTACTAAATTATGGAAAAATTAAAATGTCTGTTAAAAGTTATATAGAAAGTTTATTTATTAAAGTGGATTTATTTAGCATTAATGTTAACATTAATTAAATTAGGTTTACTTATGTAGATGATTTATCAAAATAACTATAGCCAGCAATAAATAATCAACAATAGTACTGAAAGTCAACTTCTTTGGTTTCATCTTTCTTTTTTTTTTATTGATGTTTTATGTATTTCATACATCATTTTCAGTTCCATTTAAACATATTACCCTTTCCTTTACCCCCACCCCGACCCAGATTATGTATTCTGCGATACATGCCCTGCATCTTTCTCTCAGTCTTTTTTTTTTCACTGTTTCAGTCAGTTCTTTGATGCAGTCCTTTCTGTTGTTGTTGTTGTTGTTTCCGATATGCATTACGCCCAACTGCTTTGTACAAAAGCTCAGGGGACCCTACACAAGAAATACTTACAACTGGGTAATTGGCACTAGCATCCACAGATGAGGGATACCATTCGTGGTCTCATCTTTCAACAATTTTAATATATTATTTTTATTAATCTAGCATATAATATTGAAAATGGCTTATATTGGAAATAAGTCATAAATGACAATGTCCAGAAAGGTTTAGACATTTTTAGTAAAAAATCTATAGTCACAGTATTAACAAAGTTTATGGTCATCTTAGTCATCCTTCCAACAATAACAAATCATGCAACTTGGAAAACTATGAAACTAAACAATAAAATTTACTTTAATTAGAAGAGTTGTTATTTAAACAGTGTTTTTTCCCCACAGATAATTTCTGACCCTAGAATTCGCTTTGAGTTGGCACTTCGGGAAGCTGGGCTTCATGAGACACCGTACGCCAAAGAGATGCTACCAAAACTCCATCCCCAGAAACCTCCAAGAAAGGACACAGAGTCAACTGTATTCAAAACCTAGAGCTTATATGTATATGCAGACACACACATATATGTATATAAATGATTACTGCTTCTGAATCATTTCATTTATCTTTCAGTTACATTTAATATTACCATATTCACCAAGAGTAAGGGGCCTTTACTATATATGCTGTCATTTAGTAAGCTGTATTTGGAAGGATGTTTATCTTATGAAAAGTAGTTCAAAATTTGTGAGATATAAAATTACACAGCTAACCTTCATTTCTGCTTGTTATTTCACAATTTGACTTTTAATTATGGGAGCTTCATTATCATTAATACTTTTATTATTTCTCAATTATTATAAGGGAAGATTCAACCTTTCTCTAAATTTAGAAACCAATTTGGTACATCATGTTTACTGCAAGCTAATCATCCAAACAATCTCACTTTGCAACTTTGCCTTAAGAATAAATTGGAACTAATGTTCCAAGCATGGTACTCCCTAGTCTGACTTTGGGGAAAATGTCTGAAGGGTTATTTAGAAGAAATACTTAAGCTTTTTTTTACAGTTTGAAGTCATTTTATTTTTAGCATACTTAGAAATATTAATGATATACTTTTAAGCAGAAAATTTCCTTTATCTTCTTATAGTATCATTTTTTTCTTTAGTATTTTTAGCACAAAAACAAGCCACAAAACATTTCTAGTTTAGAAACAATACTGAATCTTTATGAAAATGGAGACTATTATTTTAACTATTTTGGAACTTAGAAGTCTAAAAGCACAGGACCCATTTTCAGAAGGCAGTTTTAACCATTTATGGTAATATTTGCAATACAGAATATAATTAGGTCACATATAATTAGAGTCTAAAAGAAACTGATATTCTGAGTAAAGCTCAGCACACCCTGGAAGCTTGAAGGACACAAAAAGTTGTTTGGCAAGTTCCAACCCAGGAATATGAAGATTTAGGAATGAACTCCACGGATTTTATCATTTTCTTTATCCTTGCATGGGAAGAAGGTAGAAAGCAGAGGTGGAGGTATGCCTGCTGAATTAGGAGCCGATAGGACAACAGTACCAACAACTCCAACCTGATTAACATGGCTCTCATCTCTTTTACAATCCATAGTAGATCATGTAGTTAATACCTAACAATTTTAAATGTTCAAAATACAGGGATGTATACAAGATAAACTCTAACTGCAATTTTCTATTTCTAAAGCATCCCTGATACCAAAGGGTATCCCTCCTTCCAGACTTCCATTGAGTTCATGAGACTGAAAGTGTAATATTTAAATAAGCAACCCAGGGCCAAGTAGGATGCCATAGCTTTTATGGGTATTACCCCATATGGGTCACATGTTAAAGTAAACCTACCAATAAATGTGTCCACAATTATGCTATGAATGATGACAGCAGTGATATTGGTGAAAAATGAGTATCTTTAAACTTTAAGCTTTTACTATGCCCAAAAATGGGGTCAAAGCTCCAAACAAGAAAAAAACCCAGATAAATTTCTAGAAAAGGAGTATTCAAATAAAGCTGAAATATACATTTTTAGCTATTTCTGAAAAGCAGAAACTGTTGCTAAAATTTGCTGTTTGGTAACAGTAATAGGAAGTATGTCTTGTTTTTTTCTCTGTAATGTCTCTCCCTGTATTTTCCATCCATCTACGGCCAAGGGATTTGTCTCCAGGTAGGGCTGAAAAACAAAAAACAAATAAAACAAAATGAACAAACAAACAAAAAAACAGTGCTGAGGATGTATGTAGCTCATTTGGTAGAACACTTGCCTATAATGCACAAAGCCCTGAGTTGATCCCCAGCACCCCATAAAATGGATGTGGTGTCATATACCTGTAATCCTAGTACTCAGGAGGAGGAAGCAGAGGAATCAGAAGTTCAAGGTCGTCCTTGGCTCTATAGTGAGTTTAAGGCCAGCTTTTAATACATGAGACCCCGTGGAATGAAGAGAGGGATGGGGTCAAAACGGGAGAGAGGGAGAGAGGGGAGGGGAGGAGAGAAAAAGAGAACACCAAAACCCCAGACTTACAGGGGAACTCTCCATAGTTGTCTCCAACATTGTAAGAGTAAGCAAAGCAAGCCCAGCCTGTCAGAATGAGTCTTCTCTTATATAAGATGTTCTATAGGAAATCAATAACAAAAAGCCCCCTTCCCACATCCCACAATTCATTCCCATCCATTCCTACTTCAACACTTCACATCATCGTAATATCTCATAAAAGAGGAAAGAAGTCCTTAGGTAAGATGGGGAATAGTGGGCACTGGTGTTTGTCTTGGGGTGTCTCTGGGGATCATAATGGTATTTTATGGGCCCCTGACCATAAAAACATCAAATCCCTGCTGTGTCAGATCACATCCCATTCGAATGGCAGGACATGGAGGCTGCTGGGCCTGTGGGACCTTGGGAATCCCATTCAAATGCCAGTGGGGTATCGGTTCTTTGAGCCTCTCTTAATGGCCAGACTCCTAGCTGGGACTGGCACATTAGAAGGAAGCACAGCTGTTCTGAGAGACATGAAGACTTCCTATGTTGTGGTTGTGATGAAAACGTGAGCTGAGTCCTGTGCAGCTGTCCAGGCATTGGCTGGCGTCCAGACTCAGACCTTAATATTTTCGTTATTTTTAAAAGACTATATTGTGGCAGAATGCATGACCTGGGGTGAGGTGGGGGGAAGGGAAAGGGGAGTATGAATAATAAATTGAACTGAAAAATGATGTACAAAATACACAAAACATCAATAAAAGTACTGTATTTTTTAAAAGATTATATTAAACAGAGCTATTATTCACTGAATACAAGCTAAATGCTCAGGATTAATATATGCTTTCCATATGATATCTGATCATCTAAACAACTTTATGATGTGGCCTTTGTCATTTTAAATATAAAGAAATAGGTTCAGAAGCCAGGCATGGTGACACATCCCTTTAAACCTATCATTCAGGAGGCAGAGGCAGGCAGATCTCTGTGATTTCGAGGCCAGCATGGTCTACCAAGTGAGGACCAGGCCAGCTGGGGCTACAGGGAGACCCTGTCTCAAAACAAACAAACAAACAAACAAACAAAAGAAATAAGTTCAGAAAGATAATATGAATTTATCAGATATTTTCAGAGACATTAATGGTGAGTCTTCATTATCCCTTTTGAGACAGGGTCTCCCTTTAGCTCCAGCTGTCCTTGAACTCTCTATGGAGACCAAGCTGGCCTTGAACTCACAGAAATCTGCCTGCCTCTGCCTCCCAAGTGCTGGGATTAAAGGTGTATGTCACCATGCCCGGGTGAGTCCTCATTATTTTTAAATGAAATGAAATAAATTATTTGAAATCCAAATGATTAAGAAACACATGAAAAGATAAAAAATACTAATTCATCAGCTGGAGAGATGGCCTAGTGGTTAAGAGCTCTGACTGCTTTTGCAGAGGGCCCAGGTTCCATCCCCAGCACCCACATGGCAGCTAAGAACGGTCTTTAACTCCAGTTCCAGGGGAATCTGACCCTCTTCTGACCTCCGTGGCATTGCATGGCATGGGTGCACAAGCCTACATGCAGACAGTACACTCATACACATATGAAAATAAATAAATTTAAAAAATAAAAAAATACTAATTCAGACCCCAATGATCTATGAATATATACCCACCAGACTGTCAACACTATTAAGGAATCACACTATGAAATAAGGACAGGAAAATAGGAAGAGCAAGTGTAATGGTAAAATCCTATAATCTTAGCACTTGGGAGAAGGCAGGAGGGTCGGGAGTTCATGGCCACCCTTATCCACGTAGCCAGTTCCAGTTAACCTGGGCTATATGATACTCTGTCTCTAATAAAACAAACCAAAAAGCTGGAATGGTCTTACATGCCTGTAACCACAGAACTTAGATGGAGGCAGGAGGGTCAGGAAGGAGTTCAATCCCAGTCTCACCTATGTGGGGCTGGATGAGACTCTGCCTGGAAAAAGAAAGGGAGAAAGAAAAAGAAAAGGGAAGCATATGCTTCTGTAAACTGGAAAAGGTTAGACCTGCCTGGTAAAGTTGACCATGTTCACACCCTTTGATCTAAAATTCTACACCTAGATAGGTGCTACTGAGAAACTCTTGCATATATGTGTGGAGAGACATGAACTGCAATTCCCAAATGAAAACAAACCAAGGTAAACAGATGTGATATTGTGATACATTCATTTATGAAATACATATCACAAGGAAAATGGAGAAAATATATCAACATGGACATGATAGTTAGTGAAAGGGGTGAGGTATCATATTTCACTTGTCAAAAATCTGCCAAAGTAGCTGTATTGCTATGGATGCATAGGTAGCAAAACAATAGGAAAAAAATAAATAAATAAAATCAAGGTGCTGATTACAGCTGTTGATAGAGAGACAGATGAGAGTGAAGGTGTCCAAGTTCCTGAAAACATTTCACTGCTTGACCATGGAAGTGATTATATAATGCTTCTAGTCATATTTTAAAGTAGTATGTATGTGGCTGGAGAGATGGATCACTGACTTACAACCATTAATATTCAAGTTGTTTAGAAGGATACAAACGGAGGAGTTCTCCCAGATTCCTTCTATGATGCCAGCATCACTCTAATACCAAAACCACGCAAAGATGCAACTAAAAAGGAGAACTATAGACCCATCTCCCTAATGAACACAGATGCCAAAATTCTAAATAGGATATTGGCAAATCGCATACAGACCCACAAGAAGATCATCCACCACCAAGTTGGATTCATACCAGAGATGCAGGGATGGTTCAACATACGAAAATCAATAAATATCATCAAGCATATAAACGGACTGAAAGACAAAAACCACACCATCATCTCAATTGATGCGGAAAAAGCCTTTGACAAAATCCAGCATCCGTTCATGTTTAAAGTCCTAGAGGGAATTGGATTGGAGGGATCATATCTTAATGTAATCAAAGCCATATACAGGAAACCCACAGCCAATATCATCCTAAATGGGGAAA
>VZQC01001376.1:186787-421984 GCA_009823505.1 Rhizomys pruinosus
TGAAGATCCAAACCTGAGCACATACAATTTCAGCCATCTCATATTTTATAAGGAGGCCAAGAAGACACATTGGAGGAAAGACAGCATCTTCAACAAGTGGTGTTGGCAAAACTGGATCACCACCTGTAGAAGAATGAAATTAAACCCCTACCTCTCACCCTGTACAAAAGTCACATGCATGAGCACACACACACACACACACACACACACACACACACACACACACACACACACACACACACACACTGCCAGATTGAGTCTTTGGCTGTCTGGGGAATTTTTACTAGTGCTAACTCTTGGTACTTAGAGCCATTAGTTGATTTTAGGCTGCATGCTAAATATATCAGTCCTTCCTTTATTGTTGAGAAACTTACATGGTTTTCCTCATCTGTTATTTGATGGCATAAGATCTTCTTCAGCCAAAGTATTTGTTGGCTTGTGTTTTTTTAGCAATTTTAAAAATAATAAATTGGTTTTCTGATATCTGCCAAAGATAAACCATTTTATTGTATCTTGTGGTCATGGATATGTTTGCTGTTACAATCTATTGAAAAGTTACTCTTTTTGATGTTCAAAGTATTCCCTTCTTGCCCAATGACTCAGTACTTTGATTTAAACAACCAAGTAAATAACCCTCGACTATTCCAGTTATCTATTGGCGTAATATATGAAAACTTGTGCTCAAAACTAATTTGTTTTTTATCTTTCATCATCTTATGGTCTGACTGGGCTCCACAGGAGTCTGTATTAATTCTTTATCATTATTATAGCAAATTACCACAAAGTCAGAGGCTCAAATAATAAATGTAATTATCTTATAGTTTTGGAGGTCAGAAAGTAGAATTGGATCCCTGACCTAAAATCGAGGTGTCAGAAGGGCTGTGTGGCTTTCTGGAGCTCTGGAGTGGAATTTCTTTATCTTTTCTGGTCACTAGAGCTTGCGCATAGTCCTTGGCTCTAGGAGCCCTTTCTTTGATTTCAAACCTTCAATGGCAAGTGTAGTCTTTCCCTCATTGATTCGAACTTCTCTTCTGCCTCTCTTATTCACTGGTAGGGATTCTTACCTGACACTGAATTTACACTATCGAGGATAATCTCCCCACTTCAGATGACTGGTAACCTTGATCGCATTTGCTGTGTGACTTAGTCACAGATTCTGGGGTTAGGAGATTATATGTATGGAGCCATTTCTGTCTGCCTCAAGGTGTCTGCTGCACTGTAGCCAGTTGCTAGCTGAGGCCATAGTCCGTTCAAGGCTCAGCTTGTCTGGATGACCAAGAAGACCCGCTGGCACAGCTGGCAGCAGATGTGTGTGGCTAGGAGCTCATTTGACCCTGGCACTCTGCATTATCTTCAGGTGCCCTGGGTTTGTGAGAGTTGGTAGCTAGGTTCCAAGATGAAACCTTCCGAAAGGAAACATAGTTAAAGGCAGAAAGGAAGCTGTGAGGTCAACGAAACTCTGCTGGTAAGTGGCCCCGTGTCTCTCTCTGCATTCTTCAAAGCAGTCCTAGAGCTCCCCCGGGTCCACAGTGGCTGAGAAACGAGCCCACTACAGATGATGTGTGCCAGTGACTGGCCCTCACTGTGGAAGAATTATTTGAAATAGAAGATGTTTCCCAGCCATCTTTAACAAATCTGTCAACTTTATCTGGCACAACATGTTCCAAGCTCATTTTAAATGTTTACTCTTCTGACCTGGAGTCAGACTCTCTAACAAGCTCAAGATCCTGTTGACGGAAAATGGTTTTCAAGACCCCAATTTGGATGCTAAGGTTATATATACATTGTTACAGGCTTGATGTATTCTAGGCCTTTTTGGTGAGCATTGTTAGGATCCACATCAGTATGTATGCACTCTCATCCGCATTTACACATACACAAAAACACCTCCACATATAAAGATCAAGTCTTTATATTAGTCCATTTTGATACTTCTTATTCAAATTCTACTTCCATTTTTACTTTTCCCTCCACTGAAGATTCTGGTGCTTATTGACAACAATATCAAAACATGACATAATTAATTAGTCACTGTATTATCCCACACTTTGTACACATAACAGTCAGGGTAAAATGCAATCCAATAAAAACAACAATACATTATCTGACTATGTTCATCATACTCTTTCTACTTTTATTATTTTATTGTAGCTTTATTTCCAGGGATTAAAGAAACAGACACTCTTTATTAGGCCATAGTTTCTTTTTCTTTTTCTTTTTTTATTTTTTTAAATTTTTATTTATTATTTTTGTATGTGTATGAATGTACTGTCTGCATGTAGGTTTGTGCACCCGTGTCGTGCAATGCCGCGGAGGTCAGAAGAGGATCTAAGATTCCCCTGGAGCTGGAGTTCTCCTGGAACTGGAGTTAGTTCTTAGCCGCCATGTGGGTGCTGGGGATTGAACCCGGTCCTCTGCAAGAGCAGTCGGTGCTCTTAACCTCTAGGCCATCTCTTCAGCCCCATAGTTTCTTTTTAAAAGCTTAGTCTTTGAGGAGTTCATATGTGTATCCAACAGAATATAGTCATTTCCATCCCCGTTTCCTCCTCCAACTCCCCTAAGTCTCCCCTGACACCTCCCCTCCCCACTTCATGTTCTCTTCTTTTTATTAAATAACTCAGTCATTCCAGTTAGTGCTGCCCTTATGTGGAGTCATTCGCTGGAGCAGGGACAATGGAATCACTGACCACACCCCCAAAGAAGAATGGGTCTCTCTCAACTGCCAAAAACCTCCTCAGTGGGCTGGAGAGATGGCCTAGCGGTTAAGAGCGCCGACTGCTCTTACAGAGGACCCGGGTTCGATCCCCAGCACCCACATGGAGGCCGAGAACCATCTGAAACTCCAATTCCAGGAGAACTCCAGTTCCAGGGGAATCCGAGACCCTCTTCTGACCTCCATGGCATTGCACGACATGGGTGTTTTAGGACTTAGTAAAAGTAAATATGTGTATATTAAACAACATTGGTTTACAGACTCTGATAAAAATGGTAATGCATCCGAGTTAAATGGAGATATAAATCACTGTTGTGTAACAACTATTTATAATGAGTCCTAATGAAACTTACCTTCTAGGTGCCACAAAGGTTTTGATATGAGAGACTTTCTTGCCTCCCCCCCAGAACAAGGAGAAATATGCAGATATGAGATTCTCTCAACGTAAAACTGGGACACTATATAGAGTAATCTCTTATAAACTCGGTAAAACTGCCTTCTTATAATTGGCATACTAAGGACATTAGAAAGACTGTGTTAAAAGGGATTTTATTCTGTTCAGGACCAAATATACCACTAAAGTCCTTAAACTATGCGCTTATGCAAAATATATCACATACAGGCTCTGACATCACTAATGGATTATTATTCCACCCAGGGAGATTTGTGGCCAGGGATCTAAGCCCCACAAAAGGTAAAGGCTCCTTGCCTCAAACTGGGATACCTGCAAGGAAGAAGCGATAAGGCCCTGCTGCTAGAAACCTGACGTTAACATGGGAAAGATGATTGAGACCACACATGCAAGTGTACAGATGGCCTCTGGAATACCAAGAGAGTGTTACAAGGGCCACAAAACCAATAACAAGCAACTACGAGTCCCTTATCAAGCAAACTCCACCATCAGCACCCAGCTACCCCTCACCTGCCTGGAAAATCTGTACAGAGAGGCAGCCAATCCTGTATATCCAAATTTAATTGTCTATTGGCTCTCTCTTGGGAATACCCAGTCGATGCCACAACTTACATCCTCACAGGTTGGAATATCATAAGCCACAGTAAGACCCCTCATATTTAACAGGAAAAAATTAGATTCATAAAGATCCAACATCTCATCTAAACATATTGTCTATAAACAAAGTAATCCTACCATAACTATTAGTGCTGCTAAGTACCATATATATCTAATTGCTTGTCTTCATTTAGGAGCGAAAGGTTATTATCCTAGACTGTCAGCCCATGAAAGGAAACAGCCATATTGACCAGAATCCAAGACAGCAGCTCCAGAGAGAGTGGACTGTTCTGCTTCTCATCCACCTGTGCCCCTTTTCTAAGCCAGGGAATACATTGCGGAAGAGGGGGCGTGGTAGAAATGTAAGGGCTGCGAATGGGTAAAGCGAAACTACAGCAAATTACTGGACCTCATTTGATTAACCTGATTGAACATAGCAACCCCTCACCCCCGCTGGAATGGGGGCTGTGGGTTGTGGCACAACACCTCAAATGGTTTAACATGAAGGATGCTTGTACTCATGGATTAATCACTTATAGCTAAAAACTGAAAAAAAAGAACTGGCAGAGAGATATGCAGGACAGTCATGGCAGAATGCATGATCTCGTGTGTGGGGGTGGGGGGCAGGGAAGAGATCATGCCTGAACTGAATTGGAAACTGATGTATGAAATGCACAAAGCATCAATAAAAAATGTTATAAAAAAAAAAGAAAAAAGAATACTCAAACATTCAAAACCCAGATCAATAACTTGTCTCACTTTCCAGGTGCTTCAGCATTTTTGAGTTTCCCCTATGCATGCATGTACACACACCAAACACACACACACACAACACAACACACACACACCAACATAACAACATTTTTTCTTAATTCATTGAAGCAAATTGCCTAGTAGCAAAATTTAAGGATAACAATCTCTGGGTTTGGGGCACCTCCTGTAATCCCAGCACTTAGGAGCAGAGGTCGGAGGATGTCTGTGAGTTTCAAGGGCCAGCCTAGTCTACATAGTGGTTCCAGACGCCGGGGCTAAAGGGAGAACACTGTCTTAAAAAAAAAAAAAAAAAACAGACCATAACAGAATGAAACTGAAATCCAAACCTGAGCACTATACACAGCCATACTCAATTGATAAGGAGGCCAAGAAGACACATTGGAGGAAAGACAGCATCTTCAACAAGTGGTGTTGGCAAAACTGGATCACCAACTGTAGAACAATGAACTAAACCCCTACTCTCTCACCTTATAAAAGTCATTCCAGATGGATCAAGACATCAACGTGAAATCCAAAATCTGGAGGTGATAGAAGAGAAACTTGGCACAGAACTACAAACATAGGTGTAGGAAAAGACTTCTTAAATCAGACAGCAGCTATGCACAAGAAATAAGATCGACAATTGACAACTGGGACCTCATTAAACTCAAAAGCTTTTACATCAAAGAAACAAAGGAAGTGGGAAGAAAAACCCACAAATGGGAGGAATACTTCACTTCCATAGTGATACATCTGACAAAGCATTAATTTCCAGAGTATAAACAAGCTACTCAAAAAAAAAGAAAAGAAAACAAATGAACACTCAAAGATGGAGCAAGATCTGAACAAGACTTCCACAGAGGATGAATTAGAGATGGTGAGAAACAACCCTTAAGAGATATTCAACATCCGCATAATTAAAGAAAGCAAAAAACCACCTTAAACATCTTACTCCAGTAAGACTGGCTAGATCAAGAAACACAATGATGCCAAGTGCTGGAGATTGCTGGGAAAGGGGCAACACTCACCATTGCTGGGAATGTAAAACTGTGCAACCACTATGGAAAATAGTGTGGAAACCCTTAGAAAACTCAAATGAATCCTGCCATTTGATCCCCATCCATACTCTGGGTATATACCCACAAGACTCATCTACTGCAGAGATACATACCAGAGAGTGTACCAAGGCCACTAAGCCAATAAAGCAAATATGGTACTCCTTGAGTCAAGCAAGACCTTCCATCAGTACCGCTACACCTCACTCCTGGAAATACTGTGCAGCATTTGGCAACTCTATGTCTATATATCTCAAATCTAATTGCATTTAGCTCTCTCCTTAGAGAATAACCCATGGCTGATGCACAAGCTACATCCTATAATGGTTATAACATGTTATAAGCCACACAAGACCCTGTCATACTTAACAGAAGAAAATGTAATTCATGGATTAACACACCATCCAAACATCTGTTCTATACCAAAGTAACCTACCTATAACAATTAGTACTGTTTAAATACCTATATATCTAATTGCGTGTGCTTCATGTATAGGATCGAAAGGTTATGCCTGGACAAGCTGCAGCCCATGGAAAAAAACAGCAGAATTGACAGACCAGACAAACAACAGCTCACACGGAAAGTAGACAATGTTTTGCTTCTCATACCCACGCTGCCCTTTCTAAGCCTAGGGAACAATCTATGGAAGAGGTGGTGCGGTTAGAATGTAAGGGCTGCGAATGGGTGAATTGGATGAAACTACAACAAATAGACTGGACACTTATTGATCAAAACATTATTGAATCACAAATGCCCCCCTGCTGGATGGTGGACCCCTGGTGTGGGTTTGGGACACAACTGCTCGCAAATTGGTTTTACATGAAGGAGTTTGTACTCACAAGATTATCACCTTATCTGTAACAAATGAAAACAAAACAAAACAAAAACAAAAAAACAAGAAAGATGCAGAAAAGTTACCGGAGAATGCATGACTTGGATGGGTAAGGCGGTGGGGTGGGGCGAAGGAGGGATATCTGAAACTGAATTGAAAAGATGTTATGAAATACACAAAGCATCAATAAATAAAAAAGAATGCTAGCGTTACTTATAGCACAGCAATAGCTACACCCATAATGCATTTTCTTGCTATTATCTGTTTCCAGGTTGGTCACCAACCAATTTAACAGCCTTTGTTAGGCATTTTCCCATCAGATTAGATCTCATTCAAAGTCAGGCATTGATTTGTTGTTGTTGATCCTTTAGTTCTCCTTTTATATCTGTCATTCCTTGTAAGGATGTTATGTCTTTTGTGACACTGGCATTTTATTTGTGGTTATATATATATATATATATATATATATATATATATATATCACATAAATGTTACCATTTTAACCATTTTTAAGTCTACAATTACATTTCTGTCTTGGGTCCATTTTGAATTGGGCTTTGTATGTGATGTAAGATAAGAAAGAATACAGTCATTGGTTTGCATGTGAATATTTTGTTTTCTCAGAGCTATCTGTTGAGAAGATTGTCCTCGTCCCATTGATTGGCCTTAGCTCCCTGTCAAAATACTTGTGAGGACTTCATTCCAAGCTATTTATTCTCTTCCATGGGTCTCCCATGCCTCTCTGTAAGCCAATACCATATTATTTAACTACTAGAACTTTGTGCTGAGTTATGAGTTTAGGAAATGTCAGCCTTCCAACTCTGTTCCCTTTCAAGGTTATATTGACCATTTAGGGTCCCTGGGAGTTCCATGTGAATTTTTTATTGAATTTTTATGTGTTTCACACAGAATTTTTCAGTTAGTTTTAATCACCATTATATCAGCTTCTCCCTTGGCACCCTCCCTCACCCCCACCCCCAGAATTCACAACTTCTCTCATTCTGGCTAGAGTCCATTGCACCAAATTACTCTCCCAGCTCACTCCTCAGTGTCAGCTCCTCTCCTGAGCTCTAGGCAGCCTATCTGGAGTCTCTTTTCCAAAGAACGCCAGGTCTTCCTCACCTGACCACCATCTGCTGCCAGTATTTCCTCAGCCAAGTTTGGGCTCTGCTACCATTTCTACAGTTCTGTGCTGGGTTTTGTCCAGCTGAGCTTGCATGGATCTTGTGCATGCTGATACCAGTGCTGTAGGTTCATATGAACCAGGTCCCAGGAGCTTAGGATTCATTTCCATTTGGTCTTGCATCACCTCCCTGGCTCTTACAATATTTTCACCCCCTCATCTGCGATGTTCCCTGAGCCCTGGGTGGATGTAGACTCCTAATCTTCATGGTTTGGCCATTCAGGTCCTTTTGGGTTCCTGGTCTCCTATTGCATGGAGGAGCTTCTTTAATGAGAGTTAAGAGGTAGCTAATGCCGTCTTTGTTCTATGATGCTTGAGTCTTGTGTGTAGAAGCTGCATTGCAGATGTATAGCCTAGGCATGAACCAGCCATTCACAGACCAAGTGTGCATGTGCCCAGTTGTGGGACTCTGTACTATTCTCATCTGGACCAGAAGAAGCTTCTTTTCTAAGTTGTGCCTGGGATGTTTGTAAATACAGATACTTCTTTTGGAGTTAGTAAAATGTTACCTTAGCCTAGGAATGTGTCTACCTTGTGGAACTGTCTAAGATTTATGGCCTCCCCAGATGTGTGCATCTGGCTATGTTAACATTACCACACAGGTGTTTCCTTCCAGTGAGTAGATTTTTGGTACAATTGATTAGCCATTGATTTCCTCCAAGATAGAAGTGCCACTATTACACTGATGTCATAGGCTGTGCTGGTCTTTGACATGAATATTTGGTCTTGAGGCTGATATTGGGCCATCTATTGATGATCTCCCTTAGTGTCTTGCATAGTGCTCACCACAGCTATGAGAGCTAGCCTGGAGGTTTGTGGCTTCTGGGTCAGATCCAGCTCCATTGCTCAAGATCTAGTCTGTGACGCATGTCCTGTTTTCAGCAATAGGGTCTTATCTTTGATTCTGGGAGTCAATCAAGGGCTGTGGCAATAGCCTGTGTAACTTTGGGAGTCTCTTGAACTACCCTGGCCAAAAATTCAAAGAAAAGTTTCTCCTGTCTGGTACTGTTTCTTGATATGCAGCTTTCATCTTATCATATGGATTCATGTAGAGGTATGTGTATTTTGTCAATAGATTGTTAGACTAATATGATTCTTTCAGACATATTTACCATAGCAAGGCATTATTTATCTCTCCTTTCTCCCTTTACCTGTCTAGCCCTCCCTCCACGCCTTCTCCATTTAAAGTATCCCCATGTCTTCCTTGATACTGCCAGTCTCCTATGGCCTCATTTCTCTTCAGTTCCTTTTTCCCCCTTATCCTCCCCTTTACTTCTATAATCCTTCCTCTCCCCTCACATTTAGATACCCTGATCTTATCCATTCATCCCTTAGGAAAACCTATCACCTACGAGCCTTCTGTCTCAGGTTCCCTCTTTCCTTTACCTTCCTAGTTCCTTTTCATCTACCTGGTTCCCGCAGTTACATCATGGTATATACTTACATACATGGATTTGGTACTAAGATCCACAAACAAGGGACAATATATGTCATTTGTTTTTCTGAGACTGTGTTATTTCCCATAGCGTAATAGCTTCTAGGTCCATCCATTTACCTGCAAATTTCATGATGTTTTCTTTCTTTTTTTCCTTCTTGATTTTTATTGAGCATTTGTACATTACATAAAACATTTCTTAATCCAAATTAGAACCCTTTCCACATCCATGCACCACCCCCCACCAGAATCCATCCATTCTGCCATATATGTTAAGTCCTCTCGTGCATCTTTTTCTCAGTCTTTTAACTTTTTCATTTCAGCAGTTTACTATTTTTGTCTGTTCTTTGAAGAAGTCTTTTTTGTTGTTGTTCCCTTTAATTTTATACTACTCCAAAATGTACATATGTACACTCCACACATATAGCAAATTTACAGAGTCTGAAAATAAACTATAGGTTTATTCCAAAACACATTTAGGAATTCACAGTTTAACAGTAAATTTGCATGCAGGTAAAAAGAAATATAATTTTACATTTCTAAAACTACATAGCAAGTTGACATATGTTTTGATGTACTTTAAAAAAAAAGATTTATTCTTTCTCATAAATCTTAGAATTGAGGGAAATAGAGGCATAAACTTCCAGCCATGTCTATAGCAATATTAGTTAATATGGAATTGTGTTTACTAACAAAGTACCCACCTTGACTTACATAAGGGACACCATACATCATTTGTTTTTCTGAGACTTCTTACTTCACTTGGCATAACAGCTTCTAGTTCCATCCATTTACCTGCAAAGTTCAGGATGTCATCTTTCTTTTTCACTGCATCAAACTCCATTGTGTAGATGTACCATATTTTTGTTATCCACTCATCAATTGAGGGACACGTAGGTTGCTTCCAGCTCTTCACTATTGTGAAAAGAGCAACAATAAATATGGATGTGCATGTATCTCTGAAATAGGATGAATCCTTTGGGTATAGACCCAAGAGTGGTATGACTGGGTCAAATGGTAGGTTCATTTTTAGCCTTTTTTAGGAGTTCTCCATGAATGGATTAGGAAACAGAATCCACCTATATGTTGTCTACAAGAAACCCATCTCACCCTCAAGGATAGATACCAACTTAGAGTGAAAGGATGGAAAAAAATATTCCAAGCAAATTGTACCAAAAAGGAAGCAGGAGTTGCTATCCTAATATCAGACAAATTAGACTTCAATGTAAAACTAATCAGAAGAGACAAAGAGGGTCACTACATACTTATCAAAGGAACAATTAACCAAGAATATTTCACAGTCATAAATATACACGCATGAAACTCCAGTGCACCTAACATTATAAACAAAATTCTATAGGAACTCAAGGCACCAATTGATTTCAATACCCCACTGAGCCCATTAGATAGGTCAACTCAACAAAGAATAAACAGAGATACATCTGAACTGAACAATGTAATACATCAAATGATACAATTGTAATACATCAAATATATTCCACCCAAACACCAGAGAATATACTTTCTGCTCAGCACTCCATAGAACATTCTCCAAAATCGACCACATCCTGGAACACAGAAAACGCCTCTAAAAATACGAAAGCCCTGAAATAATTTCATGCATTCTATCAGACCACAGTGCAATAAAGCTCAATATTAACACCAGAATAAGCCTGACTAGCTACAAGAACACATGGAGAATAAACAACACAATCCTGAATAATGAATGGATCAGGGAAGAAATAAATAATGAAATAAAAGTATTCATGGAACTAAATGAAAAAGACAATACAACACAACAAAACATGTGGGATACTTTAAAAGCAGTACTAAGAGGGAAATTATAGTCCTAAGTCCCCTCATTAAAAAAAAAAACAGAAAGGGAACAAATAAATGATCTAACACTACAGCTAAAAACACTCGAGAGACAACAACAAATGTACCCTAAACCCAACAGGCAGGAAGAAATAACAAAAATAAGAGCAGAAATAAATGAAATGGAAACAAAGAAAACAATACAAAAAAATTCAATGAATCCAAAAGCTGGTTCTTTGAAAAGATAAACAAGATAGACAGATCTCTAGCCCAGTTCACCAAAAGAAAGAAAGAGCAACTGCAAACTAATAGTATTCATGATGAAAAGGGAAACATCACAACAGATATAGAAAAGATTCAGGCAATCATACAAGAATACTTCAAAAACCTATACTCTACTAAGTTTGAAAACCTAAAAGAAATGGATGAATATTTGAAATCCAGGGAACCAACAAAGCTTAACCAAGAAGAGATTGACAGTTTAAACAGACCCATAACATTTGAGGAAATTGAAGACATAATAAAAAAAAAAACTCCCAAATAAAAATAGCCCAGGCCTAGATGGTTTCACAGCAGAAAACTTTTACAGAGGTCTTACAATCATTACTACCCAAACTCAAAGAAGGATACAAACAGAGGGAAATCTCCCAAACTCTTTCTATGAAGCCAGCATCATTCTAATACCAAACCCGGCAAAGACACAACCAAAAAAGAAAACTGTAGACCCATCTCATTAATGAACACAGATGCAAAATTCTCAACAAAATACTTGCAAATTGCATACAGACCCACATCAAAAAGATTATTCATCATGACCAAGTTGGATTCATACCAGAGATGCAGGGATGGTTCAACATATGTAAATCAATAAATATCATAAAACACATAAATGAACTAAAAGACAAAAACCACATGATCATTTCAATTGATGCAGAAAAGGCCTTTGACAAGATCCAGCATTCCTCATGTTTAAAGTTCTAAAGGGATTTGGACTTAAAGGAACATCTTAAATATAATCAAAGCCATATACAACAAATCCACAGTCAACGTCATCCTAAATAGAAAAAAATTAGACCCATTCCCCTTAAAGGTGGAAACCCAACAAGGCTTTCCCTATTGTAATTACTGTATATGAGTGGAAAGTATGTATGCATATTTTAGAGTAATATAAAATTAAAGGAGTAAAATGTGAATTCCTAAACATAAAAAAGACTGAGAGAAAGATGCAGGATAGTTATGGCAGAGTGCATGATCTGAGGTGGGGTGGGGGGAAGGGAAAGGGGAATATGTCTAAACTGAACTGAGAAATGATGTTGGAAATACACAAAACATCAATAAAAGCATTAAAAAATATCAGGTGGCTGAAATTGCATGTACTCTTGTTTGGGCCTTCAATTTTGTTCCATTGATCAATAGGTCTATTTTTTTTAACAGGTCTGTTTTTATACCAGTAACATGCTGGGGTTTTTTTTTTTTATGACTATAGCTCTGTAATATAGTTTGAAATCTGGTATAGTAATCTCCCCTGAATTACTCTTTGTGCTCAGGGTTGCTTTGGCTATCTGGGATCTTTTGTGTTTTCATATGAATTTTAGGATATTTTTTCTAATTCCGTGAAGAAAGTCATGGGGATTTTTATTGTGTTTGAATTGAATCTATATATTACTTTGGGTAGGATGGTCATTTTTACTATTTTAATTCTTCCTATCCATGAGCATCAGAGGTCCTTCCATCTACTGGTATCTCCCTCAATCTCCTTCTTCAAAGACTTAAATTTTTCATTGTAGAGATCTTTAATGTCTTTAGTCAGGTTTGTGCCAAGGTACTTTTTTTAGGCTATTATGTTTCCATGTACTCCTTCTCCAATTGCTTGTTGTTGGCATATAGAAAGCTACTGATTTCTGTGGATTAATTTTGTAACTTGCCACTTATTATGACAATCATTTCTAGGAGTCTTCTGGTGGAATGTTTGGCATTGCTTAGGTATAATATCATATCATCTGCAAAAAGGGATAATTTGACCTCTTCTTTTGCAGTACTCCTTTAATTTCCTTCTCTAGTCTTATTGCTCTAGCAAGTGTTTCAAGCACTGTATTAAAAAGGATTGGAGATAGTAGGCAACCTTGCCAGGTTCCTAACTTTAAGGGGAATATTTCTAATTTTTCTCTATTTAGAATTGTGTTGGCTGTGGGTTTGTTGTATATAGCTTTAATAATGTTAAGGTATGTTCCATCCAGTCCAATTCTCTCTAGGATTTTAAACATAAAAGCATGTTGAATTTTATCAAAGTCCTTTTCTTCATCAATTGAGATGACCATGTGGGTTTATCTTTCAGTCCATTTATATTTGTGACATTTATTGACTTATGTATGTTGAACCATCCTTGCATCTCTGGAATAAACCCGACTTGATCATAGTGGATGACCTTTTTGATGTATGCCTGTATGTGGTTTACAAACATTTTGTTGAGAATTTTTGCACCTATATTCATTAAAGAAATGGGTCTATAGTTTTCTTTCTTCGTTGTATCTTTGCCTAGTTTGGGTATTAGAATGATGCTGGCTTCATAGAATGAATTGGGGGGGTGATTTCCCTCTGTTTCTACCCCCCTTTTTTTTTGTCCTTTCAAGACAGGGTCTCCCTGTAGCCCCAGCTGTCCTGGAACTAACTTTATAGACCAGGCTGGCCTTGAACTCACAAAGATCCGCCTGTCTCTGCCTCTGAGTGTTAGGATTAAAGGTGTGTGCCACCACACCCAGCACTACCCTTTTGAATAAATCCAGTAATATTGGTTATAGGTCCTCTTTAAATGTCTGGTAGAATTCTGCTGTAAATCTATCTAGGCCTGGGCTTCTTTTAGTTGGGAGGTTTTGTATTACTGTTTCAATTTCCTTATATGTTATGAATCTGCTTAAGCTGTTGATCTCATCTTGTTTTAGCTTTGGTCATTCCCATGATTTCAGATATTCATTTGTTACTTTTAGGTTTTCAAATTTAATAGAGTATATGTTTTTAAAGTATTCCTGCATAATGTTCTGGGTCTTTTAATTATCTGTTGTGATATTTCTCCCTTCATCTTTAATTTTGTTGATTTGGGGTAGCTCTTTCTTTCTTTTGGTTAACTGGGCTAAGGGTCTGTCTAACTTGTTATCCTTTCAAAGAATCAGCTCTTTAAAAACAGCTTGGTACTGGCACAAAAACAGACCAGTTGACCAACGGAACAAAATTGAAGATCCAAACCTGAGCACATACAATTTCATCCATCTCATATCTGATAAGGAGGCCAAGAAGACACATTGGAGGAAAGACAGCATCTTCAACAAGTGGTGTTGGCAAAACTGGATCACCACCTGTAGAAGAATGAAATTAAACCCCTACCTCTCACCCTGTACAAAAGTCAATTCCAAATGGATCAAAGACATCAACGTGAAATCCAAAACTCTGGAGGTGATAGAAGAGAAACTTGGCAGCAGACTACAAGACGTAGGTGTAGGAAAAGACTTCTTAAATCAGACAGCAGCTGCACAAGAAGTAAGGTCATCAATTGACAAATGGGACCTCATTAAACTCAAAAGCTTCTGTACATCAAAGGAAACAATAAAGGAAGTGAAGAGAAAACCCACAGAATGGGAGGAAACCTTCACAGCAGATACATCTGACAAAGCATTAATCTCCAGAGTATACAAGCTACTCAAAAAACAAAGAAGAAAGAAAACAAATGAATCACTCAGAAGATGGAGCAAAGATCTGAACAGAGACTTCACAGAGGAGGAATTAGAGATGGCTGAGAAACACCTTAAGAAGTGTTCAACATCACTAATAATTAAGGAAATGCAAATTAAAACCACCTTAAGATACCACCTTACTCCAGTAAGACTGGCTAGGATCAAGAAAACAAATGATGCCAAGTGCTGGAGAGGGTGTGGGGAAAGGGGAACACTCATCCATTGCTGGTGGGAATGTAAACTTGTGCAGCCACTATGGAAAACAGTGTGGAGAACCCTTAGACTCAAAATGATCCTGCCATTTGACCCAGTCATACCACTCCTGGGTATATACCCACAAGACACATCTTACTGCATAGATACATGCACAGCTATATTTATTGCCGCTCTGTTCACAATAGCAAAAACTGGAATCAAACCAAATGCCCCTCAACTGACGAGTGGATAGAGAAAATGCAGTACATGTACACAATGGAATTCTATGCAGCAGTAAAGAAAGACAACATCATGAACTTTGCAGGTAAATGGATAGAGCTAGAAGACATCATGTTAAGTGAAGTAACACAGTCCCAGAAAAACAAACGACAAATGGTATCTCTCATATGTGGACGCTAGTACCAATAACCCAGTTATAAATATTTCTTGTGGAGAGGGATGCATATTAAAAGAACAACAACAGAAAGATTGCATCAGAAAACTGACTGAAATGGTGACTCGGGAAGGGTGGGAGGGGTGGGAGAGGGACACGGGTGTATATTCGATTAGTGCATATTTAATTGACGTGAGTTCAACAAGTATCCAGTTTTGCCCAGACTCTGTCTACAGGATACATGGTGTTTTAGGACTTAGTAAAAGTAAATATGTGCATATTAAACAACATTGGTTTAAAGGCTGATAAAAAAAATCAGCTCTTAGACTCATTGATTCTTTGTATTATCTTCTTTGTTTCTATTTCATTAATCTCTGCTCTGATTTTTGTTATTTCTTCTTGTCTGTTGGTTTTGGGATTCATTTGTTTTGGTCTTTCAAGTGTCTTGAGTTTAACTCAAGAGTAAAAACTTTGTGTTTTTAATGTAGGCACTTAGAGCTATAAATTTCCCACTTGGGACTGCTTTTAAAGCAGAGGTTTTGTTTCCCAGAGGTTTTGTTGGCTTATATTGTCCTTTTCCTTTAATTCCAGGGATGCTTTTATTTCTTTCTTAATTTCTCCTTTGACCCATTCATTATTCAGGAGTGTGTTGTTTAATCTCCATGTGTTCTGTAGTTAGTAGTGCTTCTTCTGGTGTTGATATTAAGCTTTATTGCATTGTGGTCTGATAGAATGCATGGAATTATTTCAATTTTTTGTGTTTGTTTGGGTTTGTTCTGTGCCTTAATATGTGATAGATTTTGGAGAAAGTCCCATGGGGTGCTGAATAGAAAGTATATTCTTTCTTTCTTTCTTTCTTTCTTTCTTTCTTTCTTTCTTTCTTTCTTTCTTTCTTTCTTTCTTTCTTTCTTTCTATGTGTATGAGTGTACTGTCTGCATGTAGGTTTGTGCACCCATGTTGTGCAATGCCGTGGAGGTTAGAGAGGGTGTCGGATTCCCCTGTAACTGGAGTTAACCACCATGTGGGTGCTGGGAATCAAACCCAGGTGTTCTGCAAGAGCACTCTTAACTGCTGAGCCATCTTTCCGGCCCCAGAAAGTATATTCTTTGGTGCTTCGGTGGAATATTTGATAGATGTCTGTTAGGTCCATTTGGTGTATAGTATTGTTCAGTTCCAATGTCTCTCTATTTGTCCACTTGACCTGTCTAATGGACACAGTGGGGTATTGAAGTCCCCTACCACTAGTGTGTTGGGATTAATCTGTGCCTCAAAGTCCTATAGAATTGTGTTTATAAAGTTTGGTGCACCAGAGTTGGGTGTGTATACACTCATGATTGTGATACTTTCTTCAATTGTTCCTTTGATAAGAATAAAGTGATTCTCTTTATCTCTTCTGATTAGTTTTAGTTTGAAGTCTATTTTGTCTGATATTAGAATAGAAATTCTTGTTTGCTTCTTAGTGCCATGGGCTTAGAATATTTTTCCACCCTTTCACCTTAAGATATTTCCTGTTCTTGGAGGTGAGAGATTTCTTTCAGACAACAAAAAGATGTATTTTGTTTCTTAATCCATTCTACTAGTCTATGCCTCTTGATTGGTGAGTTCAGTCCATTGATCTTTGAAATTATTATTGAGAGATGCATATTACTTCTCATAATTTTAATTTCTTTTGTAAACTTCATCTAGGTTTGTTTTCCCACCATTATATATTCATTAACTACTTTATGTTGCTGTTGTCATTCCTTTCTTCCACTTTTTGTATTGCTTCAAGTAATCTCTGAAGGGGTGGTTTGGTGGACATGAATTCTTTCAGCCTGTTTATGTCATGAAAGATTTCCCTTTCTCCTTCAACTATAATAGACACTTTTGCTGGGTAAAGTATTCTGAGTTGGCATCTATAGTCATTTAGAACTAGGAATACTTTGGTCCAAGCTCTTCTGGATTTCATTGTGTGCAATGAAAAGTGAGCTGTAATTCTGATGGGTTTTCCTTTATAGGTGACTTGTTATTTTCTTTTTAGCTTTCAGTATTCCCTCTTTGTTTTGACCATCAGTGTTTTTATTTTTATTATGGTTTGGTTTAAGGAATTTCTTTTCTGGTCCTGTCTATGTGGTGTTCTATGTGCTTCTTATGTTTCTATGTGTATGTCTTTCTTTAATTTGGGGAATTTTTCTTCTACAGTATTGTAAAGATCTGGTCAATACCATTATCCTGAGATTCTTCTCCTTCCTCTATACCTATGATGCATAGGTTTGGTCTTTTCACAGTTTCCCACATTTCCTGATTGTTCCATTCCTGTTTTTTTTTTTTTTTTAAATTTCATAACTTTGCTTGAGTGGTTCCATTCTTCCACTTTGTCTTCCAGTCTTGATATTATGTTTTCTACTTTCATTCTGTTACTGAGGCTTTCTCCCATCCTTTCCAGGTGGCTTTTTAAGTGTTCCACTTCCTTTTTCATTTCAGCCTGAGTTTTCTTCAGTATTTTTATCTCTTTTGTGAATTCAGTCTGAAGTTTATCATTATCTTCTTTTAGTTTATCCCTATCTTTTTTTAGTTCTTTGATTTCTTTGTTTGCATGTTCTTTAAATTCCTCGAATTCTTTGATCATGTCTATGATAGTTCTTTTAAATTCTGGATCCCAGGTTACATCTGGGGGGATCCTCATTGTAGCTTCTTTCTACAGTATTGGTAGCATTTAATGCAGATGTATTATTTGGGTTTTTTCATGTTATTGTTTTTTCATTGTGATTTTGGTATGTGGATTTCTTTTGTTGTTTGTGATTCTGGTATAAAGCTCAAGTGTTTCTTTGTTGAATTGAAGACTGACTTTGCTTGTATTCTGCAGGTTCCTTTGTTGTATTCTTGTTTGGTATGAAAGGCTGGTTGGTCTAGGCTTCTCACTTCTGATTTTGGACCAGAGGGAGCAACTAATTCTCTCCCAGCTCGTCAAGAGTGGCTCTCCAGGGCTAGTTTGAAACATCTGAATCTGGATCCAGTGCAGGGAAGCCTAGCCTGGAGCCCATGTGAATTTTAAGATGGGCTATTTCTACTTCTGCAGAAAATGCCATTAGAATTTTTATAAGGATTAAACTAAATCTATAGATTGCTGAATAATGTGAACATCCTAATAATGTTATGTCTTATAATCTAAAAGCATGGGATACCTTTACATTCATTTGTAACTCTTTTATTTCTCTCACAATATTTTATAGTTATTTTGCTTTTCTTATTTATTTTGCTTCTGTTTTGAGATTCTTACTTTGGGCCATAAACTAGCCAGGTAGGTCAGGCTGGCCTGAAACTCTCAATCCTTCTGCCTTAAATTCCTGAGATTACACTATGCACTAGTATGCCCAGCCTCATTTTATCCTTGTTATTATACAAGTCTTCCACTTTTTTGTTAGTTACTAAGTGTTTACTTTTTATAGATCCACTGTAAATAGAATTGTCTTGATTTCCTTTTCAAATTGTTCACTGTTAGTAGAGAAAACTGGTTTTTACACATTGATTTTGCATCTTGGTAAATCACTGAATTAATTTATTATTTTTAACATGGTAGATTTTTGTGGAATCACATCTTTATTGAATATACAAATAGAAATTATATTACTTTTTTCCTGACATATACGCTTTTGTTTCTTTTTCATGCCTAATTGTTTTGACTTGAAAGTCTAATGTCATGTTAAATAGAAGTGGGAAAAATGAGAGCCCTTTGTTCGTCTTTGGTCTTAGGGCTAGCAAAAGCTCTTATTCCTTCATTGTTGAGTATAAATGTTAGTGGTGCTTTTCCACTAATAATCTTTATTATGTTGGAGGAGTTTCCTTCTGCTCTTAGTTTGTTAAGTGTTTTTATGATGAAACGATTTTGAATCTTATAAAATGCATTTCTCCATCAATTTATTTATATGTTTTGCTCCTTTGTTCTATTAATAATGATGAATTATACTGATTGACTTTTGTATCTTGAACCTTCTTCTTATTCCTGGAAGAAATCCCAGTCATCATAGCATATAATCCTTTTACTATTCTGATGAATTCAGTTTGCCAGTATTTTGATGAGAAAGACATTAACATTTTCAATAAGAGATAATCAGCTTTAAAATGTCCCATTTTTGTGAGTCTTTATTTTTTATTTTATTTTTTTATAATTCTTCCTATGTATTTTTAATGTATTATTTGTTGCATTTTTAATTTATCTGGTACTTCTAGTTTAGTCTTCATTTAAGAAATATCTCTCTTTTGTTTATAATATTTCTAAGGTATTTTACCTAATTTCTTGTTTCCTGATTCTGATTGATGTTCTCTAATATCTTCTATGAATTTCTTAGTATTTTTTGGAGCTTTAGTTTCTTAGTTATTTTAGCTTATAGGCTATCATTTTTATCAATTCTTGGTAGTGTCTTTCTGATGCATTCTTTGTCTTCAGGGTATATTGTATATCTTTATTTATTTCCTAGTGCTGACTTTAGTACGTGATCCATTCTTTACTCACTTGTCCTTAACACTGACAACCTTTAACTTCTTGAAGTAGTGACGGCTGGAGGTGTTCTAACACCATACTTCTAGAGCTCTTTCTTTAGTTCTCTCCTGGGATTTTTACAGCCTTTGGAAGGGTATTTTCCTGGGTGTGCACTCCCTGCCTTCATTTGGATCACCTTCTTTCTTTTACCTTTCTTGTTCTTGTGCTACCTAATTTGGACTTTTTTCTGCAATTATTCCTCATCTGAGGCTAATGAAAATAACTTAAAGAAGTTCCAATTGATTCATTTTTTAGCTCATGGGGCCCAGAATTCTGTGTATTCTTTAGACTTTATGCAAACATTCACAGAGAGTATGAAATTCCTCTTAGGTTTCCAGCAACTGTGGGGTACTTTAGATTTCTCATGTCCATCTGCTGACCTCGTGCTTTCTCAGGTTCTTCTTGTAGAGGTGTCAATTCAGTCTTAAAGGCACCAGCAGTTTCTTCATCAATTCATATTTTGTCATTGATAGAAATTTATTATCACTTAATTGTAAAGATTATTCTCATGGGATTTGGTGCATATATATTCCTTTTATCTATTTGTCCTTTTATCTAGTCTTGATTTAAGGATTTAAAATTTTTATTTGAGGATATTTCTATTTTATTCCCAGAATCTCCCCTGAAGAAAACTCTTTGATCTAAATGTCTTTCTTCATCAAACCTTCTCTTTCTTTCTTTTTTTTTTAAGGGATTCACAACATAAGAGCACAGTTGACAGATCACATTGACGTTGCTCAGTTTGCCATACAATCATGTAATTGCAAACCTTCTTTTCTATAAGCATGCTTCATCTTGATAACACACCGCCATCTGCCATATCATGCTAACAAGAAATCTTAGTCAATCATGTCTCTTCTTTCACTGGCAACATGAAGCCTATCAAGACTTTCTAACTCCTACATTGAAATCATATGACAGATAATGATGTTTACCATGGTTTGCAACTGCCTAGCCCAGCAATTCTCACAGGTGGCAAATATCTCACATGATACATCCATGTCTCAGACTGAGAGGCTCAGTGTCCCTGGTGTCTTGTGATATAGTATCTGTATATCAGAGACACTAATTTGAGTCTTCATAAAAGACCTACAATGACAAAGCAAGAATGAATTTTTTGATAGGAGTGACAATGGAGACGTTCATCTTTGGGAGTAAGGCAGAATAGTTCCCGGGCTTATGGTACCTAGTGCTTTGGTTAGTTAATGCTACCAAAGGAGCATGGGACTAGAGATGAAATGCTGGCTCTTCACTGGAGCAGTCTCCTGACATAGGTTGAGCTTCCTTCCTGGTTGGTCAGCCTTAAATACTGACTCTATGACCTTCCCTGAAATTCTAGAAACTACTTCACATCCTTTAAGATCGGTTTCCTACTTAAAATAACTTAAATGGGCTTCACTGTTTGTGACCATAAATATAATGATCTTTGGCTTTTTTTCTCAGCTCTTTAATGCAACAAAACCAGCCTAGTACCCTCTGCAGATAATCCCTCCATCTCTGCATCCCATGTATTCAACTATCATTTGCTCTCTCCACAAAATAATAAGAAGGGAACATTTCTTTTGAGCATTGCTATAATCCCAAGATCTTGTTTTCACAGCAACAATTTCAACTCTGAGAAGAGGTCAGCTATTGAATTATTTATCTACCACTAAAGAGCTCAGCCGGCTTTGCAGTATCAAAACTTATATTATTTGTTTCTTTTTCTAATTTTTATGCATTTCATACATACTTCTTCAGTGAGTCTTAATCACCATTATACCTTGGCACCCTCTTGCAGCCCTGCCAGAGTTCACACCTTCTGTCATTTGTGCTAGAGGCCATTGCATCTCCCCACTCATCCCTCAGTGCCAGCTCATCCCCCAGACTCTAGTCAGCCTACAGGATCTGTATCAGCATGAACAAGACCCATGCAAGCTCAGCTGGGCAAAAACCTGGCACAGAACTGCAGAAAGGGGTGGCAGAGCCCAACCTTGGCTGAGGAAATATTGGCAACAGATGTAGGTCAGGTGAGGAAGACCTGGCCTTCTTTAGAAAAGAGTCTCTGGATAGGCTGATTTCTAATTTTTTTATCCTTTTGAGATATGGTCTCCTTTTAGTCTCAGCTGTCCTGGAGCTCAGTATGTAGACCAGGCTGGCCTTGAACTTACAGAGATCCACCTGCCTCTGTCTCCTGAGTGCTAGGATTAAAGGCATGCGCCACCACACTTGGCATGACTTCTATTACTTTGATAGTCCTAATGTTGGTGAAAAAAAAAACATGGAGCAGATGTCACTTTTTTTTCTCCTGGCAGGTATTTGGCTATTTCTTCCACATAGGTCCACACTTCTTTGTGCTTATGTGGCACCTACTAAAGCAGCTCCATCATCTCTTTACTCAGAGGTAAAATAGAAAGTCATTTGGAAGATAAGAGACAATCTTAAAGACATTTCTGAAAAACTGGAAACATTTTGCCAGAGCAGTCATGAAGAAAACCTAAGACACAGACCCTCAAAAAGATCTCAAACTCCAGAAATGACAATATTTTGCCAAAGGAAAAAGGCATAATTTTACTGTTTATGGCATCTGATGTGTTTGTATGGTAGAATGGTCATGTGGTTATTGATGAATTTGAGGATGAACACTTGGTAAATTCCAAACTCTACAGAGGTCTGAAGAATCAGCTCACAGGAACCAAGACAGCAAGCATGGGCTGAATATTGAACTTTGATCTCAACATGGCACTGGATGATAACCAGACTCCACATGCTGCAAGACTCCATGGAATCATGCATACCTTTCAATCCTTAGGGAAGAATGAGAAGTCAAACCTACCTTGCTCTTATGTTTTTAAATCTCCAGAAAGATGATTTGAAACCTTTACACTAATTCTTTTTGAACTAATTAATACCTATATTCACCTTTGACATAGTGGTTGGTGTCTACTTTTTAAACAGTTTTGTTTGTAGTCTATTGAAAATATTTTCATTCACATATGTGCTGGATAGCTTTAGTTGTCAACTTGACATACCTGGGAAGGGAAAACTTGACTTGGGGAATTGCCTGTGGCCATGTCTGGGGGTCATTTTCTTGATTATTGAGTGATTGGTGCCATCCCTCGGCAGGTAGCCCTGCATTGTACAAGAAAACAGGCTGAGCACTGCCAGGGGCGTAAGCCAACAAGCAGAGCACCTCCAGGGTCTGTACTCCAGATTCCTTCCCTAGGTTCCTGCCTTGGCTTCCTTTGATGATAAACTGTGCTGTAGACCAAATAAATCCTTTCCTCCCCAAGTTGGTTATGGTCAGTGTTGTTTTTTTTTTTTTTTTTTTGTGTGTGTGTGTGTGTGTGTGTGTGTGTGTGTGTGTGTTTTGTCTTTTTTGAGACAGGGTCTCCCTTTAGTCCCAGCTGGCCTGGAGCTCGCTAGGTAGACCAGGCTGGCCTTGAACTCACAGAGATCCTCCTGCCTCTGCCTCTCAAGTGCTGGGATTAAAGGCATGTGCCATCATGCCCAGCAGGTCAGTATTTTTATCACAGAAATATGAAAGGAAATTAAAACATCAATTCTTTTAATATTTTATTGAGTTTTTGTTTTATTTGAGTTTTTGAATTTTATTGAATTATGTGAGTTTTGAGTTTTAATATTTTTATTGTTTTCATACAATAAATCTTAATCAAATTTAGAAGTCCTCCTCTATCTCCACCCTCATGGCCCCCCCAACCATATTTCATTCTGTCATATATGTTAAGTCCTTTCCAGTCAAGCATTTGAACACAGATGCCCTCAGTACAAGTTAATCCTGAAGACTATATAACAAAGAGCACAGTGGCAAACAGGAGAAACCTCCCTTCAAGTTGTTGGTCAAGGGTGGCATCAATTCTTGTTGCTTAAACTTTTTAATTAAAAATTATTTTCTTATTTTTGTCATTTTCTAATTTTTCCTACTATAACATCTGATTTTGGTTCATTTGTGGGCATTGCTTTTTTCTTATTCTTCAAAAATTGGAGACTGCCAGTTATGCAGGTGGCAGGGGTGTGTCAGTTGGGCTTGAAAGCTTCTGTGTTTGCTGTGGCTTATGCTGGTATTAAGATGATATTGGGCACCTGTTAGTTTCCTTTCTGGTCCATAAGGGAAAGTTTACCTTCCTGGGAAAATTAGTGGTTTCTCTTCTTGGAGTAGCACAGGCTTCTACTAGCCAAATTTAGCTCTACGCTTTGCAGGCTGGGTAAGTTCTTTCATCCTCACAGAGTTCCCCACATTGGACCTTCTGGAGTGGCCAATGTTCTAGCTGGAGATGCCCCCAATTTTGTCCTAGGTATGAGAAGCAACCACTGTTCTGAGATCTGTACCAGCAGAGGCACTGCCTTTATCCTCTAGAGACCTTCCTAATAATCACCCAGCTGGAGTGATGTGGCTAAGAGTATCTAATAGACTACTGGTTCTTAAGTCTTTAGGCTCTACAACACTGAACAATGCAAGTGGTTCCAGAAGTTAATCCACCCACTGATGTCAAGAACAGGGCTAGGAACAGGGCTAGCATCAGTTTTTGAGATATGTTCCTGAGAACCAAGGGTGGCAGGTATTTTTACCCATGACCTTATTGCATAGGCCAAAACCCCTGCCACCAGCCTCTTTTGACTTGTCAGCATCCGTTGGGTCTGCGTACTCTTCACAGTTGCTTCCCAGGATTACCTCTCTTGGCCTGAGGCTGTGGAACATTAAATTCAGGCAGCCAGTTTTGTGATAGTTTCCTGTTCTCAGGGCTCTAAGATAGTTCAATTTCAAACAATGGGTTTTCCCTCAAGATGGCACCCAGCCTCTGTCTTCTAAATTACACAATAACAGAATGGAATTTCTTTCCATTGCTGAGCCATGGGGGGGGGGGATGGGAGATGGGAGAGAGATTGCTGCCTTGGCAAAACATGCAACTGGTTTTGAGGCTTCTGAGGATCGTGGGCTTGTGTTGAAGGTAGGACTTCTATTCTTTCTTCACCAAGGTTGCCTGGCTTACCTTTGGATGATTGTTTTGCCCACTTCCTCCATGGGGTGCCACACAGCTGGAGCCATGCTTGGCTTGGCTTCTCTTCCCTGCATCACTTGTCTTTTTTGACACACTTTTCAGGAATCTTTTCATTATCTTCATGAGTTTCTGAAGCCCATCTTTCTTTTGGCCTTTGGAATAGCCCATTTTTTTCTCTTTCTGGCTCTTCTCCTTTACTAGGTCACTCAGGGGCAGCCTCTGAACTGTCATCTTTTGAGAAAGTTCCCCAAACATAAATGCATCCATCTATTCAACCACCATTTACTCTCTTCACAAAATAATGTGAAAAGAGTCTTGACTCAATGTCTATATTTTGTCAAGAAGATTTAGTTTCTCAGGCAATTTTTCATCATGAATCATGTTTTCCCATATGCAGTGGGTTGGCTCTGTATGTATGTGTGTGTGTGTGTGTGTGTGTGTGTGTGTGCGCATGTGCGTGTGTGTTATCAGTAAATATTCCTGTGATTATGTGTACATGTGCATTCAGATGTTCATGAACAAGTGTACATTTGCATACAGAGACTAGAAATCAATGCTGGGTATCTTCCTTAATCATGCTTCTTTGCTGTATTTTTTTTTTTTAATCTTTTTGAGGCAGGGTTTCCCTGTAGCTCCACATGTCCTGAAACTCACTCTGTAGACCAGGCTGGTCACATAGGTCCACCTGCTTCTGCCTCCCGAGTGCTGGGATTAAAGGCGTGTGCCACCATGCCCTGCTCTTCACTATATTTTTGAGACAGGATCTCATGCTGAATGTGGAGCTCAACAATGTGGCTAGCCTAGCTGTCTGGTGATCTCCAGGCATCCACTTTTTTCTGTGTCCCCAGCATTGGGATTGCAGGTGCATGCTACCATGACTGGATTTCCAGTGGGTTCTAGGTATCTGAACTCAGCTCCACATGCTTATATGGCAAAGACTTTCACACCAGTGCCCTAATTTTATTGACTGGAAGATGTATCTGCCTGTGGGCACCAATCGTGTTTGGTGCACATGTACATTGTGCAGTATTCAAATAAGGATAAGAGTATAGATGTCCTCAAACATTTATCATTTCTTTGTCATGAAAATATTAAAAGTCCCTCTTCTAGCTTCCTTGAAATACACAGCACATTGTCATTATCTACAGTCACCCCACTGTGCTAAACACATCTATTTTTATTGAAGTTTTGTGCAATTCATATAACATTTTTCAGTCCGATTTGCACTCATTCCCCTTTCCATGCACCCACCCCACCCGAGTTCATGGATTTTGCCATACATGTCTTCCATATTTTTTCATTCTTATTAAAGTTTTTCTATGCAGAGGTTTATTGTTTTGGGCGGAAGTTTACAGTTTCAGTCAGTTCTTTGTCCCACTCCTTTTGTTGTTGTTCCCTCCAGTTTGTATTGCTCCAAAATATGCATATATGTACATCATACATATACCAAAATTATGACATCTGAAAGTAAACTGTATGTTAATTCCACAACATGTTTAGGAATCTACGTTTTTCCCCTTTAATTTTATATTACTCTAAAGTATGCATACATACCCTCCCCCATATATATAACATTAACATTGCTCAGTTTTCCTTACTACTAGGTAATTTGTGCTAGCATCCACAGGTGAGGGATACCATTCATCGTTTGTTTTTCTGGGGCTGTGTTACTTCACTTAGCATAATGCCTTCTAGTTCCATCCATTTACCAGCAAAGCTCATGATGTCATCTTTCTTTACCGCTGCATAGAACTCCATTGTGTAGATGTACCATATTTTCTCTATCCAGTCATTGGTTGAGGGGCACTTGGGTTGGTTACAGCTCTTTGCTTATTGGGAAAACTTAGTTAAGATGGGTTCGATCCTAAGCCAATGGTACCTCCCTGGCCACACCCATGGGGTGGGGTGTAGTGATGAAAAGATTTAGCATTCAGCCCTGAGAATTGAGTCATGATGGATATTTAAGCAGACATGTTAGAATAAAATCTCTGCATTTGACCCTCAACCTGTGTACACGTGGTGTGCTTTCCTGCGAGTATTTTCCACATGGGTTGTCCCAGGATTAAGTGGGCCCTGCCACAAATCCCTGCAGAGACCCCACAAATGGCGACACCAACGTGGGGCATGGAGACCATGGTAAGCTAGAATCCTTGACGGGAATTAACACCGTCAAGAAAGCTATGTTTCAGGAGAAATTGTTTTGTGATGTATGGCATGTGTTTATTGACTGTGTGCTGTGGTTTGCTGTGGCTGTTGTGTTTCAAGTTGTGGCATGGAGAAAGTTTAGCATCTCCAAGTCAGTGAAGGCATGGACTAAGGATGGACACAGAGGGAATTCTTCTATTGACTCTGCTGGTGAGCCTGTGGATAGCTCTGATGGAGACTTGGCCTGTGTGCCGGAGACCCTTTCTCTGATAGGCTTTGGGAAGCTTGCAGTCTCCTGTGGGTTTTCACCCACTCGGTGGGACATGATTATGCAGCCCGTGGGTGCTGTTTTGGCTTCCCTGGATTGGGGGCATCTGTTGCTTCCCCAGCCTTCCCAGGTGGCAGGTATTCAGAGAAATTGTGAGAGGGGCCCTTCCTCTCCCATCTGTTTGCCTTCTAGAGGTTTTGAAATGTGCTTGGAACCTGCCCTGCAGCCTGGGTGGCCCCGGTTCTCCTTTCTGGCCACAGTTCAGGTGGCGAACACAGAGGCTGAAGACAGGCTGCCCCGGAGCAAGCACAGCTTTTTGCAGCAAGCATTCCATAGAGGTGTTCATTTGCACCTTTGCACCGACAGGCTTGGGTTTAGAGCAACCACGCAGGAATTAATCTACCAACATTGGCTTCATGGAAGCTTGTGAAAAGCCAGCCACAGTCTAAATGTTTTTAAAAAGTCTCCTTAAAAAATTTTCTATAGTGTTGTTGCTGGGCGTGGTGGCACAAGCCTTTAATCCTAGCACTTGGAGGCAGAGGCGTGTGGATCTTTGTGAGTTCAAGGCCAGCCCAGCCTGGTCTCACAGAGCAAATTCCAGGACACTTGGCTACAGGAGGACCGTCTCAAAAGACCAAAAAAAAAAAAAAATTTTTTTTTTTTCTTAGATAGTGTAAAATAGTGCCACACTGAGCACATGATATCTAAATCATGCCCTTTAAAATTTGATTTTAGGTAACATCCTTTTGATTTCAGCATTTTGGAAACAAAATGGATGGATTTCTAGGAGAATTTACAGGTCTTGATTTCTAACAAAAAAAACTTGCTCCAAAAATTGTCTTTTTAAGGACCATTGGTTAAAAGTCTCTTTAACAACATGAATTAATCTTGGTTCAATTAAATGAGAAATTTTTTTAATAAAACTGTTTATGTTTCTTTAAGCCCATCTTCAAGCTGTGTGTATGTGTGTGATGTGAATGTGAGTTCCCTTTTAATTCATTATAATCTACAGGTTTAAATCTATTTAGCTGACTATAAACAAAAAATAGATTCAGTTCATAAAATGTTGTTTTATACCCCTTAGTGTTAACAATTTTTAATTGGGTTTATAGTATGCATGTTATTCAGTTTAATGATAGATTGTTATTAATTATTAACAATTATTATCAATAGTTATAATTATTTTTATTAGATATAATTATTAATAACAATTAATAAAAATTCAGGCTAATGATAAATTGTTCATTGTTGGTTATTATTATTGACAATTATTATTCATAATAATTATTAATGATTGCTGTGACTAATAATGATTAATAATTATTGATAATTATTAATAATTAATAATTGTTGTGATCATTGTTTTGATTATGGATAATTATTATTTTTCCAAAGTCCTTAATAATATAAACATGATGGATCGGTCCAAACTACAAACAACTTTGGCCTGTCTACTTTGGGGAATCCTCAATCTTTATATGTGAATAGCATAAGGACAGTTAGGCTTAACAGAGGACAGCTTAGGATTAATTAACCAGAAGGGACAGGATAGGGAAAGAATAGTAAATTTAGGTGTAGTTCATTAAAGGCAAATGGTTGGAAATGGGCCTAAGAGGTGGCATTGGATCTCAGTTGTTTTTATGAGTTATTAGGACATTTATTCTAATTTGTAAAATAAACCCTATTAAAAAAATTATAAAATTTCATGTTTTTCTTTTTTCTAATTTTTTAAATTTTATTATTTCTTTATGTTATCAATGTACTATCTGCATGCAAGGTTGTCAACCCCATGTCGTACAATGCCGCGAGGTCAGACAGAGGGTGTGTCAGATTCCCCTGGCACTGGAGTTCTCTGGGAATTGGAGTTATTTCGATGGTCTTGGCCGCCATGTGGGTTGCTGGATGTATGAACCCGGCAGGTCCTCTGTACAGATGTGCGTCGGCGCTTTAAACTGCTAGGCCACTCTCGCAGCCCATAAAGTTTCATGGTTTTTCAGTGGACCAGCTCAAAATTATGGCTGGTTCTTCTGACAGGTCAACCCTAAGAAACCGTTAGTAGGAGCTGGGTGTGTACGGTGAGGGTGTATGGGATGAGGGATGTGTAGCTGGGTAGTGATGGAAGTATGTGTAGGCGCACACGCGGGTAAGAGTGTGGTAGGGCGTTGGCGAGTTCTAGTATTAGAAGGGAAAATGTCCAGAGACCAGCCCACAAAAGGTTGTCCGAGGTGCTCGTGAGACCCTGGTCCGCTTCCTCTCAGGACGCAAAGTGGTAGTATAAACGCCAAAACTGGGAATTCAAGTTCAACCAATAGGGAGGGTTAGCTATAGGAAAAGGGTTAAAATAGTGCCGATGCTTGGACACTGCCACGCTACTGGTACGCGGCTTTCAACATCGATAAAAGATACAACCATGGTGTCCCAGGTTTAACGGGGGAAGAAGTGGGGGTGTATGGGAAGGGAAAAAAGTACAAGCGTATAAATTAAAGGTAAAAAATTGCAAATTTCCGAGTTAACATCATTGCAGAAGAATCGCCTTGGCCCATTCTCTTTTTATTTTCTTTTTAAAGTTTTTTTGCTTGCGCAATACAGGCTAAGCCTACATTTCGTTCAGATGACCAGTAGGGTAACTGGTGTGAGGCCTGCATTCATTTGGTATACCAGTGCGTTTGGCAAAACGGCTGCCCTTTGCGGACCACCAACCTTGGGAAGCGATGTGAAATTCCCTGATCCTTGAGCTTTGGGCAGGGTGGGAAAAGTTCACGGCACAGAGTGGGAAACGTTCCGTTTTCCCAGGCTATGGACCTGATTAGGAATTACCTCTCCATGTAAGGGTCACGGAAGTGACCGAACTACCTCTACGCAATGAGGCCAGTTCCCCACAATGTCCAAAAAGTGGGCACTTCATCTCCTTCCCTTAGCAGAACTCGCGTGCCACCTGCTTGTGACAAAGGAAGCTCCTAGAAGCTCCCACGCAAAAACAAAACAAAAAAAAAAAAAAAAACGAACTGGTATGATGGTACCAACATCTCATGGGGGCCCATATCTAGCCAGTTCTTTAATAACGGATGGGCATGATAGAAACGGTAAAGAAAAGTTTGTTAAGAGGCTAGATAGTAGGAAAATCGTTAAAGCAGGGGGTCATTGCCAGGCCTGAAGAACGCCCAAGAAGCGGTGGAGGAAGATAGTTATCTAAAAGCCACTTGTGTAAGGTTTGCAGTTAAAATGGTAATACATTTGAACTAATTGGGAATTAAAATGTTAATTGTTTGATGCATAATCTGTATTGAATATTTCCAACAATAACTTTGGGTTAAAGGTACACAAATGGTCTCTATATTTTTTCTGTGTGATTTTCAGTATCCTTGTAACATTTTTCCTTTACTTGTAGGACAATTTAAAGAAATTAAGCTTTAAGTTCACTTCCCAAATAAGTAGCATACAAGCCGACGAAAAACAATTTGGTTGAATTTGATGAAAACTTACACCTTTGTTCCTTTTTATGGGTATGTGTAATACAAGTTCAGGCATCTATAGGTCAAAAACATTAAAAATTTTAAAAATAAAGAGGAGGGGTGTAATATTCTTTTCTGTTTTCCAAATTCTTTTGATAAATTTTCACTTATTTCTCAGGGTCTTGAAACTAACAATTGGAGGAGAATTTTAGTGTTCCCACAGGTAAAAAAAAAACAACAAAAAACTAAAGATGCCCTGAAAAAATGTACAACTTTTGGCTGTGCAGGATGGACTGGGAAATGCCAGCAGAGAGGCTGACCCATCTGAACATTAAAGAAAAAGGAACCTCAGATTGCCTGAGTCACAGACACTGAGCATCTGAATTCTATTTGGGATAACTGTTTATAATGTGCCCTAATGAAGTTTACCTTCCAGATGCTGAGAAACCTTCCAACCTCTCCCCTTTATAGGAAAAAGCAAAACACGATGGTAATGAAGTCATTCCCTAACTGTAAACTAGAGCCAACTGATATAGTGGTAATTTCTTATAAAATAGGTATAACTACCTTCTTTAATTGACTGATAGACATAGGAATTGTGAAAGGATAATTCTCTACTTAGAGCAAATATAATAGTAAAGTCTTTATAAGCTGTGTAACTAAGCAAAATATATTAATACAGGAGAGTTCTGATAACAGCAATGGATTATTCTGCCAAGGAGATGTTGGCTAGGAGATCCAAGGCCCCCAAATTATAAAGGACTTTTGCCTATAAAAATGGTATATCTGCAAGGAGAAAGTCCCTGTTGTGGAAGACCTAGTGTAAGCATGAAAAAAATGTTTTGAGATGTCACTTGCTAATGTACAGTTGGCCTCTGAAATGCCAGAGAGTGTTACCAAAGGCCACTAATGCAATAAAGCAAAATATCAGTCTTTTCAAGTCAAGCAAGACTCCTCTGTCAGTATCAGCTACACCTCAACTGCCTGGAGATACTATGCAACAGTGGCAGCCATGTGACTATATATATATCCCAAATCTAATTGGCTATTAGTTCTCTCCTTGGAGGACTAATTCATGGCTGATGCCACAAGCTTATGTCCTCTAGTGGTTAGGAGATGATATAAGCCACAATAAGAACTTGCCGTCTTTTATAGAGAAACCACAGTTTGTGGATTAGCATACCATCCAAACATCTGTGTCTATGCTCACAGCTTAGCTTGCTATAATAGTTAGTACTGTTTAAATGCCAGTTTAAATGCCTGTACATCTAATTGCTTGTGCTTTGTTAGTAGGATTAAAAAGGTACCCTGGATAAGCTGTCAATCCATGAAGGGAAACAACCTGAACAGACTAGAGTCCAAAATGACATCTCCAGAGAAAATAGACTGTTTTGCTTCTCACCACTTGTGCCCCTTTCCCAAAGCCTAAGGAACAACTTGCAGAAGAGGAGGCATGGTAGAATGTAAGGGCTGAGGAGAGATTGGGGTGAATCATGAGACTACAGCAATATAGACTGGACTCTTATTTGATCAACATGCTTGTGCATACAAGCTTCTCCAATTGGACTATGGGAACCTTGGGTTGTTCAAATTATGAACATAGATATTTGCTAATTGGTTTTACATGAATCTTACATTCATTGCTTATGCTTGACAATCAGCTTACTTCATGGTTGGGATTTTTTGGATATTAATTGGCTTTAGTGTGAAAATAAAGTTTCAGGTCTGACCTGCCCCCCCCCACACACTGCTTAGCACTCAGAACAGGCTTGAGCAGCTGGCTATTCAAAACTCGGGTTTCTTTGGGTCGTTAGCCTCATCCATGGGCTCTCCTGCCTCTCAGAAAAATAAAAAAAAAAAAAATTAAAAGGGTGAGATGTGGGAAAACTTAGTTAAGATGGGTTGGATTCTAAGCCAATGTTACCTCCCTGGCCACACCCATGGGGTGGGGTGTAGTAACAAAAATACTTAGCATTCAGCCCTGAGAATTGAGTCATGATGGATATTTAAGCAGACATGTTGGAATAAAATCTCTATCTGCATTTGAACCTCAACCTGTGTACACGTGGTGTGCTTTCCTGCATGTATTTTCCACATGGGTCATCCCAGGATTAAGTGAGCCCTGCCACAAATCCCTGCAGCGATCCCACATTTGCTATTGTGAAGAGAGCTGAAATAAATATGGCTGTGCATGTATCTCTGAGGTAGGATGAGTCTTGTGGGTATGTACCCAGGAGTGGTATGGCTGGGTCAGGTAGTAGGCTCATTTTGAGTCTTTTAAGGGTTCTCCACATTGCTTTCCATAGTGGTTATATGAGCTTACTTACATTCCCACCAGCAGTGGATGAGTGTTCCCCTTTCCCCACAACCTCTCCAGCATTTGGTGTCTTTTGTTTTCTTGATCTTAGCCAGTCTTATTGGAGTAAGATGATAGCTTAAAGTGGTTTTAATTTGCATTTCCTTAATTATTAGTGATGTTGAACATTTTTTAAGATGTTTCTCGTCCATCTCTATTTCCTCACTTGGTGAAGTCTCTGTTCAGCTCTTTGCTTCATCTTTTGAGTGAGTCATTTGTTTTCTTACTTCTTTGTTTTTTGATTATAAACATATCTAATGATATCACAGGCTTTGCTAACTTCATCAAATATCTTTTCAGAGAATGTATCATTTCATGTGCAGCAAACTGTGAGGGAAGTTTAGCTGCTTCAGTTTCCTACTATTTTGTGCATTTCCCTTGATATTTCAGTATCACTTAGCACCACATATGCTTAAAATTCTTAATATTTATAAACAATTTCAAAAACAATTTGCATTCATTTCTTTGATATTTTATAAATATTGTGCAAATCTGAGATGTTCACCTTCACAGTGTATTTAAAACAAAATGCTGCCAAAAATGTCTTATTATTGAAATATTACTATGTAACTTAGTTTGGGAATCTTAACTTTATTTTTTATTGTTTTATATATATTTTTGTACTAGATTATGTTACAAATCAAATCTAGACCTGTGTCCCCCTCCCTACCCCCCCCCCCCCACCAGAGCTCACGCATTCTGCCAAACATGTTTTTCATCTTTTTCTCAGTCTTTCTTAAAATTCTTGATATAGAAGTTGACTGTTTCTAGCAGAAGTTCACAGTTTCAGGCAGTTCTTTGATGCAGTCTTTTCTGTTGTTGTTGTTGTTGTTGTTGTTGTTGTTGTTGCTGTTGTTTCCAATATGCACCACTCCCAACTACTTGGACAAAAGCTCAAGGAGCCCTGCACAAGAAATGCTTACTACTAGGTAATTGGCACTAGCATCCACAGATGACGGATACCATTGGTCCTTTGTTTTTCTGAGACTGTGTTACTTTACTTAACATAATATCTTCTAGTTCCATCCATTTACCTGCAAAGTTCATGATGTCATCTTTCTTTACTGCTGCATAGAACTCCATTGTGTAGATGTACCACATTTTCTCTGTCCACTTGTCAGTTGAGGGGCACTTGGGTTGGTTCCAGCTTTTTGCTATTGTGAAGAGAGCTGCAATAAACATGACTGTGCATGTAACTCTGCACTAAGATGACTCTTGTGGGTGTATACCCAGGAATGGTATGGCTGGGTCAGGTGGTAGGCTCATTTTGAGTCTAAGGGTTCTCCACACTGTTTTCCATAGTGGCTCTACCAGTTTACATTCCCATCAGCAGTGGATGAGTGTTCCTCTTTCCCTACAACCTCTCCTGCACTTGGTATCATTTGTTCTCTTGATCCTAGCCAGTCTTATCAGAGTGAGATGATATCTTAAGATGGAAAGATCTCCCATGCTCATGGATTGGTAAAAGATGAATGGATGAGTGCAGATGCAGATCCTCATAGTGCTGCCCACTCAGTCTGTGCTGCAGCCCTGCCCCTCCCTCTCATTCTCAGCCACTTTACTTCCTGTTAATGTAGCCCCAACTTGGAGCCACAAAATTATAACCAGATCATTTTTCAGGAAAGGAAAATGTAGCATCCATTGCCTGCATCTAGCACATGCTAGGTTCGAGTGCAGAGCTACATTTCCCAGAATTACTTGGGTCTGTCACAGTCATGACAACTTCCTGTCTCAGGCACTTTTTTTCATTTCCTTTTCTTACAGACCAAAAGACTACATTTCCCAGGGTGGTTCACGTCTGTTGCTGTACAGAGTTACTATGATTCCAGGTTTGCTTATTTCATGTTTTTCAGAGAATAAACAGAAAAAATATACCTTTGAACTTTACTGTGCTCTTTCTCATGATACTTGTTCAGAATTAAGGTAGTTGTACTGCTCCTTGCACATCAGTTTTTATCTCAAGATAAAATGATGGCCAGCTAAAATCTATAGCATGATTCTCTCAAGTCTGATACATGGTTATCCAAAAACATCTTTAAACAAGTTGTGCACTCAGTTAATAAGTCCTAGGCATTTCAAAATCAATCATAAGGATCCTATACAACTATTTGGCATTTTTAGGTTTTGGTTAAAAATTATTTTATGTGGTTTTTCTATTTACATAAATTTACTAAAGACTAACTCTAAAACCAAAATTAATCTTTCCTTAACTCAGGCTTGCCAATATATTTAAATGGCTAATAAATTAATTGATTTGTATTGGGTAAAAATAAATCTGCACAGATAGTAGTTCAAAGTTTTATTAACTGTGTACTGTCATCTACTGGAGATCCCACCAGTAGGATCTGTGAAATCCATTCTACAAAATTTATACCTTAAAGTTATACATCTAAAATTGTAATATTCATAAAGGTTAAAATTATATATGTATGAAAAAAATTATATATGTATGAACCTTATTTCCACAGGATCCAATCTTAATCAGGTAACTTAAAAATCACTATGTATGTTTAATTAAGATTCCTCTAACTTATTTTTACTTGTGTTCAAAATCTATTCACACATTGGACAGTGGTAAACTAAATTACTTATGTTGTTTAGAATTGGTCACACTTGGGGCTGGAGAGATGGCCTAGTGGTTAAGAATGCCGACTGCTCTTGTAGAGGACCTGGGTTGGATTCCTAGCACCCACATGGCAGCTAAGCACCATCTTTAACTCCAGTTCCAGGGGACTCCGAGACCCTCTTCTGAACTCCAAGGCATTGCACGCCATGGGTGCACAAACCTACATGCAGACAGTACATTTATACACATAAAAATAAATAAATAAAAAATAAATAAAATAAAATTGGTCACATTTAAATTTATGTAAACTACAAGTTACTCAATTCTAATCCATACTAAATTTCCAGGTAACAGCCTTGACATTAATATATATCCAATGTCCTTTTATCTGTAACATGTTCAGATGTTGTCTGTAACATCCTCTTTTATCTACAAGATAATTTAGTTTTAAAAGAATATTTCATCTCTTCATCAACAATGGACCTCAGGACATCAGTTCCTGTATGGGTGTGTATGTGGTACCTAAAATAAGGTAAAATTAATGTAATGGCCTCCAAAGGACAGCTTAACATCTTCCTTACATTAAGAGACATAAAATTTCTTGAAAGGATATTCTATTTCTCAAATACAACTATTAATATGTATCAAGGCCAGGTACTGTACTGGCTGAGATTTCTCCCAACAACAAATTACATGAGTAAAAAATATTACAGCTGCCTTTTATCAAGCTAAGACTCAGGCCTAATAAATCTACAAAAACTAATAAGGGCCATGGGTAATCCCAATATATTATTTTACTTTTCAAACTTAAAATTAAAGGGCAAATCTATGTTATTCTTTAAAAGAATCTTAACAAGCCCTCATCCCATCCATTTATCTACTAAAATGATAAGTGAGGTATTTCCTACCTACAGTAAAATAAAAACATGGTATCTCTAACCACCTGTGTTATGCCAACAACACAACCTAATATAGTAATGTTTACTTGACTGCCTATGCTATTACCATTCATATTTCATCAGTAAACTACAAAAGGTTATCCCTGAGAGCCAAGACTCCAGCCAAGTGGGAGGCCATCTGCAGCTTCACAATCCATGCCTCCAAAAAGACTGGAGCCATAGCTAAGTCACCAGCCTCCTGCAGGTAAAAGGCCAAGACAACCTGGGTGATATCTTCAACAAAATTGGTTTACTTCCTTGTCTCTCACCTGCTCTTCTCCGATAGCCTGGAAAATGCTGGCTAAAGAAAAAACATACAGAAAACAATTGTTACTGAACTATGTAGTGGCATGTACAGATCTCTCCAGTCAAGTCTGGGACTATGGGGGTACAAGTAAAAAAAACACCATCTATGTTAAAAGGGGTATCAAATAATATCTGTATGTTTTCATGTATAAAATAAGAAATGTTACTCTTAGAAGAAAAGTCATTTACATACCTGTATGTCTTCGTATGCATTTATGTGTAGGATAAACAATGCTATTTTTAGAGACAATGTCATTTGCATACCTGTATGTCTTTGTATATCTACATGTGTAGGACAAGCAATGTTATTTATTTATTTATTTATTTATTTATTTATTTATTTTTTACCTTAGTCCCCATGAGAGTGATGGTGGGGGTTAAGCAATGTTATTTTTAGAGACAATGTCATTTGCATACCTGTATGTCTTTGTATGTCTTTTTGTGTAGGACAAGCAATGTTATTTGAGAGACTAGGTCGCTCACACACCTGTATGTTTTATGGGAGAAAAGTTATTACTTTTACTTTGTCATCTTTTAAAGCTCCATCACCTAAGGTCAAAGTTGCATGCTCAGTGGGTCTCTGTGCAGCCTCACCTGGGACCTACTGGCTCTCAGCCCAGTGCTCTGGCTCTTCTAAATGCCTGGGGTATGCTGCTGGCCCCTCTGTTAGCCTGGACTGTGGCTGAGCTGCTGTCACAGCCACTTGGTTTTTGATTGGCGTGACTGTTTGTTACTCATGATAAAGAAAGATAGGAAATGTTAGTGGTTAGGGAAAGAGACAGTTTAAAGACTAATCTCATGGGAAGAGAGAATCCACAGAGATGTGCCAAGCTGGCCATATAGAGGAGACAGACCAAAAGCAGATTCAAAGACTAATCTCATGGGATTCCATGGAGATGGACCACAGTTGGTCATGACTACCCTTGATCTTGCATGGGGGGGGGGTAACTCTCTGTGTTCACGGTAAAACCATCCAAAATTTTCCCCTCGAGTGGGGGGAAAAGGGCTGAAGAGAGACAGCCCAGGGAATACCTTCATCCTCTTCCTCTGTCTTTAGTAGAAATCAAAGCCCCACGTTGGGTGCCATTTGTTGGAGTTTGTCATCATCTGAGTAGTCCTTTATACATGTGTGGCCGACATCCACATGATGTTTGTTGTTCTTCTCTCCCTGGGTTAGCTCCAGCAAGGAGAGGGGAGGGTCCACCAGGGATTTTATCTGAGAAAATAGAAAGATAAAAACAGACATATAGGCACACATACATACACAGACTCAGAGAAGGTCCGAGGGAATAGACTCAATTTTAATGTTGGAACTCAAGGCTTATATACTAACCCAGGCATGGGCCAGGACATGTACACACAATTGGAGGCTGGGGCAGGTAACTGGCACAAGGGAACCTCAGGCTAAAATCTGGATAGAGTTCTTTCTTGAGAGATCAAAGGACAGTCCAGGCTTTCACAGTTCTGTGAGAAACAGCAGGGGCCAAGGGTGTCAGGTAACTGCTTTTAAGTGCTTCTGCCAAAAGAATAGCCACATAAATGTCCATTCTACCCAAACTAATATACAGATTCAACACGATCCCAATTAAAATCCCCAATAGTTTCTTCACAGGTTTGGGGAAAAAAAGTCCTTAATTTCATATGGAAAAACAAAAGACCCCAAATAGCCAAAGCAACCTTGAGCAAAAAAGAGCAGTACAGGGGGATCTCTATACCAGACTTCAAACTATACTACAGGGTTATAATCATAAAAACAGCTTGGTACTGGCACAAAAAGAGACCTGTTGACCAATGGAACAAAACTGAAGATCCAAACTTGAGCACATACAATTTTAGCTATCTCATATTTGACCAGGGGGCCAAGAAGACACAATGGAGGAAAGAGCATCTTCAGCAAGTGGTATTGGCAAAACTGGATCACCACTTGTAGAAGAATAAAGTTAAACCCCTACCTCTTGCCCTGTACAAAAGTCAACTCCAGATAGATCAAAGACCTCAACATGAAACCTAAAACTCTGAAGGTGATAGAAGAAAAAGTTGGCAGCAGCCTACAAGACATAAGCATAGGAAAAGACTTCCTAAATCAGACAGCAGCTGCACAGGAAATAAGGTCAACAATTGACAAATGGAACCTCATTAAACTCTAAAGTTTCTATACATCAAAAGAAACAATCAAGGAGGTGAAGAGAAAACCCACAGAGTGGGAGGAAACCTTCACTGCAGATACATCTGACAAAGCATTGATTTCCAAAGTATATAAACTATTCGAAGAACAAAGAAGAAAGAAAACAAATGAATCATTCAAAAGATGGAGTAAAGAGCTGAACAGAGGCCTCACAAGTGAGGAATTAGAGATGGCTGAGAAACATCTTAAAAAACAATTAACATCACTAATAATTAAGGGAATATTAACCTCAAAATAACTTATTTTGAAGCTTACTAAATTTAAATAAAACAAATAAGCTTGGAAGTGAAGGAAACAACTTGCTAAGGAAACCAGCATAATGTGAACTTTGGTCTGTGTGAATCAGAACCCTGTTACCTCTAGAACATCCACGTGATCTAAGGAGACTGCCTCTCTCCCATCTAGCACTATAGCACAGTTGCCTAAAACTTCCCTAAGAGACCAGTGGAATTCTCAGAGCATCTTTATTTTTCTAGTAAATTTGCTTCAGATTCTAAATCTATTCTTTAGGTTCAACTTCCCTCTTCCAGGAGAAATGAAAGACTCCTCATTCTCTGTCCAGGGGTAAATAAAGGAAATGGTAAAGAGAGAAAAGAAAATAGCACAGGTGGAGCAAGAAGCTTGTGAGGTTTTACGCACTGAGAATGTTGGGACCCAGAGCCTGTTCATTGGGCATACATGACTGGGTCATACTCATTTCTGCTCTCCTCCAGCTCAGTCTCTTTCCTCTAAGACACAGGCCTGTGGACTCTCAAATGTCAGCTGAAGGTATCAGATATTTATCATGAAGATGGAATAAAATTTTCAGTACGTGAATGTCTGGTTGCTCAGAAACAGACAATGAAAACTTCTGTGAGGCTAATGTGAGAGTGGGTGCAAGGCAAGTAGAAGAGGGGACATGCTGGTGGTGTAGATCAGTGGTTGAATGTGTCCTTCACATGCTCCAAGCCCAGACTCACTCACCAGCATACAAACAAAAGAAAATTTTAAAAGAAGAGAGAAGACTGGATTGGGGGTACAGCTTACAGCCACTTAGACTCAATCCAGTGGGAGGTGATGTGGAAATGGAGACCAGTGGAGTCTGATCCTTGACACTTAAGGATGAACACTGATCTTATTCATTCCCTTCCACGTTATAAATTTCCCCCAGGTGGAGAGCCCCTGACCGCAGAGCAAGCCTCAGGCAAAGGAATATGGAAATGAAAGTATGCTTGGTTCTCCTGAGCCCAAAGGTGTGCACCTGGCCTGGCTCTTGTTTTCTCTTGTGTAGGGGAATGCTTCTAATCTCAAACTGTCCATTTAGTGCTCTTCCAGGATACCTGACCAATCCTGATACAGCCTAAGCAGGGACTGATAAGGAATCCTCCAGAGGCCATCACTCCTGCTGCCAGCATGCCACCCTGGTACCCAAGGTCTGGGTATAGTCATCATGTCCTGTCTGAGGGTCTTTCTTCTTGGTTTCTTGTTGATGGTTTTCTGCCTATTATACACCATGATATCTGGGTGCTTTCTCTGATCCAAGCCTCCAGTTCCTATCATACCCCCCTTCCTTGTCCACTGGGTCTGGGCACATGAACGGAGTCTGCCAGTCATCTCTCACATCCTACTTCTACTTTGATCCAGCTAAGATCCAAGTCTTGGTTTCTGCTCCCTTCCGTCACTGGCATGCACACCATATTCATCCTAACGTTTTGTACATAATGTACCCTTTATACCAGCCCTACATGCCAACTATAGCAGCTGTCACCAAAGACCACCTCTAACACACCAGGCAGCCCACTGTCTATGCCCTCTGTTGCCCCATGCTTTCTACACACTGAACCTGGATTGTTATTTGGTTTGCCATTAGAAAGAGCAGAGATAATACCATTGGTTCCAGGCAAGTTTTTGTGTTCTTAGAAGCTAGTCTGTTAGATGAGAAATCCAACGAACTCACTAGGGGTTAGGCCTCATGGAGAGCCCTGAAGGATGAGCTTGGGGGAGGAAAACCAGGTGAGCACCCAGGCTCTGGACAAGGGAAGGAGGAATTATCTGGTACACTTCAGGACTGTCAGGCCTCCAAATGATGCCAGCAGCAGCTACCATGTGGCTGCCACCTCAACCACAGGAGAAACCAAACCCAAAGGAGGCAAGTAGAAAAGCCACCCATCTGACCTCAGCAATGCTCTTCTTGTAAGATATGTTAATGCTGATGCTGATATCTGAATGAAAATCATGAACATCCTCAGCTCTGTACACTCTTTGTTAGAATTCCTATGAGAAGCAGCTGACCTTCGTAGAGCTCTGACTGTACTGCTTCCATGTATCATTTAGCCTTACTTAAACTGTGCTTTAAAAAATGTTACTTATTGGGACTGGAGAGATGGCTCAACTGTTAAGAGCACTGACTGATCCTGCAGAGGACCTGGGTTCAATTCCCAGCACCCACATGATAGCTAACAGCCATTTGAAGCTCTAGTTCCAGGGGAATCCAATGCCCTGTTCTGACCTCCATGGGAATTGCATGACATGGGTGCATTTAAATGAAGGCAATACATTCATACACACTACAATTTTTATTTATGTATTCATTTTATGTATATAGGTGTTTTGCCTACATGAATGTAAGTGCCCCATGTTGTGCAATGCCCACGAAGGTCAGAAAAAGGTGTCAGATGCCCTGGGATGGATATTACAGATAGTCATTAGCTACCACGTGGGTGCTGGGAACTGAACCTGGGTCCTCTGGAAGAGCAGACTGTGCTCTTAACCACTGAGTTCATACATTGCACTTTAAAAATACTCTTTTACTAATCTGGAAATTTATATTATCAGCACTGTCTCTGAATTGTCTTCTTTATTATTTCCTTTGAATCTTTCAGACATATGTTTAATCTTCTCATTTTCTTCTCTTTATTTCTTGCTATTTGTTTTTATAATTTTGTTTCTTTCTCTGCTGCATGCTTAGAACTTTTGAACTCTTATATACATCACTAATTCTTGCTGTGCTTAATCTGATTTTTAATTCACTTGCCAAGTATTCTTATAAGTTACAAATATTATTTCTATTTTTCTTATACTTTTGAACTTTTCAATTTCACTTAGAAATGAAATTTGGACTTTGGCTTAATATAGTATTTAAGAGCCTCTGTCCTGGATTTTAAAAAAAATCATCTTTGTGTAAACATTAACTTTGTGACTTGAGGTAAGTTACTTAATGTCTCTGGACCCATTTCTTCATCTATAAAAGTGTGATAGGGTTATGATAAAACACCAAGAGTCATGTGGTGAGGATTCAGTGCACTAATCTGTGCAGTGCCTTTGGAAGGGGCTTCTGCAAGTGGTCCATGAGATGTTACTATCAACATCATTTGCAGCCATCTGGAATTTACTTCTCCTTCGGTGTATCAGTGGCTTCTGTCAGCTTTAGTCATTTGAAAGCTCTCCTCTGGCAGTCACTTCAAACCCATTCTAGCACCTCGTGTTCTCTGATCTAATCTTCTCTCATCTGTGTCCACTTTCCATGCCTCACATAGAAATTGCACCTTGCTTACTCCACGTTCAGGACTATCTATCCTGAGCAAATATTCAGCTTGTTTTGGGAAGATCCCCTGCCACTTTGGTGTGTTCACTCCCTTAGGGACATCTCTGCCTCAGAACCAACTTCTTCTGTACATCTTTTAAAATGGAAGTACCTGCAAATGTAAAGCCAAACTCTAAGTCTGACCTAAAGCACTGACTTGGGCTTTCTTAGGGAATTCCAGCTCCCTCCTCAGGCAAAAGTAATCTGTATCCTTGAGTCTTCTGCTGGGTCTTCATGCCAACACCCCACCTCATGGGATGTGAGGCCTTGTAGAGACACAGGATCTAGCAGGGATGCAAACAGGTATCAGCTCTGCCCTTAAGTCTCCTCTTTTTTTTCTTAACATACTTTGATTTGCTTCCAAAAATTTCCTGTGCCTTTTGCAGATGTGTGTAGTCCTGCCTCGCAGGACCCCTTTGTAGACTTGGTCTTTCTCATGCTGCCGCTTCACAACCGTCGCCTTTCCTTGTGACGCCCCCTTCCTCCCAGCCCTTCCTTTCATTTGTTTTTCTTACTGACTTTCTTCACTTCATACCAATTTCTTTCCTCTTCTGGCAGTGTGGAGTCTCATATGAAATGACAACTGGAAAAGATGAATGGCATTATTAGTTGGTTTTCTACTGTCATTGAGACCTAAAGCATTTATGCCAAGGACAATACATATTAGTTTGGTGCAGGAAAAAATTCATTTTAAGCCCACAGACTGAATATTCCCTGACGCCTTTCCTATTCTGTTCTCTCCAGTGAGTATTTAAGATTTAATCATCTCCTGTGATAGCTGCTGACGTGCTAGTCGCATCTTCTCTGCATTTCTGACTCTGATGAATTGTGCTTTGAAGAATGACTTTGGTCAGATGCATTATCTTGGGCAAGACTGCTGTGCCTCCTTGCAGACATCCTCCTATATCAGAGGCAGATGTTAGCTGGTCTCCCTGCTGGTACCCAGCCAGTTCGAGCTGATTCCTCACCAGAAGCAAACTTCTCAGAATTAATTGTTCTCCGTATAGAAATGCCAACCCCTGTGTATAAGAATCAGGCCACAGACATGAAGCTTCTCCATGAAAATTGATCAGTTAGTTCTTTTTTATTTATTACTTTTTTATGTGTATTAATGTACTTTCTGCATGTAGGTTTGTGCACCTGTGTTGTGCAATGCCACGAAGATCAGAAGAGGGTGTCAGATTCCCCTGGAACTGGAGTTAAAGACGGTTGTCAGCCACCATGTGGGTGCTGGGGATCAAACCCGGGTCCTCTGCAAGAGCAGTGAGTGCTCTTAACCACTGAGCCATCTCTCCAGCCCCCCTTTTTTTAATGATCAGTTAGTTCTTAGTCTTATAAAAAAATCACATTGATGGGGCTGGAGAGATCTGACGCCCTCTTTTGACCTCTGAGGTATTGTGTAAAATGGGTGCACAAACCTACATGCAGACAGTACATTCATACACATAAAAAAAATTTTTAAATCACATTGAAAATTTATCTTTTTATTATAATATATACGTCCATTTAGAATACATATACAGGGGCTAGAGAGATGGCTCAGCAGTAATGAGTCCTGATTGCTCTGGCAGAGGGCCTGAGTTAAGTTCTCAGGACCCATATGGTGGCTAACAATTGTCAATAACTCCAGTTTCAGGGGATCCGACACCCTCTTCTGATCTCTGCAGGGATTGCACAACATGGTGCACTTACATACATGCAGGCAATATACACATATGCATAAAATAAAAACAATACATAAAATATTTTAAATAAAATACATATGTATCATGTACATTTTAACTTTTTGTATGTACATGCATATCTCTTTTCAACCATCAGCACTACCTCTAGAAATCTCTTATTTCAAAGTGAAAATTTGTATTTATTCAACAGGAATTCTCCCTTCCTCTTTCCCTCAGCTTGATACTGTTATCTACTTTCTTTTTCTCCTAATTTGATTACTCTAGGGATCTCAAATCAGTAGCATCATAAAGTATCCATCTTTTGGGGTCTGATGTATTTCACTTAGCATGGTATTCTGGAGGTCTGTCCATTTGTCAGCATGCTTCAGAATTTCACTGGGACTTCAATTTTATTTTAGACATATGTTCTCTATGGGAATCTAATTTTGTATTAACATAGCTTTTCACAGCATAGATGTTGAGCTCTTCACTGGCATCTCTCACCTATCTGCCCTTTAAATGCCACTGTCTCCCACAACTGTCACTCCAGCTCTGCCACATTTGAACTCTCCTTAGCCTTTCAGCAAAAGAAGACTTTGCAAATACATCCTCTTCACATGACAAAGTTTTGTACTGCAATACATAAACTGTTTGATGTATCAGGTGAAATTCTGAAATCATTCACCATATCAAGCGAGGAAGCTGACTGCTGTAACAACACTAATGGATTTGGAGGTCTCATCTTGTCTTCTCTCCCTTTGGACATTGTACCATGCAAGTGATTGGGACTTGGTCCCTCACACCAAGGCAGTTTCTCCCTGAGGGTCCCTAGGTCGACCGCCTTCTCCCTCTGCCCACTCATCCCCTGATCAACATTGGATTGATGCTTCTCTACACCCTTCAGAGACCTCCCACTACCTCTACAGTAAGTCTGACCTCCATATGCTGGTTTGTAGAGCACATGTGGACTCCCAAATTACCTGTCCAGCTCCAGCCAGGCAGGAGTCTTCCTGCTCTTGTCACAGGCAGTATGCTTCCTTTTTTTCTTGCTTCATGCTTCCCTTTTGTAGGCAGCACCTTGCCCAGAGTTTTACCAAAATCAGCCATAAGTGGAGCTCATCTCAAGCATCCACCATGTCCATGAGACCCTCTCAAATCCTCCCACTCCACGCACTTATGTATTATCCTCTGAGATTATCTTTTGAATTACAGTGATTCTCATGTCTGCTGTGGTAGTTTGACTGCTCTCATTCAACTTCCTAGAGGCTCAAGTATCCGAACACTTGGTCAGTTGGTGGTGCTGTTTGTGGAGGTTTAGAACACACAGCCTCACTGGAGAAAGGGAAATGTCACTGAGGGAGGGCCTTGAGAGTTCCTTGCCTGGCTCCATCTTGCTCTGGTTTATCTCCAGTTCATCTCTCTCTGTTTCCTACACATCCTTGATATGAGCCGTCAGCTTTCTACTCCTGCCACCTTCTGCCATGCCTCACCCCTGCCTCCTGCCACCATGGACGCTCATCCCTATGAAACCATAAGCCAAATAAACTTGTCCTTCTATAAATTGCTTTGGTCATGTTGTTTGTCAGAGCAACAGAAAAGTAACTAATAGTTTTGCCTTAGTGCATCAAAGAATAAATTCCTTACAGGAAGTGATGCCTCACTGTCTCACAGTGACTTGTAGAAAGTGAGTGCTTTATGAATGCATTTGTCCATCCCATCGTTTGCTTGTTTACCTGGAGTGCATACCATTGTAACCTTAGACCAATCATAGGCCAGCTCTGCTTGACATGTGCCTTCTGGGATCTCAGTAGAAGGAAAGCAGATAGCACTAACCTTCAGATCATGAGCTACAGGAGAGAGGTCTGTGTAAGGAGCTCTGCTCACTGCTGACCAATTAGCCAAAGTGGAACCTGGCTGACATTTTATTTTCTCATTGGTTTTGTTGCTTGTAATGTTGGAAGGGAAATGTTACTCCAAAGGAGCTTTATACTCTGATGAAAATAAAAGTGATTTTTGAAATAAAGATCTATTGTTTCTGGTCTAATAGGAGATGGGGCAAAATCAGAGGAGCCAGATAATTTCTGTCTCTGGAAATGCACGTGTGCTTCAAAATGTTACCAATTAAATTCCTTTAGGAGGCAACAAATGCTCCAAGATATTTTATAAATTGAGAAAATCAGGCACAATCTTAAATTATTACCTTTTGGCAGGGAAATTCTAGACCAATTCTAAACAAATACATTATATTAGTTTCAAGGTTGTTTGACTAATGAATTTTTAAAATTACTTTATATTTATAAAAACATTTAAATCATATTTAAAATTTTAAGGGAAAATAGTTTAATGGGAAGCTTTTGTTCTCAAGAGACAATTGTTATGCTTCCTTTGGAGAAAAAGAAAGAAAAAGTAAGTGTTAAATTGATTCTAGATTGAGTGACGTGTATTGGGAGAGTCAGAAAGGCATAGTAGAAATGGAAAGGGATGAATGTGGCAGATTACAAATTGCAAGTTTTTCTAGTTATTCGTTTTAAAAGACATTGTACCGCGGTGAATGTTGTTATTCGAGGATGGAGAAAGTCCTAAAGAGAATGAAAAAAGAAGGAGTATGTGTATGAAAAGAGACATTAACAGTTGAAGATTAGTTTTCTTAGCTCTAATGCTAAGAAAAATATTGTAGACTATAGATCAGACCTTCAAAACATCTACTTATGTCTAGAGGCATACAGGATCCTAGAGAGGAACAGTATGGCTTTATGAAACTCAGTATGTGTCAGACAATTTTAATGTCCTTCCATGACAAAAGACAGGACTTACAGCTTAGAGGCAAGCTATCAAGTCCATTTATCTTTTACTCAAGCTTTCAGTCTTATTCCAAATGTGATATCAAGAAGTCTCTAAGTAAAATAACTTGAGGACTATCTTTCTCAAGCTACAGTCCCTGGAAAGGTCATGAGAATTACTAAATATATTATACTAGAGTGGATTATCTTTTTAAGGTAATCTAGTTGTTTATGGTATTAACTTATAATTTAATAGGATTTTGATATATTAACATATTATGTTTAAATTACATACAATTGTACCTGTCTCTATATCTGATTCATCCAGTCTTACTACGCACAGGCAGTGGCCAGGGATATAAAATGATTAAGATACTGTTCCCAGCATTGTGGAGTCAATCTTTCTACAACCACTCCAGTGGAGGATGGTCCACAAGCTTTTAGGCAATAGGCATCCATTAAATAACAACCCAAATCACAAAATCTCAAACTCTGGGTGCTTTGAAGAGACAGTAAAGGCTACTTGGAATTTATTGGAGGATTAGGAGGAATGCTTCCAGAGGAAGGGAACATTGAGGTCAGGTTTAAACTAAGATCAGGAATTAAAGAGGGGGCCCATCAACCAAAGGTCTTGAAATGACGAGTAATGATGTTGAGTCCTTGTTATTCTATGTGATATTGCTGTATAATCCAGGAAAAGGCCCTATTGGCGGATGCAGCCTAAAGACAGAGGAGGTTAGAGAAACAGAGTGGGTCTCTGTTCCACTTGTTCTGTGGGCAGTAGGACTGTGTCTTTGTGAATTATACCTTGAGTACAACCAAGGAAGCAGGAGCAGGTCCCAGCACAGTTGAGAAGAGAAGCTGCCATCCATATAGATGTAGACAGCTCCCTAGGCTCCCCAAGGGCCTTGCTTTTCATTCACAGCCTTCTGTGAGGGCAACGAAGCCTGAGAGCACCCAGCAGATGTTCCAGAAAGGAAACAGCTCTCAGGGTTGAGGCTACAGAGATCCGTGGGACAGAAAGTGGTAGGCAGACTAGACTAGTGGGAGGAACTGGAGAGAGGGACAGATTGAGAAACAATGCAGGAGAATCATGGGATTTGGTGACTAATGGAGCTTGAGAATCAGGAAGACAGACTCTTCAAAGTAGTCTCACAAGTGTGCCTCGCTTGACACTATTTGCTGACATAGGAAATCATACACACACACTCAGTAAGGAAGTGCAAGGAGGATTAGCTGTAACTTTTCAATCTTCTCTTTCTCAGAATCTCTCTTTCTCTCAGGAAAGCAGAAAGTAAATTTTTTACTGGGCAGACAGCCAAAAGTTCAAACCAAAGGTTTATCCAGCCACTCTGAAATGGTTTCCACTTAGTGAAATGGGAAGTAAAGCCAAATCTCACAAGCAAGTGTCCCACCTTACCTTCAGTGGCTGTACTTTTAGATCTCTGTATCTGATGGTGATTGGGAGACCCAGGAAGTTGCATTCCAAACATCTCCAATGCCCAAAGAAGTTCACAAACCAAATCACCTTTTAGGGGCTCATTTATTGTTTCTGTTTAAAGGAGCAGTCCACCCCCATCACAGGAGCGGCCAGTTCCAGGCTAGGGCTGCTGTCTTCAGCGAGGAGTCCTCCCTTGTGCCTCTGTTCAGCCTCATGCAATGCACAAAGGTTCCAGGATCCAAATACTCCACAGCATGGTTGGAACTAAATCTCATTTGTTTACAACTTTACACAACATTACACACTATACAAGTTTGCAAGGCATCCTCTACCCTTCTCCCATTCATTCTTTCCAATTCCTAAATAATCTAAGTTCAGAAGAAGCCCAGTGTGGGGTCAGTTCATGGAGAGCCTCTACTGCATGATGTCACTCAGGGACAAATGGGGTAAGGTTATGTGCTCAAAGTCATACAAAAGGCTTAATTCATAGCTTGAGCTCTAGTTTAAGTTCAGTTGTTACTAATTCTTCAGCTTATCTGGTTGCTATTGAAATGAAAAAAATACAGCCTCCTCGTGACACATTTCCTTATAAAAAAAAAAAAAGATTGCTGGAAGGCAATTTAGTCACTCATGATTTCTGAAGAAAAAAGTCTTTGCATTACCAAGGGTTTTCATTTGAAAAAAAATTGTGTAATCCAGAGCTGCTATGCTCTGTGAAAATCACAAATGTAGACACTTGTAAACATGTAATTCTGTTCTGTGTGTACTGAGATTGTGCAGGGATGGAAGAGAAGTGTGACCATATTTCCCTGAGGATAACTTCTACACAGACCTATATTACACTGGCACATTTTTGTAAATATTTTGAATGTGCATGATCAATTTCTGTCACTTGTCCAACACGTAGAAGTGCCTGACAACATCCTAACATAAATTTCTGGATCTGTTTCAGAGAACTGGAAACTATCTACAAATGGCTGGTCTATTTCGATGTAAGCTTAATTAATGCTGCATATGAAACTCCAAATGTCACAATCCATGAGTTTAAAATTTTAATTATTAGACTGCTTTGGTTAACTAATTCTAATATGAAATTTAAACTTAATTTCATGTGGGTATTAAATGCTATTATGACAAATTCAATTTTAAGCTAAAGGATTTTATGAAATCAGTTATGATTTTAGCCCAAGGAACAGAATTATATGAAAATGTTACAAACAACAGGCTTCATCTAGCAACTCGCAGGGAGGGTAGGATGCTGAGTTATGACATCCAGTCACAAAGTCCAAGTTGTTTTTTGATGAAATTTGAGATTAGGAGTTGTGGCCGTTGCTGGTACTCCACCAGAACATCATGAGACAAGTTGATCTGGTCACAATCAAGTCTGTCAAGAAGTGTCACACAGACCACAGCAGCTAGTAAACAAGTAACATGGTTAGTGAAGTGAGCGGGCTGCTCTCTGCTATAAAGAGCCTAAAGCATGCATTCATAGCATGCACACTTTTGTGTTATTTTCCCTGTAATGCAGACACAGCCTGCTGAATCCTCTAGTGTTCTATATCATTCATTCATTCAAAGATTCATTTAAATTAGTTAATTGAAAATAACTGAAAACATTAATCCTTCTGTTTTCCTCTGTAGTGCACTAGACTAAGACTCAGAAAAGGACCATGTTCAGATGAAAACAGCGTTTGCACCCAAGGCCCATGGCATCCAGCTTTAGGTCCTACTGCCGCTTCGTAGAGGAGGCACTTCCTACTTGAGGCTAGGCCTGGACATTTGGCCTTTATTACGGAAGTGACATTTTCTTCTTGGTGCAGTGTTCAAATTTGCTTACCGTAGAAGAATAAAGAAAGCAGAGGTGAGCTGGTTATGGAATTCTGGCCCAGGAAATACCAATAAAGGAGAATATTGGTTCTCGTGAAATTTGAGATCTAAAATTAAATGCTTAAATGTCAAAGTCAGTTCCATGAAAAAGCAAGCACATTAGCATTTAATTTCCAAAGAATGGTGAGAAATGTTGTGATAAATTTAAAAATTGTAGGGAAAGAATACAAAAGTTTTTAGAAAATGAATTTCTCATTTTTTTGAAAAGTCAACATAAAGACTTATCTTTAATTTGTCTTATTAGGACAATCAGAGAGAAAATTGGATAATATATAAATTCTTTATTATCAATTTCACATCAAATCTTTGATTCCAAGGAATGTGGCTGCTTATATTGGAATCAGTGTCGAGAACTTAGAATTGATAACAATAATATGTTAACGATTAACCAGATTAACAATAATGTCTAACTGCATCCTTTTCAAAAGTACAAAGCAAAAGGAATTAGATATGTGTATCTTTTAAAAAGCTTTGAGGACATAACATTGAGTTGGGTTTACGATAGTATGTAGTTCTTTTTTTTTCTTTTTTCTATTTTGGGTGATTTCATCATTTGAAGTATGTAGTTCTTAACCTACTGCTTCAGACTTCATCAGAAGATATGGATTTAGGGAGAAGTATACTAAAATAATAGTACATGCTATCTTTTTAAATTTTTACTTTTTGTTGACATGATTCGTATATATATGTGTGTGTGTGTGTGTGTGTGTGTGTGTGTGTGTGTGTGTATGTGTGTCTATGTATTTAAGGGGTACAATGTAATAGTTTGCTATATATATATGCATTATAGAAAAGCTTAGTCTAACATCCATCATGTCATGTTTATTTTTTCATGATAATAATTAAAATCTACTGTTTTAAATTTTTTAAATTTTATTTATTTTCATATGTGTATGAATGTACTGTCTGCATGTAGGTTTGTGCACCCATGTTGTGCAATGCCATGGAGGTCAGAAGAGGGCATCAAACTCCCCTGGAACTGGAGTTAAAGATGGCTTTCAGCCACTATGTGGGTGCTGGGGATTGAACCAGGATCCTCTGCAAGAGCAGTTGGTGCTCTTAACTGCTAAGCCATCTCTCTAGCCCCTAAGATCTACTTTTTAAGAGTTTAGAAATATACATTATTATTATTACTATTATTATTATTATTAACAGCAGTCACCAAGTTATGTACTAGACCTTTAAATCTAATCTTCCTTCTAACTGAAACCTTGTGCCCTTTGACCAACATAACCACCCCACAAACCCTCCACTCTCCAGCCTTTCTCTAATCTCTGCATGAGTTTGAGTTCTTTAAATTCCACATGGGTGAGATTTTACAGTATCTGTCTTTCCATGCCTGGCTTATTTCACTTGGTGCAAAGTAGTCAGTGTTCATCCATGTTGTCACAAATAACCAAATTTCCTTCTTTATAAGACTGAATAGTATCCCATTTTATATACATATCACATTTTTTACTAGTTGTGTGCAGATAGATTCCTTGGTTGATTTTAGAACATAGAATCATGCTACCGTGGATAAACTAGTGAAGGTATCTCGTCAACATACTGATTCAGATTCTTTTGCTTCTTCACTCAAAGCAGGATTGCTAGATACGGTGGTTCTATTTTCAGTCTAGTGAAAGAGCTTTCCAGAGTTTTTCAAAATGGCCATGTTGATTTATATCATCATCACTAGTATACCAAGCTTCCATTTTCTGCTTCCTCACCAGCACTTGCTGTGTGCCTTTTCATAGTCATTCAAACAGATATGTAATGACAGCTCACCAGGCTACTTGTTTACTTGCTATTAAGTTGCATGGATTCTGCATATAGTTTGGATAGTAACTCCTTATTAAATATTTGGTTTGAAAATATTTCCCAATTCATGGATCTTTTTGTTTTGTTTAACACTTACTACTTGGCAGGCATTTATGATATTCATAATTCATGCAGCTGTGCTGTAAGTGGGTTAGTATTTTTGCTCCCTTTAACAGATGATAAACTGAAGGCTTAAAATGGTTAAACAAATGGTCCCTTACAATGCAACTGGTAAATAAGTAGCCAATGAAGTTTCAGGTTCCTAAACTGCTACATTCTCTTCCCTTCCATTCATTCCTCTTCTGAGCTGGTGCATGGAGAATTATTACGTCCTGTCCTGGCTTGCTCATGGAACTGACTGCTACAATCAAGTAAGAAGCGAGGAAAATATTCAGCTGCAGCAGGATCAAATATTTAATCACCTACGACCCTATTTACTCAAAACTCAATTGGTTGTAAAAAGCAACTTGGCTGAACAGGTGAAAAAGAAAATGGGAGAGCTAGAACTTCCCACGACTTTTCAAGTTAATGATCATGGAGTGTGTGAAGCCCACCTGGGTCAGCAGCCACAGGGAAAAGCTCAGTCCTGCTCTAATCCTACCTTGGCAGAAGGATAAAAGGAAACCTTGCTCTGTACTCTCCACAGAGCAAACGCCTATTGGACTAAATATCTTCTCTGGATTTCTCCACTCTCAGAGCCCCTAACAAGCAGCATATAATAATCTTGTCATCTAAAACTATTTCCATGAGCAATTAAAAGGAACTAATTACCCCAAACAATTATTTTTCAAAATTAAGCCTACAGTTTTGCTACCATAATCCTTAGATTTAGTATAGAGTGTAACTCCTGGGGCCAGAGGTACACTTAGTGACCTGGCTGTCACCAAAGAGGTTGTCAGCTACGGGACCTGGGGTGGAATGTAATGAGAGCATGGAAGTCCAAAGCAGAGCTTACTGTGTTCTGAGCCCTGTCAAGAATATCTAGCAATTCTCATCCCTTAGGAACATTTATGACCTCTTAAAGAATCTGATGAAAGTTGTCACTAGGACATCTTTTCACACACACAAAGTATGCTTATTGCTGTGCATGTAAAATATTGTATATAATTTCAGGGAACCCATGGCCCCAAAAGCTCATGCATTGCATCCTTTAGGTTCTGTGTACCCCTGTGCTCTACAGCAGTAGTTTCATCTCTCTGAGTCAGATCAAACATCCAGGAAGGTTTCTATAAATGGTGGGCAATGATAGCAGGGCCAAGAGCCAATACACAGCAGAGACAACTGAGCTGGCCTCTAGAAAAATGAGAAAACAGCCAAGGTTGGCATTGCAGTTCCTTGCCTGGCTTTTCTATCATCTTCTACCTCTTCCTGGCCTAAACACACAGACACACAGACACACAGACACACAGACACACACACACACACACACACACACACGAGAGTGAGAGTGAGAGCGAGAGCTAAAGTGAGAGTGAGAGAGAGAACTGTCTCTCTTTCTCTTTAGCTTCCATCAATGGCGTATTTATAAAGCAAACACTTTACTCCAGGTATGCCTGCTGGGAAGGCACAAGACTCATGTGATCATCAGCCCAGAGCCTTTAGACTTCCTCTGTCTCTTCTTAGACTTTGATCTCCGACTGTTGGCTGCTTATCACAAGAGAGGTGGAGAAAGCTCATTTTCAAAGGGTCAGGGACATACAAATAACTTATTCTTGTAGGTTTGTGTTTCTCAGAACCTGGTCTGCTGGCTACCTGTGTCTAAACCAGAGACTACAAATAATTCGGACTCATAGGCTACATCCCAGACTCAGAGTGAGGTTGTGGGAGAGGAGAGGACAGTAGATACTCGTAGGAAGCAGGTTTCCCTGTTAAACTATGTGCATATTATTATTTGACTTTCACTTCCATTCCTGTACCCAAATCAAGTAGCCACAAATGTACATACCTGAACCCTGATTCTTTAGATCGTTAAAGAAATACTGAAATAACTGGAAGAAAGATTTTACATTACAGCTTATGAAAAATTGTCCTTTATAAAAGTGTTAAAAATTAAAGATATTACCTATTACATCATAGCTGATGACTTCACTTAATAGTTGGATAAAATTTAACATTTGGGTAATGTTTTGAAAAAATTAAAATATCTCAAATGCTTTCTTCATTATATAATGAAGGCTAAATAAGACAAAATATTTTCCTTTTCACCTACAAAACCCAGAGCTAAATCCAGGTATGTACAGTTAGCATTGTTATTTCTGGACGGCTTCTTTGGCCTGGGGCCTGTTCACCCAGTCCCTTAGATAACTGCTTCTTATTCTTTCCCCCTTGTTTTAGATATTATTTAATACATTCCTTTCCCTTGGAAGCTGTCACTGGTTATTTTCTACAGTAAAGGTGAGCACAGGTCATCTTTCAGTAGGAACTACTTCCTTTTGAAAGGAGCAGTGATCTCAGGTCTAGTCCTTCCCTGTTCTTGGCTGGCTGTGTTTCCTTATGCAGCTCAATCATGCTCTCTAGAGCTGGGTTCATCCTGTCAGAAAAGAGCATCACTTCGAGGTCTCCCGAGTCCATAATCTCTACTTTGTGCCTTGTATCGTCTTGTCAGTAAGAGGACCATGTTGCCATCTTCCAAGCCCAACAGCAATGCCAAAGCCTTGAGCTTCTGATACTGGGCCATCAACCAGGGACCACTTGGGAAACACAGACATTGGAGTCTGAGGTGCTAGACCTGGGCCATGGAAGCCTCAGTGGGGTCTCAGCAGAGATAACCTGGTCACAAGCAAACTCACACACACACAGAGTTGAATCCTTGACCCTAAATGATGCTCTAATGTGCGAGCCTATTGGCAACGGTGAGAGTTAGGGTTAGAACTAAAGTCTGTCAACTGAAACTATAGATATTGACTTTAACCAAAATATGCCAAGTCTTATAAAATAAGAAAAGCAAGTCATTTTAAAAAATCTTCTCATTGTCAACATAACAAGTAAAAATGTTAAATGTTAGCATTATAGATATTTCATCACAAAGATTAATGTTTGAAGTGGTAGATATGCTAATTAGCCTGATTTGATCATCATACAAGCTACACATGCCCTGCAACTTACAGAATTATTATTTTTTTGTGGAAAAATACATGCTTCAGGGCATGGTGATTCACATCTGTAACCACAGCATTCAGGAGGCTGACAAAGGGGATCTCAAGTTCAAAAGCAGCCTGGGCTACATGGCAAAACTCACTCCACAAAACAGACACACACACACACACACACACACACACACGTGATAAGTGAACTACTTATTACTTATTCCTGATTTTTCAGATCTAAGAATTGAATTTTGCTGGCAAAATAATGGTTATGCACACTACTCAGTATTTACCCAAGCTTTTATTTGTATGCAGCACTAACTCTTGAGATGTTTAGTCTTTAGGGTTTGTAGGCTGAAGTACAATTATCTGCTCACAATATTTACAATGGAAAAGTGTTCTCTGAATTTGAATGATGTATCTTTTGGTTACTCTGTCCAGAGACTCTGAGCCTTGTGTCTTCTTGGGGAAGCTCCTGGCTGACACAAAGCAGCACAGCCTGGGGCAAACGGCCTGGGTAAACCTAGATGAGGTCAAATTGCAGTCCAGCTTCTTAGCTGTGAGCTGCCGTTGCTTTCTCTCTTGTGATGGTGCAGGAAGTATCATTTCTTTGTGGAATCATCAATCAAAATACTGATTTACTTCTACTTGGGATAAGGAACATTCTTAACTACAAACTACAAACAAATTATTATTATTTCGTGATATCTTTTGGGATTTATCAGTGGTCACCACAAAAGTTCCAGACACTAATATCCTTCATTGCTGGGAGCAACAGAAGAAATAAATTAAAACCAAGTTTCTGCTTCCTTTTATTGAATAGTTTCAAAGAAATATTATAAAGACTGAATACCTCCCCAAGTTACAAGTAGCTGTCAAAAGAAATGACATGGAATTCTTCCTTTACTCTAAAGAAAAACTGCTGTGAGTTGAAAACAATGAAAGACATTGAAGGAGACTTGAGCAGAGCCTAATCTTAGACAAATATCGGGTTTCATATATTGTTGTGCATGCTTGTGTCAAAAAGCAGCACTGTCTTTAAAAACTGAATACAAGCTGAAAATATTTACCACAAGTTCATGACATAAAAGGATTATCATATTTAATCAGAAGGAGGCCAGAGCCTTAATTAAAGTCAATTTTGCTTTAAGAGGGGGACAGATAAATCACAGACATATGCATCTACATAGCAGTATACAATTTCTGTTATGCAGTTTTGCATTATTCTGAAGGCAGAGTAACTAGGTGAATTCCCATATTGCTTTACCTGAGTCTTTGTTAAAGTGGCACTGCTCCCAATACTCTTATCCCAGGTAATAGAGCAGAAGAACAGAAGTGACGATGGGTGTCAATGGCCCTATTCCAGCCGGTTTGTCCACCTATTAAATACCAACAGACCCAGAGACTGCGGGTTTGCATAAATCTAGCAGCAAAGGGAAATCTTGCCTCCTGATTTTCAACCAACTCGAAACCACTAATGCGGCTGTGAATGAAGGGTCTGGTTTTCTATGGCCATTTTCAAAGGTCAAGTAGACTCTAGCAGCTATTCTTTGCATTGATTCACTCATATTTATTGAATACCACATGGTAGGCATTATTTTAAGTGCTAGGGATGAAGCAATGACAAAGTCCCTATTGTACATCATAATCTTCATAATTATTATTAAATGATAAAAATGCATACTCATATGTACTAATACACATAAGTTAATATATAAACAAACCAGAAATGTAGCCAATAAAGTAAATGTTACACTAAGAAGTGAAATAAATGACATAAATGTGATTGGGTTTAAGGCATCACCCCAGGGTCACCCAAGGGTGTGGGTCTGAAACTCTGTGGTGAGTCCTCAGAGTACAACTGTGGTTCCTAGAGGAGCTAATAATGCAAAATATTGTCTGAGGGGATAAATTCTTTGAGTTATCACCTTGGTATGAACTCACGTTGGTCATCCAGCAATCTGTAGTATAAAAAAACCAGAAAAGGCCATCAGAAAAGGCCACTGGGGGAACAGGGTAGAGTGGGCCAGTACTAAAAGTGGGGGAGTCGCGTGCAGGTGGGAACAGGTCTGGGAGGCCCGTGGGCCCTGGCTTCTTTGAGTCAGATGAGACCTCTTTCCCATGCTTATGGTTTATGCCCACCTCAACTTTCTGTCTGAGTAGCAGTGTGTGAATGAGCTTTCAAATGCTTCCTCAAAGCTTTCCTGGCTTGCACAGAATGGGTTATTTACTGAGCTAAAATAAAAAGTGCCAGGTGGCAGAATCTGAGCTTCACCACTGGGGTGGGGTGAGGGAAAGAATGTTCTGACTTGGTAATGAAAGACGGGGACAGCAGAGTGTCCTATGCACAGACGGACATTTCGTCTGGCTGATCTTCCAGGAGCTGCACACTAGAAGCCCACAGAAACAGTGATGTCTGGAGGAGATAAAGAGCCCCTGTCACTGTGAAGAAATTTGGACAGAAACACTCCCAAGAACCACGGAGTTACGGAGCTGCAGGTGGAGTCTTCAGTGTGTGCTCTGGCAGCCACAAGGGGTGTGAATGGTGCAAAGAAGGCTGCAGCCATGGCTGGGAAGAGGCAACCTGCGTGCAGGCTGAAATCAGCAGCTAGCAGCTTCCATAGCAGCAGAGAAAAGCAAAGGCTGTAGGAAGATGGAGGAAGGAGGGACACCCGCAGGTGGTGGCCGGAGCAAGATCACGAGATCCGCAGAGAACAACTTCCTTCAGGTTTCTGCAACATCTTCAAGGACTCAGACTCAGGGTTCACAGGCCTGCAACTCTCCCTGAAGGCCAGTAGGTGATTTTTATGAAAAGAACTGATGGCCACCACCATATTTATAACTGGGTAGCATGATTGTGACTCTGCATTTTATGTTTATATTGGTTACCAAAATGTGTTCAGTTACATATTAAGGGTAGCAGAGTCATGTGACTCCTTGTGATTGTAGTAAAGCAGCTTGATTCTGGTCCAGGAATCTTCTGGAATACTCAGGCAACATCAAGCTTTTCCACTCTTACTAACTTGTCCAGGGAAGAACAGAGGTTATAGTATCTCTTAAAGCAAACTTCATGGTGGCATTGAAGACAGGGTGTCTGGAGAGATGGCTCAGCAGATAAAGTGCTTGCTGTAAGCATGAGGGCCAGATTCCCCAGAACCCACTTAAGCACTAAGTGGGCATGTAAATTGGTCTTCGAAAGCAGAAAGTGGAGACAGAATTCCTGGCTCAAGTTGGCTAGTGAGGCTAGTCATATCCTTGACCTTTGGATTTAATGGAGGTGGAAAAGGAATCTTGAGGATGACTTCTGACCTCTAGCCTCCTCATGAACACGTATACCCCACCCACATATGCCCATATAGGTGCAAACATAGATACTACATGCAAATATGAATATATCACACAAACATGCACATCACACAACACATATGAAAATAGAAGGACAACATCATGAGCGAGAATTTGCAATTCTTCACCTGTGTAACACAGAAATTGGCTTGTGCCTGTACTCTTAGATAAGAGTAGTTAATGATAGTGTCATTGCAGTTAATCTCTTCTTGTGAACTTTTTTTCAAAGTGTATTCTTAGAAATGTTACCATATGCATTATGTTTGAAATATGCAAAAGTACAGAACACGCTCTCCTGATGCTGCTGACGACCCTGGCTAATCTTTCTTGGTTTCCTCGAATTTGCCAAGGATCTCTTCATCTGCATCTGTGCTCTTGGTCTCATCATCTCATCTACTGTAGTGGCTGTACGTGTCATCTTTCTGCTATCAGCATATAATTGTACTCTTCCAGTTTAGACCCTTCACCTGAAGCCCAGATTCATAAGTCCTCTTGCTTATGTGTCCTCCATTTGCACATGATTGCACCTAAATCTTCACTTACAACTTATAACCTCATCCTAAATGTAGGACTCATTCTTTTTTTTTTTTTTTTTGGTCTTTTTGAGACAGAGTCTTCCTGTAGCCCCAGCTGTCCTGGAACTCACTCTGTAGACCAGGCTGGCCTTGAACTCACAAAGATCCACCTGCCTCTGCCTCCCGAGTGCTAGGATTAAAGGCGGGACTCGTTCTTAAATTCTGTATCTTCTAACAGCAAGCTGTCATTAGATCTTGCTGAAGTCCCCTTCAGAATGCTTCCAGAACCTGCCTGCACCTCACTACATCTCTACCATCACCCTGGCCCTTTGTGGCTTGCTAGACTGCTGCTCTCATCTTCTTAGTCCCCTCCCTGATTCTGACCTGGCTCCATTTGCTTCTTCCTGACTCAGCATCCAGAGCAACTTTGTTGAAAGTCATATCTTGTCACTTCCCTATTCGAAGCTCCCCACTGGCTTCCAGTTTCCAGAAAGTCACAATTCTCACAGTGCTGCACACAACCTGCCCCTCCCCCATTCTTCACAGCGCTCTCTAATGTGCCGTTCATTCTCGTCTCCACCTGTTCCTACAGCACACCTGCCTGCTCCTGGTATATTTAGCCTTACACTGACACTTTCGGAACCTGCTTCCCCAGGTATCCATGTGGCCTTTCCCAAATGGGACTTTCTCTTTCTACCTTTTCCTGGCCATGCTAATTAGAATTATGACTGATGGGCTATTTTAGGAATATCTCATTTGCATCCTGTCTCAATCAATCCAATTGTGGTAGAAAATAGAAGCCATTATCAAAGTAGAGAAAAATGAACTTGCTTTTGAATTGTAGCTACATCACCAATCATCAGGTGCCCTTGGGCAATTTGTTTTTAACCCTTGAGCCTTGTTTTGACATATCCATGATGGGAACAATGTCTCACCTGCTTGCAAGGTTTTATAAGATAATGCTCACATGTATAAAATGTGTATTATGAAGAATTATAAGGCATGCATTCAACACAAAGTAAAATTTTGCTGGATCCCTTTCCTTCTGAAGAATGCACCTCAGATACCTTCCCAAAAGACGAGCTTACCTTTCAGGCCACAGGGTCCACACATGGCTGCAAACACCGTAGATTCCATTTCAATATTCCGAACACCAGCTTTATACGCTCTTTTCAAGTAATCGAGCTTTTTTTCTTGAGAAAAGGAGCACAATGCTCCATCCAGGCGCCCTTGACCTGAAAGAGGATGGAGAGAATTTAGGGACTGCTGTCCCATAGCAGCAGCATCAGTAACCTCATCTGAAGCTGCAAATGACTCTAAAGCTGTCCCTAACTCATGAGTGTGTCCCCTCTGTGGGGCTAACCAGGTTGCCGACTCTTCCATCAGAGTAGCTGGATGCATGGCTGCACCTAGCTCAAATCTCATACATGGGGAAGAGTTCTGGGGTTAGTAACCACTGAGGGGCAGCCAGGGACACTGGGAATGAGGTGAGGTGATCGGGAAAGAATTGCTCTTTGAAGAAAACATCAGGTTGCCCCAGTGGCTGGGGGTTGGCCCTAGTAGAGGCATGGGAGGTGGGGAGAAGAGGTTTCCCATTGTAAGGATGCTCTTGAAGGTAAGTGGTGGGGATGGGTGTTGGGAACAGGCAGCCTTCATTGGTCACTGTAACAATGGCAGCCAGACACGGGCCATCGATGTGTCCTTTCTCCCTTCTGCACCTCTCAAGCTTCATGCCACCTCTGTGTTCATGCTTTCCTTTCCTGATTGCCCCCAGCGTTCACCTGGACCAACTAGTGAAGACAGAAGGAGGTGGAGAGAAGCCTGTTGCTCTGCCTCCTCCAGCATGCACGCACCTCAGGGTCTCCCACCCTGGCAGTGCACAGATTGAAAGCAAGTTGAGTCCCTGCTCTCTACCATCATCCATTATTTGCACAATGCTTTCTGGCCCCGTTCCTCGCCTTTTTCCCATACTCTGTCTTTTTCATGTTCCCTCCATCCTGGCAGTCAGCTTCTCCCTGTTCCTTCTCTTCTTGTCAGCGCTGCCTGCCAGCCCCTCTGACAGTGTTCTTTAAGCTGATTTAAACTCAGGTGTCCCAGAAGCCCAAGTAGGTAATGTCAATAAAACGGTCTGCCCAGACTGGAGGTAGAAGCGCCCCATCTCCAGCACAGGTGGCCCTGCATGCAGAACAGGGCTTGACAGCGCTGTCACACATATACTGTTTTGTACTTTTTAACGCTACCTTGTGTTATTTCAAAAAGCCAAAACTCTGGATTTTCATATGAAAACTCTAAAAATTACAAATGTTAGCAAAATAATTTACATTTGAAACAGTATTTCGCAAGCCAAATAAAACATTGACTCCAGCAGGCTTTCATTTATAAGCTAGTCTTAAACACATGAGTGGGTGACACTGTAGGTTAAGAAACTGAGAGCCATTGCCTTGTCCATCTAAAACCCCTCCTGTTTTGTAAATGCCTCAGGCACCTTTACTAACCTGAACTAATGTACACAGCCATGTACAGTTTTTAGGGCTTTAAAATGCTACCTAAACTTTGATCCAGAGGAAAACAAAAGAAATTGATAATTAAATCTGAGATAACTTTGATCTTTATATGAACATAACTACCATGAAAGACTTCCTGGCTACCTACCATGGTATAGCATCAAACCTGTTAGAGTCTTTCTTCTCTAATGACAGAGTCCCATCCTTAGAGATTTGGATGGTTTGGGTTTGTTTTTCTTTTCCTTGTTCCTTACCCCTTAGAGCAAAAGCTACTATTTGACAATGACCTTCAACTTCTTTAAACTAGATTTTGAGAACTTTAATTCGTGTCTGTGAGAGAAAAGCACCTCTCTGAGACCACTGCATTCCCATAACATTTGTTTCTTTTTTTAATTTTTTTAATTAATTTTATTTGTTTCTGTATGTTTATGAATGTACTGTCTGCATGCAAGTTTGTACACTCGTGTCTTGCAATGTCGCGGAGGTCAGAAGAGGGTGTCGGATTCCCCTGAACTGGAGTTCTCCTGGAACTGGAGTTCTCTTGGAATTGGAATTTCAGATGGTTCTCTGCAGCCATCTGGGTGCTGGGGATCGAACCCGGGTCCTCTGTAAGAGCAGTCGGTGCTCTTAACTGCTAGGCCATCTCTCCAGCCCAACATTTGTTTCTTTAAGGTCTTCTCCTCATTTCCTGGTCCTCTTTCTTCCTGGGGTCCAGATGAATGACAGAAACATAGAACCAGCATATTTCCTCTTAAAGTCACCAATCTAAGGTGAAGTCATGAACAGTGATAAGGTTTTGTCAACATCACTAATTGCATTGTAGCATTCAGTTTGATCTGAGAGAATTAAACCCATTCTCAGTATGAACTCATTCTTCACATTTCTCTGCTGCTTATTAAGCCCTTATGTTGATCTGCTTTAGTCAGTTAAAAGGCTATTTCCCTTTCTTTTTAAATCCACACAGTGAATTTGCTTGAGTTCAGTTTTAATATAAATTATAGGTTTGAATAGCAAGGAGCTCTGGCACCTTCCCGTTGCCTTCAAATGTATAAACGACTCTCACCTTCGTAAAAATCATAGGTGCACATGGTGTGTCCGATGAGGGCTGGGAAGTTGGGAATTTCTTTGCTGCAGTTGAATAGTTCCTCAGCCAGTTCCTTGTCAAGTTCAGTGCTTCTGGTCACAATATTGTCCAAGATTACCTGCTCAAACCGAGGCTTGAAGAAAGAGTCTACAGCTGTATCTGTTATTACAACGGACCCCGGGGCAATCCCTGGAAGATGAAATAAACAAATGATCACAGAAGATTGCTTAGAGTTTACTTTTGTGCCATATAGTATGTAACCTATTCTTGCAACCTTAATTCATGGTGTTTGCTAATGGTTCTCCCTGTTTTCATTTCTAGAAATATTTTCTTTTCTGGATGCAACCCAATAACACTCAGAACAGGTGTTTTCATTGGCTGTCTTTCCAGATTCCTACTTACAATGTGATGGGGTTTGAATTTCAAGACAAACATAACTCTTGGACATGCAAATTAGTACCAGCCTTCAGGCTCGAAGAAATAAACAAAATGAGTCCAGTAGCAAGTAGCTTTCATAAAGTGATGTGACTGCTTGATAGTTAATCTCCCCGAAACTCCTGATTACTATAATTTCTTGGCAGCTCTCTCCTCTCTTCTTTCAGATTCTCATCACACAGGCTCCCTCTTTTCCCTAACTCCATGTAAATTAGGCCCCCTGGCTGACCTTCCATTGCTGCAGTCTGCCTTGCTCTAGGGGCCTGGGCTTACTGAGAAGCCATTTTCTGCCAACTGTTTCCTTGCCTAGAGCATATTCTTGATCCCTTCTATCACACTAATGCCAGCATTCTTTAAATGCTAACTGACATCAAGAGCTCTGAACCAGGGTGAGAGAACCAAGAAAATAAGCATAAATAAATAAAAAATAGCATAGATAAGTTATAGCAAATTATCTTAAACCCTACTGTGACCCACCTTTTGATCCACTCTGGTTACTACTGAGAGCCTAAATAAGAAAACATCTAAAGTGTGCCCTAGATGACTCTCTCTCCCCTAAACACTCATCAACTTTTATAGTCATTTGTTTATGTCTCTGATAGAACATACGGTGTTACAGTGAAGAACAGTGTCAGCTCACTGCTCTCTCCCCAGGTCTGAGACTATACCTATCACATAAGAGTGTAACAGAAATGTGATCAATGAGTAAATGCTTCTGTAAGGATACGATAGAACACAAGTCTGTAAACTATAGTCCACAGACCACATCCCACCTGTTTTAGGAAATAAAACATTATTGTATCATCATCACATATGCTCATTTACATACTGTTCTTGCTAGTTCTGAGCTATGGAGTAGCATTTAAAAGCTGTAGTATAAACCACATGGTTTGCAAAGCCACATGCTTTCATTATCTGACCCTTCCCAGGAAACTTTTACCAGCCCATCCAATGGAGCATAAACTTATCCTGTGCAGTATAAATTCCACTATTGATCAAAATAGAGCTACTTATGGACACTTCAGATTTTTAGCTAGAGACTCAAGGTTGCTGTACTACTTTGATTTCTATGCTTTGCTAAAAATACCCTGACAAAAAGCAATGTAGGAGAGAAAGGGATTATTCTACATGTCAGGGGCCTTAGCTGGACATTATTCTTGGATTACATCTGCAGAAAAGCCATGATCCTTTTTTAATCTACCCATTTTTAGTCATATCCATCTATGAATGTGTGAATGTGATACTGAGTGTGCCATTTTTCTAGTTCTTTCCTTGAGGATTTTTTATCTCTTCTTGCTCCAAAATGCTTACTTCAGTAATTCTAAGGCATCTCCCTTAAATAAGCCTCAGCACTTTTTTATAGTTTATGTATTCTAGTCACTCAGTCAACCAAACCATTCCACTTACAAAGGTGTGTCTACATTTTCATGTAGTGACATGGTAAAGCGCCACCCTGAAAAAGATCTGCTTCTTATGAATAGGCCAAGGAAGGAGAAAGATCCCGCAAAACATTATCTCAGTAAGTCTCAAAACATAAAGAAGGCCCCTTAGCAACTGACGGACCAACAGAGAAAGAAAAGACATGGGAAGTACTTGGATAAGCTTGGTTACTCACTGCACTTTCCCTAAAAGCCCATGTAGTCACTTTCTGCTATGCTAATTAGTAAAAGATGGCCAAGCGAAGAGCTGCATCCACCGGGACGAGCCAAAGGCAGCGAGGCCTGCCACTCGGTAGATAAAGCAGACAAACACACCTATTCTGTCACATAAATTTCTCAGGCTTAAAACTTACTCTTATCATAAAAACACATTTTCTCACAGTTCTACTCTTTTTTTTTTTTTTTTGTATGAATATCTAAGGCTATTTGGGAAACAACAGCAGGATCTTTCCCTCCAGGATTCCATGGAGTTAAAGAAAAGAAGAGAAAAAGACAACATGGACAGGTTTCCTTAACACCTCAAGTTCAGCTTCCCAGTACTTTGCATCCCATCTGAGTTTCTGTTGGGCTTTAAGTATTTGGGTATCCACAGAGATGTATGAAGGATCACTCAGCTTTAATGGTAGGAATAAATCCATCTCACCGATTCCTCCTGACGTTCCGATTCTGATGATGGTAACGTCACAGCAGCGCGCATGGTGCAGTAATTTGATGAGTTCGTGCAGCATGATAGAAATGGAAGGGATGCCCATCCCGTGCTGTCAAGAGAGGAGAGAGTCATTATGCATCTCACAAGTGCATAAGTGAGCAGAACGTATTTTTCCTTCATTACAAGTTAACAGCCCTTGTATAAATTTACATAATCATTAAGATTGTGCCAGTGCTGAGAAAAACATAAGTCAACTCTAACTGATGCCTGTGTGGCATGCTGATGGATGTGTCCATCTGTGAGGCCCAGAGAGAGGCATCTCACTGCCAATTCATCGTCAAGAGCAGAGGTGGGGCGGCACGGTGTACAGTGGGTCAGGGAGCCCCATTTCTCATCTCTCCACGGAGTTCTTTTCAAGGAGCTTCTGCGAAGAGGTTGGTTGCTTTATTTTTCCCACAACTGACATGAAAGTGAGGAAACATATTTGGTTTCCATGTTACTAGTCCTACTTCAAACTAGTAAATGAAACAGTAACTAAAGTTTTTGGTTCAAATATGGCTGTTTGCTGCTAATTCCATGTGAGTTCTGAAGAACTCAAGAAAGAAAGAAAGAAAGAAAGAAAGAAAGAAAGAAAGAAAGAAAGAAAGAAAGAAAGAAAGAAAGAAAGAAAGAAAGAAAGAAAGAAAGAGAGAAAGAAAGGGAGAGAGAAAGANGAAAGAAAGAAAGAAAGAAAGAAAGAAAGAGAGAAAGGGAGAGAGAAAGAGAGAGAGAAAGAAAGAGAAAGAAAGAAAGAAAGAAAGAAAGAAAGAAAGAAAGAAAGAAAGAAAGAAAGAAAGAAAGAGAGAGAAAGAGAGAGAGAAAGAAAGAGAAAGAAAGAAAGAAAGAAAGAAAGGAAGGAAGGAAGGAAGGAAGGAAGGAAGGAAGGAAGGAAGGAAGGAAGGGGGCTTTGATTCCAACTTAAGAATTTCAAACTGGGTGGGGCATGATGGCAAACACCTTGGGTCTCAGCACTCAGGAGGTAGAGGCAGGTGGGTCTCTGTGAGTTCAATGACAACCTGGTCTACATAATAAGTTCCAGGCCAGCTGGGGTTACAGAAGAATTTGAAGCTGGGGCTGGAGAGATGGCTCAGCAGTTAATATCACTGGCTGCTCTTGCAGAGGACCTGGGTTTGATTCCCAGAACCCACATGGCACCCAACAACAGTCTGTAATTCCAGGTCCAAGGAATCCAATATCCTCTTCTGCCCTCCATGGGCATTGTGTGACATGGGTACACTTACATACATGTAGGTGATACATGCATATACATAAAATAAAAAATAATAAAATATATAATTTTTGGTCTTTTTGAGACAGGGTGTCCTGTAGCTCCAGCTGGCCCAGAAATCACGGAGATCCACCTGCCTCTGCCTCTGCTTCCTGCATACTGGGACTAAAGGCATGCACTACCACACCCGGCTAAATAATTTTTTAAAAAATAATTTGAAGCTTATATTGAACATGTGAGCAAATTTAAAGTGCTGTAGATCATGGCTATAGACTTATTTTCTTCAACAGTTAGATCAGTACAGACAATGTCACCAGAGGAGGGGTCTGCCCAGGCTAGAGGACTTAGAGATTCCTGGTGGAAATATTATGTTCTAAGTACTCTCTAGAAAGATGTTCTATACTGTAATCTGTAGAAACTGGACCCAAGTTTATATTAGTGGCTAGTTCATTTTCAGCATGATAGCAGAGGTGAACCTCTGTGTACTGGCCATGGGCACACACTTTGGAAAACCCCTGGATCCTGGGCCGAGATGTCCTCATCTGAGCTCCCACCCCGCCATCAATAATATTCAACTATGGAAGCTGAGCCTCTGGAATTACCATTTTTTGGTTCTCATCCAATATTCTCTGATGTCTGAAAGCATCATAAGACTCCTGGAGCCAGATATCAAATCTGTATTGATTTGTGTGTTCAAGATTAACAAGTTTGAGTCCTTGGTACTGGCTCAACTAATGAATGAATGAACTACCATTTTCCTCAAGTGTAAATTAAGAGGACGAGTTATTACTTTATCTATTAGGTTCATTCTAAATCAGACATTTGGTAACTTTATGATCAGCACTTGGTTTTCAGTTTGATGATAAAATTGCAAATAGATTTCTGTGTTTATGTTAAAATCTCTCTCTCTCTCTCTCTCTCTCTCTCTCTCTCTCTCTCTCTCTCCCCTACCCACCCTACCAGGGGCTCCCGGAAAGGAGGGATTTTCAAAGGGCTGCTTAGTATTCTGAGTGGCTCCATGACTTAGGTCATTCTCCTGGACAAGACATCAGGATCAGTCTGCTGCTGGCTAGATACCTTATACTGAAGCTTTTCTGGTCATTAGGGTAGTTTCACTTTGGGGGGTAAGTTTTACTCTTTTTGTCTTTCCCCATTTACTATACAAAAAAAGAACAAATATAAGACAAAAAAAAGACAAATATAAAAGACTGACGGAAGTTAGCAGGACACTGTCAGGGATGTCCAAGCCCTTCTAATGCAGACATTCCAAATATTTACTAAATGAACAGGTTAACAAATGAATGGATTCCACTATTTGCCATCAAAACTGGTTTCAGGCACTCTTGACCTGTTGGGGAGATCGGCTTGACTGTCCGGGGAGTACTGTATACTTTCCCCTTTGTTCCTACAGGTCTTGGCTATAGTCAACACTCCACCACTGAGGAATTTGAGTGATCAATGAATGGTGACTGTTTCCTGGTACAAAGGCCACTGACAGCTCAGATCTTTACAATTATAACACCTGTGTCCGGCTCACTCCCTGCCCCCTGCTAATGCCCCATAAAAGGGCTCCAGCATGCAAGTATTGACGGACTTCAGCTTTTCCTTCAGAATACGGCCCTGTGCAGAGGAACCAGCTGACAGTCGAGTGGGTGGCTGTGTGCAGACACTGAAGGGAAGTGTCTGAGAATTATTCTGCTTTCATTTTCTCTTCAGACATATTGTGTCCAGAACTGCTATCATATTCTAAATGAGAGGAGACAGGTCACAAGAACTCTGAGGAAACACACCCATAGCTTTCCAGCAAGCTTACTATAGCGTTAAACACTTTAACCATCCTGAAAATTGGCCCTATACCAAAACCTCGGCATTCTCAAAGCTGGATTAAGGACACAGGAGAGAAAACACCTGGGAAGGGGAACATAATACAGTTCAAAATAGGAAGAGAGATTGCAGGGGCTGGAGAGATGGTTCAGTGGTTAAGAACACTAGCCTCTCTTGCAGAGGACCTGGTTTGGGTTTCCAGCAACCACATGGTGGCAAAGAACCATCTGTAATTCCAGATCCAAGGGGCCTGATGTCCTCTTCTGACTTTGCATGACACGGGTGCACTTACATACGTGAAAGCAATATGTATACTCATTGACATAAAATAAAAATAATTAAATATTTTTAAAGAAGAGGGATTATAGATCTTTTTTTTCTTTAACTTGATAGTTCAATAGTAACTATATATGCAGATAACCCTGCATGGTCTATTCTGCCCTGAAGATATTTTGCAGTCATGCATGCCTATGTACTTTCATTACTTATGTGAGAGTGTAGGCACAGGGGGAAGAGAGCTGCATTCAGACAGTCCCAGGTTGGTCTCCAGCCAGCCTCTACTTACACTGATGGACAGCACAGGGCCAATTTTGAACATGCAGTATCTGTCTGTCCCTGCACATATATCTTCAATGTCTTCACCATCTCCCTCCAGCCCGAGCTCCTTGTGCATAAACAGTGCAAATGCTTTCATTCTGTTGGGGCTCCCGCCAACACAGACAAACTGTCAATAAAAACAAACGAGTCCATGCTGTAATAACTGGGGAAAGAAGGGTCAGTATTCAGCTCTGATGTTTTAATTTTACTGTACAGTTAATTTACTTCAGAGTATGTTTAGTCCTGGGTTGTGTTTGTGAGTTAGTTAATTTGCATCATTAACCTATAAAGAAGACAACCAGGTGCGATGATTTATGTACTAAATTAGTGAAGAAAATCACAGTATCCTAGTAAGTGTTGACATTGTTCAAGGAAGTAGTTCCTGGTGGTTTTGTTTATTGTAGCATCAGCCTGCATCTTAATTGATATAATCAGCCTGGTGATTGGCTCTCAGACCACAGATGCTCAGCATGATGTCTTCTGATTCCCCACCCCAACCATAGCTTCTCCTGTAAAATCTACTATGATAGCTTAGAACTTTAAAGGACTCATGTCAAGACTTCTCTTCATTAAAAAGAATTTTCATGGACGAACACTTATTTTTGTAACCAGAGGTTTACTGAATTAATTCATCCATTCCAGTGACTGGATTTCGGCTTTGTCTTATTCATATTTTAATATCTCTGAAATTGGGGCATATGCCGCCAGCAAAGATGCTGGTCCCTGACCATAGGGAAACAGAAGCTTTCGGGTCATGGAAGCTTGCTCACGTGAACTTACAGCCATGATGGCTTCATGAACAAGACTCACGCAGACTCAGTAGGACAAGGGCCCAGGGTGAAGTGAGGGAAATGGGCGGAGGCAGGCCTACCCTAGCAATGGATTGCTGCTAGATGAAGGAGAGTAGATCTTCCTTAAGATCTCTAGACAGGCTAACTAGACTCCAGTGGATGAACTTGCACCAAAGGACATCTGGATACAACTGTTTGACCAGATAAGATTTAACATATATGATAGAATGCATAAGGTCAGGTGGGGGAGTTTGTGGGGGCACAGATGGAGGAGAGGGTCTAAATTTGATTAAGAACTATTGTAGCCTGGCATGGTGGTGCATGCCTTTAATCCTAGCACTTGGGAGGCAAAGGCAGGTGGATCTTTGCTGAGTTTGCCTTGAGGCCAGCCTGGTCTACAGAGTGAGTTCCAGGACAGCTGGGGCCGCAGGGAGAGCCTGTCTCAAAAAGACCAAAAAAAAAAAAACTATTATATGAAATGTACAAAAACTCAATAAAAATATTTTTAAAAGTCTCACATCTAATAAAATATGGTGGTGAGATTTAGGAAGCAGGGTATGGTGGTACATATCTATAATCAATGTTCTGGAGGTGGCGACAAGAGAAATGTGAGTTTGAGGACATCCTGGGTTGCAACATGAGTTGGAAGCCAGCCTGGGCTTTCTAGCGAGACATTTTCTCAAAAAATTATAGTTGCTAATCAAAAAGCTGTTAGGGATACATGAGTCCCAAGGAGGGGAAAAGATGGCAGAAAGAGGAGCAGATCAGCCTACTGCTGGCACAGCTGAGTAGACAGCCAGGTAAACACCAGGCTGGCATCAGTAGCAGAGAACAAGCAATGGTGGAGGACCTTATGCCCAGGAGAAGCAGAGCAGCAGGGTACACAGGTCTCAGGTAAAAGTCACCCAGGTACCAAAGCCTGTGTGTTATGAACAATATGAAGTTCAGTGAAGTCCAGGAATCTAAGCACCTGCCCCCTGAATTTAAACAAACCTGGCTTTAGCTCCAGCCCCATCCCTGATTAATTTGCTGTGGCACAAAGGACATTTCTATGTGCCTCAGACCTTCATCTCCAGTACTCTGGGGATTTAGTCAGGTTAAAATAGGATTGGAAATGACCAGAGCTCACACAGATCCAGTGTCCATAAATAGGGACTTCTACTTTCCATATCAGGTAACAATTTCCTGTCCCTCCTTTTGAGCTCAAATTCTATTGCAGAATTCTGTACAAATAAAGCTGATTCAAGTCCTCTGTGGTGGGGGTAGTTAGTGGATCCTGTTTGATGTGGGCAGCATTGGACAGAGGATCTGAGTAAGAGCGGTGAGGTCTTTCACAGGCATGAAGATCTAAGTAAATTTCTCACTGAGGTTGCGGAGTGGGCAGCTCCGCATGCAAAAGACTGACTGTGAGTACTGGGTGGTCTGATTGGACAATGCATTCTGCTTCCACTTAGCAATAATTCCTGTGTGGGGCACAAACTCATTCTCAATTCTAGGATGTAATTATCCTTTTATCTGGGCCCTCTGCTTCTTAACTTCCCGACTGTTGTCTTTTCTGCAGCTTCCAGGAGTTTCTCTGATGGGGCTTTAGAGTAGTAATTAACCACAAAAGCCAGGCAGCAGGATAGTAAGGCGGACTGGACTATTGTTTAAGGTAAACTTCAGTTATTGTATTCATGGTGTTTTTTCCTTTCTTGCTTTGAGTAGTAGATCTGGCTCAAGAGCTGAGGACGAGGAGGTCTTTTTTATATATACAAAACACAGTAGTTTGAAAATGACTTCATTGGGTGGTGCCAGTATATGTAAATTACAATATTCGGATTGACCATAAAACTGAAACAGATGTTAGAATAGCCTGTGGTTTGAGTTCTGCTTTAAACTGTAGATATTGCTATAATCAACAGGAACTCCTGCTTATCTCTGGAGACATAAAGATGAGATGCTTAGACAGACGCAGCTCAGTTCTTGAAGCTGACTCCTAAATCAGGATTACTAATTTTCAGTCTGGCTGTTTTAATGAGAAGCAACTTACAGCTGTGGACCACCAACCGACATTTGCCTTCAGTGACACTGACTGTGATTTATGTTCCTAACAAAATGATCTCTGTTCAGGTTTTGTCAAAGAAGATGGAAGTGCATTGGTAGGGAGTAAAGAGCATCATAAGCATCCACTGAGGACTTTGCTTAATGATTTCTAGAACAAACTCACTTTCAAGAATCCCCCCTACTTCAGAAGACTTTGCCATGTTCCATTAATTAAGTATATAATTGCAGTTTGTGGATTTTGCATGTTAAGAAGGAATGTAAACATTTTAAATGTATATTTCATGGTCTTATAAAGCAATGGCTTCCCACATTACTTAAAATTTCTTGGATGGATTAAAGGGTACCAGTTAGTGATTTTAGAAAAGGTATTTGTGAACTCATGATAAAAGATATATTTGGAGGTTGAGTTTGAACAATAAATTTCTTAGCATCCTAAACCATATTTTTCCATTGTTTCAAGTTCTAGTGAGTATGGGAGAGAGTGATGAGCTAAATGTTTCCCCAGCTCTCTGGGCTCACAGTTAATGTCAACTTCCAAGACTCCTTTCCAGCTTGCCAAATCCACATGCCTAGGTCCCAGCCACCAAGTCCATATGCCTAGGTCCCAGCCACCAAGTCCGTATGCCTAGGTCCCAGCCACTAAGTCCGTATGCCTAGGTTCCAGCCACCAACTCCATATGCCTTGGTTCCAGCCACGAGAATGTAAGCAGAAGTAACACATGCTCCTTCCACATAGATGTCTCCACCCCAGGGGAGGATATGTTGGTGATTCTCCATGCCATCATATGCCATCTGCTGGATGGGGCTTGACACCCAAGGAAACTTCCAGAGAAACACCTTGAAGGTGCCTGAACAACAAGATGCAAGACACACAGGTCCCTGGATCTACACTCGGACAGAAAACATCCATGAGCCAGGAACACTCGTGTTATGCTTGATAGAGTGAGAAATCAACTTGCACTATGTGAAGCCACTGAGACCATGTGGTAGCAGTAGAAAAACCTGTGAAAATATAGTGACAATGTGAAGGAACAGGGTGATTGTCAGACTCTTTCATGTTTGTTTTTTGTGACAGTCTCTCACGTAACCCAGGTTGGGTTCTTGGTATGCAGCTGAAGCCAACCTTGAACTCCTGACCACCTCCTGCCTCCGCCCTCCAAGCGCTGTGATTACAGGCATACACCATCTACCCAGCTCTTTCGAGCTCAAACTGCACACACCCTAGAGTTTCTTTCCCTATGAAGTTACTGCTATTAATAATGATCACCATCTTTGGGAGGACAAGGCTGAGTTCTCAAATATTATGTCCTTGCTTTTAGCCAGAATTTCTGCCCTGGGATTTAAGTGACCCAAGAAATTGAGTTACTCAGAGATAAGAAAGTGGCTGGATGGAGGTAAATTGCTGAGGAAAGCAGCCGTGAATATATAGCACACTTCACCTCCTGCCCCAAAACATTCTGGATTGAGTTTGATTGTTTCTAACCAGATTACCTGATTCTCAATCTACATACACACATGCCCACACATTTTTGCCTCCTATCCATTAGAGGTGGAAGGATCATTAGCATTGCTCTCTAGAGAGGCAAAACATATCCTAAATGGAGCAGGTCTTTTAGTCAAGAGAATCTACTGGTGAGTAGAGCATTTAAGATTGGATCATGGTTCTGAAAACAGAGTGGGCAAAAGCACTGGTGGCAATCCAGCCAGGCAGAGAGGTGGGAAGTTCTTCCTTCTGGGATTAGAAGAGAAATGAGACTACTAGCACCCATGTGTGTGTGTCCATGCCCTCATACAAATAATACGACTTCTCAGAAACTGACAGAGTACCAAAAAGTAGTAGTAGTTAAAAATACAGGAAGAACCAGTAACTGTTTTGTCAGAGAAACTTAGATTTAATCCTAACACTTTCCTTCCCAGATGTGCCTACTGCAGACTGATGAATATATCATATATGTTATAATACCACTTACACCTTGGAGCCCCAGTTTCCTCATCTATAAAGTCAAGACCATTAGTTTCTGTGGGGACTAGGTAATACTCTATCCCATTCCTCATATGACCAGATATGAAGAAGGCACTCCAGGGATGATAAAGAGAGACAGATACCTAGATATATAGATAATAGAGCACTTTGCATATCCTATCTTCTTAATTTATTGACATCTAGTGTATCTTAGTTTACTAATTATGAGTTACCCTTCTATTCATCAGAGTCATCCCTAGATAAAAGTCCTAAGAAAAATCACTGTGAGGCATGAACCTCTCACCTAACATTTGAAGTCAGGTGAAATCCAGTTGTCAAGTGCCAAAGGCAGCTTTGATTAAAGATCTTTGGAGCCTAAATATCAGAAACAGTAGAGGAGGCAGAAGTTACATTAGAAAGATGAAACAGAAGGATGTAGGCCATTCAAAGGCAAGGGGCTGTGGTCTGGGGATGGGGAAAGGGCAGGTTGTGCTGCTGCCAGGAAACACATCGACACTCCCATGTGGTCCCTTGGAGATGTTGAAATAGAAGGATGTAGGCCACACAAAGGCAAGGGGCTGTGGTCTGGAGATGGGGAAAGAGCAGGTTGTGCTGCTGCCAGGAAACACATCGACACTCCCATGTGGTCCCGTAGAGATGGAGGGAGGAGGCAGCAAAGCAGAGAATGACAGTGGACATTGCAAGTGTCCCTTCCTTCCTTCCCCCCTCCCTCCCTCCGTCTTCCTTCCTTCCCTTCTTTTTCCTCCTTCCTTTCTTCTGCCTAAACTCCTCTTCTTTACACTCCCTTTGCATTATGCTGTTGGGTTTTTGGAGTGCTGACTGGCTGCAACTCAGAATCCAACTGGAGCAATAATTACAAAACTGGGAACTAAGCTTAGAAGCACCAAGCTCTGCAATTCTGATGCAGCTTAACTTCCTTTGACTCTCTGAATTCACTTCCTGTGACCATTTCTGTGAATCATCTTAAACAAATATGTCCACATGTGAAAAATCCCTACTAGAAAAAAATATATATCTGAATCCTATTTAGAATGTGAAACATGCAATACAAAAGTTAGAAATAGATTATGTAATTCTACTTCAGACACAGTACTTGGAGCAATTGAGCTGGGACTGGCAGGGAAGACTCCACCGGAAAGGCTAGGTCTCATAGTATCAGAAGATGCTGTGCAAGATGCCAAGGGAGAAAAGCAATCAATAAAGACTACGAACTACAACAATGACTGGCCCAGAAAATAATCTCTGTTGATAGAGTAATGACACTTTTACCTTGGGAATTATCAACAGTTGGCTACCTGAACTTAAAGCCCACTCATGTGCGGTGCTGTAAAGATAGCAAGTACACAGCTGGAGATGTCATACATCCTAGACAAAAACTTACTTCTGTCATTTCCCTAGACCAACATCATTTCTTACTATATTATAACTATATATCTATGTTTGCAGACAAATGTACCTCTCACCACTCATCAGAGAAGCTTCTTTTGCTACAGGTGGAGTCTATTGCAAAGTCTGCATGTACATATGCACATGTGCCATGCAAATCTATGGAGGCCAAAAGAGAGTGTGAAAAGAGGGTGCCAGAAGAGTGCTCAGATCCCCCTAGAACAGGAGTTATAGATGGTTGTTAGCCACTGTGGATGCTGAGAACTGAACCCAGGTCCTCTGCAAGAACAACCTGTGTTCTTAACCACTGAGCCATCTCTCCAGTCCCCAAAATTAGTGTGTTGTTGTTATTGTTGTTGTTGTTGTTGTTGTTGTTGTTGTTGTTTCAAGACAGGGTCTGGAACTCCATATAGACCAGGCTAGCCTTCATCTCACAGAGATCTGCCTCCCCTTGCCTCCTGAGTGCTAAGACCAAAGGAGTGTACCACAACAGCCAGTTTTTTTTTCCTAATTTTATGTAATGAATAAGGATTGCTTTTACAATTTATATATATATACATATATATTATATATATACATATATATATTATATATATAAATTGTAAAGCAATCCTTAATTCTTTTTATATATATATATAAATATATATATATACATATATATATATATATAAAAGATAAAACAACATAGAAATACAATTTTCCCAGAATTACTCCATAAAAAGTTTTCTCATGAAATATTTCTTATGTAATAACAAAAATCTTAATAATACAAAATATTAACCAATGGTTATTTTCAAGAAAAAAATAATAGAGCATTGTCAGATTTGAATTCTTTTATGATTAAATAAAATGGAGAATTAGTGAGGTTCAGCACTAAATGTAGATGCTAAGTTGTGAACTGAATCTGTTAAGACATAATGAATTCTGAATAGCAAACAGTATTGTCAATAAAACTGTCTTTATCTCCAGGGACCAGACCAGCCAAGTAATTGTGTTTGCATTGGATTTAGTTTGGGAAGCTTCAGGTCTTGTTGGGGTGGAAATGATTGCTCATGATGCTCACATACTAAATTGCCTCTGACAATTAGAGTGGTTTCAGTTCCTCTTGGGACCTCTGACATGTCTCTAGCCAAAGGGGTAAAGTTTATTTTGGAGAAAGTAAGAAAAAAATAGCACAGGAAAGTTAGAATTTTTTTTTTACCTTTACATCCCCAAACATTGCTGGTAGGTTGTGTGTTTTTGTTCCTAAATCCAAGTGATAGAGAATATCTTCATCCATAGCATCCAGATAAGGATTCTTAACATACACAAACCTTTTTCTGGGGGAAAAACACCTACGATGAGGTTATGAAGACATTTAGAAACAAAGAAAACAAAGAGAAAAGATATTAGGCCACACCTATGATTACTACTAGCACAGTTACTGGCCACAAACCTTTTATAATGAAATGTGCTATAATAATAGCTAATATTTACTGCACAATTACTATGTGCCAGACCTGGAACTAAGCATGAAAAATGCACCATGGCATGAACCTGAATAAAATAAATATATTAATTCACTTAATCCCATAACCACTCCATTCCATTTGGATGAAGAACCTTAATGATCCAACTTACAAATGAAGATATCAAGGCTTACAGAAATTGACTCCTACCACACAGTAAGTCTACAGTCATTTCTCCTCAGTTTATTTTGTCCCTAATTTTCTTTCTGTCATTGTAAGTTTATATAATTAAGCCTTAAGGCTCTGGAGTCTGGCTGCATGGGTTCTAGCACGAGTTCAACCAGATGTAGACTTTTTGTGTAAGCCAACTTTGTCCTGTCCTTTCCAGCTTATAAAATGGGAATGGTGAAAACTTATACCTTACGTTCGTGAGCCCTGAATTACATATTTGTCTCATTGGAATGTGGCACAGAAACGGAGCACTTTCCTGCACACACAAGGCATAAGCTTAATCCCCAGCACCACACACAGAGCAAAAAGCAACATTTGTAACAAAGCAGCTTTCATTATTATACTTCTGAATACTTGAGGCTTTCTTGAGATCAAACAGAACAGACAAAGTAGGAAAAAAATGAATCCCAATTATTTTTCCCCTTTGGGCATACTGCTAGGCTAAATTTGCAGAAGATGAAGTCATGTGACTGAATTCTCCTCAAGGGAATGTGGGGGAGTAACTTTCCTACTTCCACCATCTAGCTCTGGGGTAAGCTCTCTATGGTCATAGGAAGTAGATATCCCTCTTTACTGTTACCCCTGGTTTGGATTGAGCAAGAATATACTGTATTGAAGTCTGACCGACCACTGACAGGTAGCTAGCTAGTTGTGGTCATCAGCTTGGAAATGATCCATGCCCCACTAGAAAGCTTAGGTGAGAAACAAATGTCACAGGATGGTGGGGTGGAGGCAGGGAGATGAAAAGGCTTCTGGCAAAATAAGTTGGAAAAAAGAAGTGGAAAAAATAGATGAAGGGCTGGAGAGATGGCCTAGTGGTTAAGAGCGCCGACCGCTCTTGCAGAGGACCCGGGTTCGATCCCCAGCACCCACATGGCGGCCGAGAGCCGTCTGAAACTCCAATTCCAGGAGAACTCCAGTTCCAGGGGAATCCGAGACCCTCTTCTGACCTCCACGGCATTGCACGACACGGGTGCACAAACCTGCATGCAGATAGTACATTGATATACATACCGAAATAAATTAAAAAAAAAATTTAAAAAAAGAAAAGAAAAGAAAAAATAGATGAAAAGCTGGAGAAATAATAATTATCTGACCAAGAAAAGAAAAGCTCTAGACAAAGCCTGAAGGAGATGCATGGCTAAGAAGCTTGAAGGACTGAAAAAGGAAGAGATCTAATCTTAAACACAAGAAACAAAAAATGCAAAACTATTGTCATAAGAAACATGAAATACAGAATGAGAAGGTAAGAAGGAACTTTTAGCCTGGTGATGCAATACCTTAATCCTAGTACTCCAAAGGCAGAGGCAGGTAGTTCACTATGAGTTCAAAGTCAGCCTGATGTACATAGTGAGTTCTAGACCAGCCAGGACTACACAGTAAAGCCCTGTCTTGAAAAAAAAAAAAAAAAAAAATAGTAACAAGCAAAAAAATTCACATGCCAAACACACAAAGAAAAAGCAACATGGGAAATGCTCATAATAAATCCACACTGAACTCTACTAACCCTACAGAAGATTTCTACAATGAGATCTCCCTGGCAGGAAACCAAGACACAGATCTTAGAAGAACAATTGTAGACATATTCAAAGAAATCAAGGAATATAAAGAACAAATTAGAGAGCTAAAGGGAAGAGAATGAAAAACTCAAGAAGGACCAAGAGGGAGATAATGACAAACATTGGAAAGAACTAAAAGGAGAAAATGAAAAACTATATAAAGAACTGGAAATGCTGAAAAGATCCAAGGCCAAAATGAAAAAAGAAACTGACCAAAGAAACAAGGAGCTACAAGATGAGAATGACAGGCTCCAGAAGGAAGTGGAAATACTAAAGAAATCACAGGATGAAATGAAAAAGGAAGGCTGGCGAGATGGCCAAGCAGTTAAGAGTGCCTACTGCTCTTGCAGAGGACCCGGGTTCGATCCCCAGCACCCACATGGCATCTGAGAACCGTCTTTAACTCCAGTTCCAGGGGAACCTGACGCCCTCTTCTGACCTCAGCAGCATTGCACGACACGGGTGCACAAACCTACATGCAGAGAGTACACTCATACACATACAAATATAAATAAAATTAAAAAAAAAGAAACATGATATCATGAACTTTCCAGGTAAATGGATGGAACTCAAAGCCATTATACTAAGTGAAGTAACACAGACCCAGAAAAACAAATGGTGAATGTTTTCCCTAATTTGTGGATGCTGACACCAAATCCCCAGTTGAAAGGCAAGTTGAACAACATTATTGTTTTATTTCTTTTTAGCTGAAAGCAACTGTGTTGTTATAATGTAAATCTCTTAACGGGCTCTAGAATTGAACTACCGTTTATTTTCAGACCCTGTAATTACTGTATATGGGTGAAAGGTATGTATTCATATTTTAGAGTAATATAAAATTAAAGGGGGAATATGTGAAAAAAATGATAGCATTTGAACACATATATATCAAAATTATGACCTCCAAGAATAAACTGGGGTGGGGGAGGGACAAAGAGGGGGGGAAATGTATCCAAATTGGACTGAAAAAATGTACAAAATATACAAAATGTCAATAAAAAAGAACATTAAAAAGGTAAAGAAAAAAGGCCCCTTTAATGTAGAATTTTTTTCAGTAGCATTCTTCCAGTGGTACAAGATTGTGGGACAGGATTCTAAGGAGCCAATGGCAAGACAAACTGGCCAAAAAGAGGGGAACATAGTTGGGTTCCTGCAAGTTTTGCTTGGTGTCAGCCCATCACTCTGTTACAGGGTGTCTCAGTGGCTGTTCATCTACTCCCTCTCATCCTGTGATGAGCTAAGTCCTGCCCATAGTGCCCATCATGACCAGGTGAGACTGCAAGACCTGCCCATAGTGCCCATCATGACCAGTTGAGACTGCAAGGCCTGCCCATAGTGCCCATCATGACCAGGTGAGACTGCAAGGCCTGCCCATAGTGCCCGTCATGACCAGGTGAGACTGCAAGGCCTGCCCATAGTGCCCGTCATGACCAGGTGAGACTGTAAGGCCTGCCCATAGTGCCCGTCATGACCAGGTGAGACTGCAAGTCCTGCCCATAGTGCCCGTCATGACCAGGTGAGACTGCAAGGCGTGCCCATAGTGCCCATCATGACCAGGTGAGACTGCCATTCACCTGCCCCTCCCCCACTGCACCCCACCCAGGCCAGCTCCCACTGCAACTTCCCTATTCTCCACTGAGGTGACATCCCTCACCACTGCATCGCCACCCCTCTGCACACTTCTTAGCCTCCTTAATGTCCCTGGTGTGTCTGTGCATGAGTATATTTAAGTATGTAATTTGTGAATCTTTTGTTCTCTCTTTTTTTTTTTATTTCCGTATGTGTATGAATGTATTGTCTGCATGCAAGTCTGTGCACCCGTGACGTGCAATGCCGCGGAGGTCAGAAGAGGGTGTCGGACTCCCCTGGAACTGGAGTTCTCCTGGAATTGGAGTTTCAGACGGCTCTCGGCTGCCATGTGGGTGCTGGGGATCGAACCCGGGTCCTCTGTAAGAGCGTCGGTGCTCTTAACCGCTAGGCCATCCCTCCAGCCCCTGTTCTCTTTTTATATACTACTATTTTTCAAATACTAGTGAATAGGAAGAATTGTCTGGATAGCTCTTTTTTTCAGAACTCCCCATTTACTGGTGTGTGTGTGTGTGTGTGTGTGTGTGTGTGTGTGTGCGTGTGTGTGTGCAATTATTTCACTGGTCTACAGAACAGCCTTTGAATAGCATTGCCTTCAAGTATCCTACCAACCTTCCTAAACACACTACCCCTTTCTACCTAAGGCTACTTCCCAGCCTCAGATCCAACACAGCAGGCCCAACAGTGCCAATAATCCTTCTTGTCCTATGTGGTAAATCTATTTAATGTACTATTATGGTAGAAGAGACCTTACTCAATCTAATTTATATTTACAGAGCCATTCTTCACAGGCTTTTATTATTTGGGATTACAATAATATGCTACTTTAATTATTAATGATAAATTTTCTGTCTCATACTACAGTGGGTCAAGACACCTTTGCTAAGACTCATCTGAACATTCTTTACCTTTTTTTCTTCCATTTTCCTCAAAATACTGTAACAATCTCATGACCTTTACATCTTAAAGTATTACATGTTAAAGTATTTCCTCAAAATAGTTTAACAGCCTCATGACCTTGTACATCTCCAGTCACTCTCATCCTGGTTATGCCTTACAATTGCTAAGGAGATTTTTAAAAAAGGAGTAGGCCAAAATGAATTTTTAGTCTCAGAAAATATTTTTCAAATGTTGCCATCTGATATGCAGCCAAATCTAAGAGCTTCTGCTAGGAGCCATGATTTCTGGAATATCTTTTCTCTTTCCCTTCCATTTTTTATCTACCAAAAGCCTAGTCATTCTTGAAATCTAACTCAAGTATCAGGTCTTCCATGAGGGTTTTCTAAGCAGTTTCAATCCTTAATCAATAATTTTTCCTCATTATGCTCCTAAAGCAATTGTTTCGTGTTGATGCAGTTAAAATAGACAATTTTCTGTCCCCTCAGAAAGACTGTAAATTTCTTCATGAAAGCTGTCTAATACATCTTTCTTTAATCTCTAAGTCTTAACAAATCCTATTTGCTAGCCTAAATTTAACTGTTCAGAAAGTGAAACAAAATACTATTAGTTTCTTCCTTAAAAACATTAGAAGTAACAATTTCTTAATTGGTTAGTGAGTCAGGCTTTGCTTGAAAAAACCGAGTATTCCATTGTGCAGCTACACTTTCCCTACTTCAGAACAAGCCTGAAAATCTCAAAGCAGACTGCTTCCCCTGGGAGGGGTGAGAAGCCATCACCACCCCCTCCCCACCATCCTGAGGCAAAGTGTGCTCAGTGAAGCTTCGGCACCATCACGGCTGGCCCAGGAAGCTCATTAGGAAGGCAAAAACCTCATTTCCACCCTTCAACCACTGAATCAAAACCTGCATTTTAATAAACTCTGGTAATTCATATGCACATTAAAGTTTGAGAAACACAGCCATACACTTTGTCTTCCAAAGTCAATTTCATTTTTCATTTATTTCACTCTGCCAAAGCTATTTCCATGATCTGGAGATTTTAGTGTGGATTTCCAAATGAATCTACAAACCATGACACTACAAAGCACACTCATTCATCTCCAGTAACTCTTAGCTCTACCTGCCTATCAGAATAGCTAAGGGAACTTTAAACAGTACTGATATCTAATGTCTCTGGTGGATTCTGGTCCATCTGATTCATGGGAAAGCTAAACTAATTATTCTGTCAGTGATCAAGAAAAGGCTTCTTGGGCCTGTGAAGTCTTCTCTGGTCAAATACAAATTTTACAATTGTTCTATCTCTATGAAAAAAAAGGCATGGTACTCTTGACTGGAATTATATTGAATCTGTAGACCATTTGGAGAAGTATGGAAGTTTTGACATTACTAAGTCTTCCTGCTAACACACATGAGCAATCTTTTCATGGTTTTATGCCTTCAATGTCTTCTTCAATTTCTTTCATCAACATTTTACTGGTTTCAGTGTACAGATTTTTTTCCTCCATTACTAAATTTATTTCTTGGTGTCTATTCTGTTGTAATTAGGATTATTTTATTAATTTCTATTTCAAATACTTAATGTTAGTATACAGAAACACTACTGATCTTTGTCGTTTTATAGCCTGGAACTTTCCTGGATTATCAATTCTAGCAGGTGTTTGGGTTTGTGTGTGTGTGTGTGTGTGTGTGTGTGTGTGTGTGTGATCTTCATGACTTTAAACAAACAAAGATAGGAGATCTCCTGAGACCAGCTGAAGCGCAGGCTGGCTAAAGAGCACCCCCCCACCCACTACCCCCCATCCTCCCACCTCCCCACCCCCCACGCCCCCACCCCCCTACCCCCAGCAACTGGGACTGAAGAAGGCAAGCAAAGCAAGCCTCAACACAGTGAAGAGGCATTTAGGACTCACACTGGAATACAGGCAAGGAGAAGCCCATATGCCAGGAACACCAAGAAGAGACAACACAGTGAAGGTGCAGGATAATCTCACCCAAGCTCTACGTAACCCTATGGAAGATGTCCTCAGTGGGATCCTCTGGTGTGGCCCAGGACACAGATATTAGAAACCCACAATTGGGAACATACTTTAAAGAACTACAAGGTTATAAAGAGCAAAATCAAAAGAACTAAGAAAAGAAAATGAAGAACATCAAGAAGGGATCGCTAGAGAGAGGATGACAAACTCTGTGAAGGAACTAGAAACATGAAGACCCATGTGACAAAAGATAAGGGAACCAAGACAGTGACAGCAAAGAGCTACGGGAAGAGATTGAGAAGCTTCCAAAAAGAAGAGAAATATAAAGAAATCAAGAAGCAAGGAAATGAAAAGGAAATCAAGACACTCATCCAATTCAAGAGGAAAGGAATGGAAAAAGCCTCAGAAACAGAATGGAGGAAGCAAACAAAGAATATCGCCAACTTGGAATACTAACACAGAACAATTAAAACACTCAAGGAAAGAATTAATGAAAAATTTAAATACCACAAAAGTGGAACAACAGGCACTGTGGGACACTATGAAAAATCAAACACTCCACGTATCATAAGAATAGAGATGGAGCCAGAATCCCAAGAGCATGGTATGGTGGAAAAAAATCATCTTCACACAGAATATAGATGAAACTTAACTCCCCAAACTAAAAAAAGACACACCAAGACGATACAACACCACACAGAACGCACACAGACGTCGAAACAAGAATCTCCACGAAAACCGACAAGTTCTCCAACCACTAATCCTAGAACCCAAAACAAAGGACAAAATCCTTAAAGCACAAAGAGAAAAACAAGTGCCTTAAGGGAGAAACCTATCAGAGATACAACACCCATTTTAGATCATCTCTTACTCAATAAGACTGGCTAGGACCTGCGGGTTGTTGTTGTGGTTTGCATGCCTTTAATCCCAGCACTTGGCGCAGAAGCCAGGGTGGTCCTGTGAGTTCAAGGCCACGCCTGGTCTACAGAGTGGTTCCAGGATAGCTGGACTACAGGAGACCCTGGTCTCGAAAAGACAAAAACTAAAATAAAAAAAAATAAAAAAAAAAAAAAAAAGGAGATAAAAAAAAATGATACCAAGTGCTGGAGAGGTTGTGGACAGGGAAACTCATCCACGCTGTTGGGAATTCAAACTCGGTAGTCCATTATGGAAAGCAGTGGTAGACCCCTTGGAAGACTGTGAATGCAACTTGCCCCACTGACCAGCCAACCACTCCTAGGCAGCTGTTACCCTCAGAGACTCACCCCACCGCCAGAGCTACCTGCACGGCCCATGTTTATTGTCAAGCTCTTCTTCACAATAGCAAGGAGCTGGATACGAACCCAAATGTCGCCTAAACTGATGAGTGGAATAGAGAAAATGTGGTACAAAATCTACACAAAAGATTCTATGCACACTAAGAAAGATGCATCAGAGCGTTTGCAGGAAATGGTGGAGCAGAGGAAACATCATGCGTAGTGAAGTACCACAAGTCCAGAAAGGAAGCGGAGAACTGTGGTACAATCTAAACAATAGAGTTTATGCAGCCACTAAGAAAGTGACATCATGTAGCTTTGCGAGGAAAATGGCTGGGGCTAGAGACATCATGCTGAGGAGAAAGTCATCCAAAAAACAAACAAGATCGATGAATGGGATCCCTCCATCTGTGGATGCTAGTGCCAATACCTAGTTGTAAGTATCTGTGCACGGCCCCTTGAGCTTTTGTCAACAGTTGGGAGTGATGCATATGGAAAACAACACACAACACACACAACAGAAAGGACTGAATCGAAGACTGAACTGAAACAGTGAACTTTGCTCAAAACAGTCAACTTCCATCCATGGGATATTGAGAAAGTCTGAGAAAGAGATGAAAGCCATGTTTGGCAGAATGCATGCGGACTTGGGGGGGTTGGGGGGATGGGGGGGAACATGGGTCTAGATTTGATAAAAAAAATATATAAATAAATTAATTAAAAAAAAACAAAGAGACATCACAATCCTTGGATGCAAATGAGAAGCTAAATGTAAGGTTGTGTGTGGCAGTGCACTCTTATTATATGCAGCTAAACTCTAAATAATGGAACCACTACAGGGATTCACTCTGTTCTTAGGATTTCTGATTCAATTGGTCAAGAAGACCTGTGCTTTGATATTTTAAAAACTACTGATCTCTGCCTTCCTATCTTCAGAAGAAAAGCTCAAACCAGCAAGTCATTAACTATATTATCTTGTATAATATTCATTATAATACTCCTTTGACATATTTAGAGATACACTTTAGATTTCCTTGATGTCTGACTAGTCATATAAGAGGCTAAGACAGGGCTTTCTTAAGATCAGGGTAAGCTTAGGCTATATAGCAAGTTTCAAGCCAGCCTGTGCCAGACAGTAGAGCCCTGTCTGAAAAATAAGGAAACAAGGCTGGGAGTGGTGGCACACACCCTTAATCCCAGCACTTGGAAGGCAGAGGCAGGCAGATCTCTGTGAGATTGAGGCTAATCCGGTCTACATAGTGAGGCCAGCTGGGGATGCAGGGAGACCCTGTCTCAAAAGGACAAAACAAACAAACAAACAAAAAATACACATGATTGTAATTAAAACAATATGGTACCAGCATAAAACCATGCACACAAGCAATGAAAGAAGATATAAAGACCAGAAATAAACCCAATTAGTAATGGACAGTGACGGTGCCAAGAGCACACAAAGAAGAAAAGGCACTCTTTCCAAAGCACTGAGAACACTTGGTATCCACATATGAAACAATGAAATTGGAACCTCTCATATCATGTATAAAAATCAATTCAAAATTGACGGGTTTTACAGACCTGAAACTGCAGAAGTCTACCAATGAAAGCCCCTGGACATTGGTTTGGACATTGAATGCTTAGAAAAGACTCAGCAGGAAGAGCCAATAAAATAAAATTTAAAATCAAATAGAATTGTATCCAACTAAAATTTCTTGCATAACAAAGGAAGCAACCAGGGAACCAAGAGACAACCCATGGGTTGGGAGAAAATATTTGTAAGCCACGCATCTGACAGAGGGCAGTTATCCTAAACGTGTAAGCCTAACTTCAAGAAAGCAAACGCCCTGGTTAAAAATAGACAAAAGAGAAATGGTGCAGCCATTAAGAGCACTGGTTGGTCTTGCAGCATTCACATGGCAACTAACGACCATCCATAACCCCAACTCAGGGAAATCCAACATTCTTCAGACCTCCGTGGCCACTGCATGACAAAGATGCACTTACATATATGTAGGCAATACACTCATACACATAAAATGAAAATGATAAATAAAAATAGACAAAAGATTTTGACAGACATTCTGAAAGATACAAATGTTCAACATTACTAATCATCAATGGAAATGAAAGTTAAAACCATAATGAGATGTCCCTTCATACCTGTTACAATAGTTATTATTAAAGACCACAGATAACAAGTGTTGGAGACAAAAGTAACTTGTATACTATTAGTGGACCATAAATTAATATACTATTATAGAAAAGTAGCATAGAGGGTCCCTCAAAATATAGAGCTAAAATCTCACTTGTTACATACACAAAGAAATTGAACTAGTGTGTCAAAGTGATGTCTGTGCTCCCATAGTCACTACAGCACTATTCACAGTAGCCAAGCTACAGAATCAACTTGGGTTGATGAATGATCAGAGAAAAAGTAGCAGATATATACATACACACACACACACACACACACACACATACACACAATTGAGTAGTATTCAGATCGTATTACCTTTGTATATTTATTTATTTGTGGGGTTTGTGTGTGTGTGTGTGTTGCTTACATGCTTGATGAGGTCAGAGGATAACTTATGAAAGTTGGTTCTCTCTTTCCACCACATAGGTCTTAGGGCTCAAACTCAAGTTGTCAGGCTTGGCGGCAGGCACCTTCACCCCCTGAACCATCTTGCCCTCAGTCTTTTTAAAGAAGGAAATTCTGTCATTTGTGCCATGAGTGGAGGGAGGTAGAAGACAGTATGCTGACTGTAACATCAGCCCAGCTAAACAAACGCAATGCCCTGTCTCTTTTGTGTGGAGTCTAAAACCTTTGATCTCACACGGAGACAAAGATGGTCATTATCAAAGGCTGGGGGTGTGGGGAGGTGTGGGAAAGAGATGATCAAAAGGAGCAGAGCCTCAGTTAGACTGAAGAAATAAGTGGAATGATCCACCATGCTGAGTGGTAACCACAGTTACCAAAAGTATATCTTTCAAAATTGCTTTAAAATAGATGATTTAACATTCTCTACCAAACAATGAGGAATTGGTGAGGTGGTGTATATGTTAGCTACATTGCTTGGATATTTCTATAATACATGCATGCACAAATCAAAGCCACCCTTTGGATTGAGGATGTAGCATGTGTGAAGCTCTGGGTTCGATCTCTAATGCTGCAGAAACAAAACAACAATCAAAAAATTCACATTGTGCCCTTAAACATATGGCAATTATCATTTTCAGCTAAAAATAAATGTTTCCATTTATTAAAAGGGAAGATTTACTTGAGACTTTATTCCAAATTTAAGCCAGTATGAATCTGCTCTTCTAATACTTAAATCTTTCTAAAATATCTGTTACTAAATAGAAATGCACATACTGTTTCCTCCTCAAAACTCTTTTTCACCCTATTTTCTTTCTTTTTCTCTAACTCATAGGCTAAATATTGGTCACCAGAGAAAAGTGCTGGGTGGGAGGAGTTTCTCCATTTCCCTTTACCTTCATCTCCATTTTTCTTTCTTTCCTTGGCTTCCCTGACAGAATGAAGGTATCAGGAGGGGTGTCTTTGGTGTGTGTGTGTGTGTGTGTGTGTGTGTGTGTGTACACGCGCATGCATGCAAGTGCGCACATTTGTACGTAGAAGGGAAGTAGAGCACTTCTGAAATGTTGATATCATGGTAAGTCATTTCCCACAAAAATCAGAGGTAATTCACAAACATTCCTCAAGCCTCATGAAGATTAAATCTCTATTATGTGCTGTTAACCCGGGGCACAAATTGCAGTTATATTTGCAGGCAGCTTGGGCAGATTTATGCCTACCTTTGAAATAAACAACATCCATAGACTTTCAGAAGTGAACTCTGTATAAAATCAATCACAAAGTATGTGAAATCACTTTATAACATGTGACTCATAAACTGCCCCAGGCACCTGAAGGCCTTTTAGTACTTCTCAGGTATAGCCCATGGTCCTAGAATTAAAAGCTGAATTCTTGAGACTCAAGAGATGCCTCAGTGGTTGAGTCCTGGTGGTTATTGCAGAGGACCTAGGTTTGATTTCCATGCCAATTAAAAACTGTCCATAACTCCAGCTCCAGGGGAATTCTATGCCCACTTCTGACCTGCAAGGGCATTGCATGGCAATACAGGTACATATACACACACATACACACACACACAAGCACACACACACACACACACACACACAAGCACACACACACAAATAATAATGATAATGATGATGATGATGATAGCAATAATAATAAAATATTTAAAGGCCGAACTCCATAGTAAATTCCAAGCTCTTCTTTGAATGTGTCCACTGCTGCAGGCTGGCTACACTTTGCAGGGTTTTTGTAAGCTCTTATGCCCTACCTTCTTTACTAAAATTTTATTTGATTACTATCATGTGCATCATTTATTACGATTGCTTTCGAAATTGTGGGGAGTGCACATATGCCAGAGAGCTTGTGTGAAGTCACTTTTGTGGTGTCTGTTCTCTCTTTCCACCTTAACATGGGTTCTGGATCGAACTCAGGTCTCCAGGCTTGCTTTCACTCACTGAGCCACTTCACCTGCTCCTCCCCTACTTTCTCAAATTAACCAATTTCCCAAACCCAAACCAAGAATCAAAGAATGAAAATTTGCAGTGCTTTTGTTTAGGTTTGTACTATGAACAGTATTCCAAATGTATCATGCCCAACCTAAAATGATTTATAAACTGCAGGGACACATCATTTGGTTGATCTAATATAAAATCCAAGGACCATCCATCTGATAGAAACAAATAAAGATCAAAAATACTCACCTGTTCTTGTCAGGTCTCATAAATCTGCTAGAAGCAGGTAAAATGGAAGCCATACTTCACAGTGTGTGGATAGTAGGAAAAAATAAGAATTAGGATTTGCTGTTAAATTATAGGTCTAATCATAATAGAAGAAATCCAAGTTAGAACAGCACCTTCCTTTCAAACTATGTTCTCTTCTGAAATTGTTGATGGAGCTCTTCCCTTAGCATTTAAAATTCCCCAATCAGTTTAAAAGCACCATTCTTGGATGGCCTTTTATACCACAGCCTCCCTCTCAGAGCATCATGCCCCCAAAAGATAGGCTCCCTTGGAAGGTGTGACCTCCTCTCTCTCTGCCCAGGTTGGTTAGCTTGTTAACTGTTGACCATAGTACCTTTCCATGACATCTGACCTTGGTCTCAGCGTAGGGCTGCTGTGACGGACTTATTTGCTTTGAAACAGTTATGTATGAATGTGAGTCCTCTTTTGGCTCCCCTACCAACCTTATCAAAAATGTGTCCAGTACACGTGAGAAATTATAGTTCACAAATATTTCCCATCCTATCCACCACGTGCCTACTTGTTTTCATTCTTTGTGGTCACAAGTGAGGACAATATCCAAGGACCTCAGAAAGCCCTGTGTCTGAACTTTATCTACCTGAGTTCACAGAGGAGGCCTGATAGTTAAACAAATTTATTTCCCGGGGCCTCTTATTTAGCCAAACACTAGGTTGCCTCTAAAGTCCACTAAACCACGTGTCGGGGTGATAACATAGGTAGAATAATAAATTGTAGCTTAATATTTTCTTTAAAAGATAGTGTCTGTTAAGAAATCTATGAAACTGTAGCCTTCTTGTGGTTGTGCGGGCTACAATCCTAGCACTTAGGAGTCTGGGCAGAAGGATTGCTTCAAGTTTGAGGTCAGCCTTCTCTACACAATGAGTTTCACACCAGATAGGAGTTTATAACAATCCTATCTCAGAAAGAAAGGAGAGAGAGAGAGAGAGAGAGAGAGAGAGAGAGAGAGAGAAAGGAGGAAGGGAGGGGAGGCAGGAGAGGGAGGGAAAGGGAAGGAAATCTAATTCACCGTGCTTGCTCTGCCTTTCAAATGAAGTGAGAAAACTAGAACTTCATCAGGACCCTTCTCATAGTTCCCATGGCAATCAGCTGACATACTGAGCACAGATACAAGAATAATAAATAGTAGCATGAATTTCGAGCAAATCAGAAGTTAAAATGTTCATAAGCGCCAAACAGAAGCAAATATAAGGCAGTTCACAATGTGCATAGATTTGTCTTTCAGAATATACATCACAGGACTCAAGGTTCAGTGTTTAAGAGCACTTCCAAAAGACCTAAGTCCAGTTCCCAACACCCATGTTGAGTGGCTCACAACCACCTGTAACTCCAGCTCCAGGAGATCTGATGTCTTCTGGCAGGCACTGTACTCATGTGTACACATCCACCCACCTACCCCCAAATATACACATAATTAAAAATTAAAAATAAATTCTTAAGTAAAACAAAAAAATGCAGAGTCAAGAAGCATGTGCTTGGATCTCAACTTATAAGTCACCCTACTTTCTGCTGAAAAACCACTTTTGGAAAACTCCTCAAGTCTTATTCTGGACTCCTCTGGTTCATCTTTTCCAGCCAGTAAAATTTTCAGAATAGGAAGGCAAGTCTATGTTGGGCAATAATCAAGGTAACCCAAGCCCTGCAACTGTCACTTCCCAATAGATGTTTATAAATTTATCCAGAAAAAAACATTATGAAACTTATGAAAGAGAATAGCTATGAGACAAAATACTCCTGGGCATGTTTATTGCCTTGAAGTGTGGGACCTCGGTTCCTGTTTCAATTTATAATTATACATACGTTCTCACACCTCATCCCCTTCAAGCTGGTCTATCTGCCTCTCTTTCCTAGCAACCACTGATAACTTCAAGCCCAAATGGCTACTGACTGTCACCTGACCCTTCATTTGGTATTACAAATCATATCTCTCCATTTATCTTTAAGGTATAATGAGGAAGATCACCAAATTACATATGGCATTTACCACTGCCTCTGACAGGAGAAAGTGTTAGCTAATTAGGTGTTATGTAATTAATTACTTAAGTGAGCAAATTACGCTAATTAACATGTCTGTTTCCGGTGCAGATTCTGTCAGTCAATGTCCTTGGTCACTAGTAGTGTCAACTAAGATATATAGACTCCATATAACAGCTCCCCCTTGTCCCTGGTCATTAAGAATTGTGGTCATCATGTCAGTGAAGTTCAAAATAGTTCTGTAGACTATGAAATGAGAGCACAATTAGTGTGCTCTCATTTCATAGTCTACAAAACTATTTTGAGTAATATTCTGAGTAATCTGAATTATTCTCTCTTGTTTTCAGTCTCCTGAACAGGTTGTTTCTTGATTTGTTGTTGCTGTTGCTCTTGACTGTACCTTAAAAGGCCAGTTGCCCTAACAGGAATGGGGAAAGGTTTTGTTTTTTTAGACAGCATGCCTGAGGGAATGCAGAAGGCCAACTCAGGCCCAGCCCTGGATGGTTTGCAAACACCGGCTGGGCTCCAGTAGAGCCTTCTGACTGCTCACAGCCTGGGGATCAGGAATGCATCGCCTCCTCCAGCTCTGCAGTGTGGGACCCGCGATGAAACACTTGGCACAGTTCCCCCGCAGTGCCAGCATCTATCTGGGTGTTCTTGTTCACATGACTATTGTCCCCCTAGCTTAGTTCTGCCTCTGAACTTCTGGAGTTGGAGTCCTAGTGAGTGGTAGTACATCTCATCTCAGAGGGATTTCTGCTAAGTCCAGGAGACTTACACATGTGGGGTTACAACCTTACCACCTCCTGATGTTCCTACCTCCTGAAGAAGTACTCTGTCACTCAGGGGGACATAGCTGGAAATGTGCAGCTCTTGGAACCTTCATGTAAGGATCTGGGCCCCCACCCCGTGTCAGACAGGTGCTAAATCCTGAGCCTGCAGCGAGTCTGGGCGTGGTCTCTGCTCACAAGGAATTTACACTCTCGTGGAGAAGAGTGTTGAGAGGGGAAGACTATCACCTGAACTGTGAAAGCTCTGGGGAAAGGCACAGAGCCAGACCGGGGTGCAGAAGGCTTTGGGGAGGCTGTGATGCCGGCTGTATCCTGAGGAATGACTTGGCTTTGAAAACGACTGCTGAGCATGAGCACGGGCTCCTGGCCCAGGAAAAAAGGTGTAAAATGCAGAGAGGTGGCAGGAAAAACATCACATTCAGGGAACTGGTGAAACAATATGAGGAGCCGCCTTGACTAGAAAACACCGACTCTTCATTTGGCCCCCAAGGTACCTAAAGCAGGATGAAAGCCTACCATCTCTGCTTCATTTTGTGTATGTATTTTGGCTGAAGGCACAGAGAGAAGCTATTGTTCTTATCTTTAGCTCTTGAACAACCTTGACATCCAGGAAGAGCACAGCCTTGTAGAAGAAACCACTCACCACCACCACCACCACCCCCAGATGAAGATGGCTGTCTATCGAGGGTGAGACAGCAGCCTTGGTGATTAACAGAATGACAACTTAACAAGGTATTAAACCACCGTGTAGGCTGGACCACCATGCAGAACCAGGGATAGCAATGGGCTAACGATGTGTGGGACATCCTCACCATGCCTGCTTATTCACGCATACTTCTGGTGTTTAAACCTAAACTCCATGTTGGTACCCCAAGACAGACTTGAGGTCACTGAACCCCTTTAGTTTTCCCTCTTTCCAGTGTGGCCACGTTGAAGAAATCTGTCTCTGCTTTGTCCTCTTTTGTCTTTAAGTGATGTACTGGGACTAGACAGAAGGGCCCAGTACATAGAGGATGCCAAAGCCTAAGTTTTTTTGCTCTAACAACTCCGGTAACACTATTAATAGTGCTATATGGTTTTATCCTAAGTATTAAGTATTTGCAAGAGAAGCACACTGCTGACTCCATACCCCTCCCTAGATTTCTAGTATTTGATAAAGAAAATGTCAAAACAAGGTTTACTGATTTTAATACCCTTTCAATATTCACACAATGAATGGGCACCTTACCTCTTTTAATATTGCATTTTAATTGGGCTGTGAGTCACAGGTGTTAAGATACTTCTCCATAAGGTTTCCAGCAGGGTTGTGCAGGTTAACGGGAGGCTGCAGCACATTCCCCCTGCCTTGGAAACACATCCCCAGTGCATATGCATGTGTGTGTACACAGCTCCCTCACAGTCCGTGGGGAGGAAGGTGGCAGGTTATTTTTTTTTCTGGAAACTTCCATTCATAACTTCATTGCCCAGAAATCAAGGAAATCCCTTCCTAATCACCCCATTTGATTAGTGTTACTTTGTTTTTGTTTTTTTTTTAATTTTTTTATTATTAATTTTATTTATTTCTGTATGTGTAATATTTATTCCTGACTTTCCCCGTCAGGATAGGTTTCTAAGGACAGGGATAGGGAAACAGTAGGACCCACTCCTTCTGACCTAGATTCCCCTACTCCCTGTGAATGACTTAGAGAACTCTAAAAATGTCTCCATCTATCCATTCTGATGCTGTACGGTTTATGTATATTTATTTTTTCATTTATTCATACAGTAAATATTAGTAGAGTGTATATTGTGCCCCAGAAAGTCTAGGAAATCTTTCAGATATGAATGAATACTAGTGGAATGAATAAGGCAGTTCTTCTCTGATTTCTTTGCCAAAGATGTTGATATCTATGAAGAGGACAGCCTCTCACTTCTTCCTGTCAAATAGTAAAGCTTTCTTGGTCTTTTGACCTTCTATTAAGTGTTTGGTTTCTAATAAGTCCATTAATTATTTATGAAAGAGGAAAGCTATACAAAAATGTATAGTTTCTTCCTTTAAATTGTAGATGTATTGCAGCTTAATGTTGTTACACATGTGTACAAAGAAGAGAAAGATCACTTTCCTTCTAATGCTCACTTAACCTTACTATTTCCCACGTTCCTGGGAGTCAAAGTGGAGAGCAGTGACTTTAAACCTTTACTCATTTTCTTTAATATACATGGTCAGTATATCTGCTTTCTTCCTGTCCACTGCCCCTCTACAAAATAACACTAATCGGGGCTGGAGAGATGGCCTAGCAGTTAAGAGCGCCGACCGCTCTTACAGAGGATCCGGGTTCGATCCCCAGCACCCACATGGCGGCTGAGAACCGTCTGAAACTCCAATTACAGGAGAACTCCAGTTCCAGGGGAATCCGATACCCTCTTCTGACCCCCGCGGCCTTGCATGACACGGGTGCACAAACTTGCATGCAGACAGTACATTCATACACATATAGAAATAAATAAAATTAATAATAAAAAAAATTAAAAAAAAAACAAAAACAAAGTAACACTAATCAAATGGGGTGATTAGGAAGGGATTTCCTTGATTTCTGGGCAATGAAGTTATGAATGGAAATTTCCAGAAAAAAAATAACCTGCATCTTCACATACCCTGCATATACACACACAGACACACAGATACAAACACACACACATACATACATACACACACACACACACACACACACACACACACACCACACACACAGAGTTAAAAACAAAAAAAGAACAAGTTTCAGGTTGCGTGAACATTTATTTATAGGAATGACTTGACTATTGTCAACCATTCCAAAAGAGTTGTTTCCATATCCATGGAGGCTCCAGATGGATGTGCCATATCTACCACCCAATACATGATTATTAAGCACTTACTGTGGGATAAGTGTGTGTTATGGTTGGAAAAATAAATAATGGTGCTATTTGGGGAAGTGATTGAAACTTTAGGATATGAAGCCTACCTAGCAGAAGCAGGTCACTAGAGTGGTGGGGGGAGGTTCAAAGGTTAAAGCCCAACTTCTGGTTCCTGGTCTGTAATGATGTGAGCGGCCTCCACCACCTTCTCCTACCACCATGAACTAAGCTACCACCCCATGCCTTTCCTGCCGTGACACACTGAAACTCTGTGAAACCATGAGTCCAAATAAATCTTTCTCCCCCTAAGTTGTTTGGGCAAGGTGTTATGATCACAATGTTGTACAAAAAAAAACAAACACAGAAATTTTGGATGAAAGAAGCGGTGGTGTTGTGAGTAAACTGGACCATGTGATTGTTGGACCCTTGGAATCGATTTGTAAGAAGAATTTGGAAAAGTTTAGAGATGTAGACTATAGAAGCCTTAGGATGCTATAAGCAAAGATTAGGGGGAGATTCTTGGAGCTTAGAAAATCAGAATGCTGACAAAAATACGGTCAGTGAAGATCAGTATTGAGAGATTTCAGATGCAAAGAACTCTACTGGAAATTGGACTAGGGGACAATTGCATTACATTATGGAAGCCATTTATATTTTGCTCATGCTCTGAAATTTTGAATGAGGCTGAATTCAAAAGTGATTAATTTAGTGGAGGAAATTTTAATATAGCATAACTGGCTATGCCATGGTTATTTCTTGCTGCTTTTATATAGATTTATGGAGACAATTTGGAGCAAATAGTAGAACAGAATAGTGTTTTTTAAAAGTTCAGTAACCGCTAGGCCATCAGCTGAGAACCGTGGGTAACTCCAATTCCAGGAGAACTCCAGTTCCAGGGGAATCTGACACCCTCTTCTGACCTCTGCGGCATTTCACAACATGGGTGCACAAACCTACATGCAGACAATACATTCATACACATAAATAAATAAATAAATAAATAAATAATAAATTAATTAATTAAATTTAAAAAATAAAAAATAAAAGTTCAGTAACATATTTAAATGCAGAACAAAGAGATCATAGTTGTTAAAGAGATTAGCATCATTAAAGATAAGCCAAGTATTCTCACTGAAACAACAGGAATCATCCTTTAAGCACATTTCAGGAAGTACTAAGACTTCTTTCATCATAGACTCCTGGGTAGTATAAAACTGTCAAGTCATTTCAATGATTCTTCCTTTGGAAAGAGAATTTCCTCAGGGCATCCTCATGACAAAGCCCTGCCTAGGCTCAGGTTTCCCTAGGTTCAGATACCCAAGTACCCAGAGGCCCACCATAACCATGATTCAAGGCAGTATAGCTATTGCTCCAGCTAGGGGGCAGAACTTAATGCTTACTACATTGGACTGGTTTTGTAGACATACAGAATTCAAGAGTTCTGGGTAATGGAAATTTATAAGATTTTTAAAGAAAGCTGATGAGGCCAGGCAATGTGTAGCAACCTCAGATTCCCTGCAGGAAACTCCTCAGAGTCCTTTGCATAAAGATGTGAGAGTGAAGCCTAAGTTGCAATGGAGACCCCAAGATCTTGGGGATGCCAGGAAGGCAGAATGTGTGGTGAGAAAAACTCCAGAAGGTGGGTGGAGTCAGCTCTAGAGAGCAGCTGTGTGGACTGCAAACAACAAGGCCATCAGACCAGGGCTTCTTAGACATCCCACCACCATCGTATCCCCTGGATGCCACACAGGGATCTACAGGTCTTGTTTTGTTCCAGTATTGCCCTGCTATTCTCCTATTCTTCCTTTCTGGAATGGGAATATTTACTCTCTCCCATTGTATGTTGGAAATATATAACTTTCTTTTGTTGTTGTTGTTGTTGTTGTTGTTTTTTGATAGGGTCTCCTTGTAGCCCCAGCTGGCTTGGAACTTATAACTTTCTTTTTATTTATAGGGGCTCACAATTAGAGTTTGCCTTGAGTCTTAGAAGAGAGTTTGAATTTTGACATTTAAATTGTGTGGGAACTGTTAAGACTTTTGGGGGAATCTTAAAGTTATATGAAAATGTATTTTACATTATGAGATGGCCATGAGCCTTTGAGGTCCAAGGAAGGAATGTTATATTCAATCTGAAGCACATTCCATAGGCTCATATTTTCAATGCTTGGTCCCAGGCTAATGATGCAGTTTAAGGAGGGACTGGAACTTTTTTTAGGGGAAGCCTAGCTGGTGAAAGAAAATAATTAAGAGTTAATTTAGTGGAGGAAATTTTAATACAGCATAATAGGCTATATTAAAACCTTTGAGGGCTATATCCGAATCCCTAGTTCCTGCCTTGCTTCTGCTTCATGGTTCATCATGATGTGAACAACCTCAGCCCTACTTTCCTAGCATCATGAACTGAGCTGATCCACTATGCCTACCCTACCACAACATTAAAACCCTCAAAGGGGGCTGGAGATATGGCCTAGCAGTTAAGAGCACTGACTGTTTTTGCAGAGGACCTGGTTAGATCCCCAGCACCCACATGGCAGCTAAGAATCATCTTTGACTCCAGTTCCAGGAGAATCCAAGACCCTCTTCTGACCTCCACGGCACTGCACAACAAGAGTGCACAAACCTGCATGCAGACAGTACGTTCATACACATATAAGAATAAATAAAATTTTTTTAAATTAAAAAAAAAACCTCTGAAACTGTGAGAAAAATAAGCAGTTCTTCTCATAAGTTACTTCTGTTGGACACTGTGGTCAGAGTGTTGTAAAAATTAATACAGTCAGTGTATTAATTCTTAGAGTTGAGAAATGAGATGAAAGTCTGCTCTTTTCTCCCAATCATGTTCTCCTGTCAGCATCCAAAGGAAAATTATCTAATTTACAATTATCTAATTTACAACTTGGCTTCTTTAGTGGTTTTTCTTACTGGGCATATGACTCCTTAAATTTCCTATACTTAGGGCTAGAGAGATGGGTCAATGGTTAAGAACACTGGCTGCTTCTTGCAGTGGACCCAGATTTGGTTCCTAGAACCAACATGGCAGTTAACAACTGTCTGTAACTCCACTTCCTGGGCATCTGATGTTCCGTCTGCCCTCTATGGGCACCAGACATGCATGTAGTACAGATATATACTTGCATAAAATAAAAATAAAAAATCTTTAAATAAAATTTCCTATGCTCTAGTGGCTGACCTTCATATGAACACTAGTGTCACAGAAAGTCAACAGACACAAAGGCCAGTGACATCAAAGCCCCATGTGGCCTGGTCAACCACATGACTCAAAAAACTGAAAGTACAGGACTTTAGAATATGCTAGGCTTTGATTTCTAGAATTGTTCTGTTCTCACTTTCTGGGAAAGGAAATGTGAGGTGCATAACATCAAACAAAGATTCAAAAAAAGCTAATCCAGTTAGAAGAAGAAGAAGAAGAAGAAGAAGAAGAAGAAGAAGGAGGAGGAGGAGGAGGAGGAGGAGGAGGAGGAGGAGGAGTATTTTAAATCAATACCAGTAGGGAAGAAAATTTCAAAGCTTTTCACTAAGCTTGAAATAACCCTTTCCAAACAACAACCAAACAACCACATTCAGTCTGGAATAGAAATATGGAAATGTGAAGGACAAGAAAAAATAACTGAAAGAGCAAGAAGAGCAGAGTTTTGTAACATCAATGGCTGACTCAGATTACTCTGGGCTAGGCTGTGAACTAAAAAGTTCCTGCCCTGCAACTCATTTACATTGCTCACGGCAACCCTGAGAAATGAGCATTATCATTTCAGATGAGGGAACTGAAGCTTAAAGAGGTTAAATGAGGAGCCTGAGGTCTCAGAAGGAGATTGCAGAAGTTCTTCCTGTGTGGGCCTGACCCATGTTAGAATCTGTCAAAGAGATGAGTTCAAGAAGACAGCTAAAACAAAGAATTTTGATCTGAGTCTTCCAGGTGAAATAGCATTCAAATTTAGGGAGCATCTATGCAGCATTTTACCTAGGCTGTCACAAGAATTGATTTAACTCATTTATGAGAAAAGAAGTCATGGCTGAGTCATAGTAGATACGTATCCCCTGATTCTGACAAAGCAAACAGTCCCATTAAAATGATGGCCCTGTCAGAAGCCTGATTTTAAAATCATCTCCTTCCCAAATTCTAAATTAACCTTCAAACTTTACCTCACACATACTTTATATTTAACTCATATCAGGCACACCACTTCCCTATGATTCTATGTCAGAAGTGAAGCCCAGTTCAACACATCCCACCCCTGAAGCAAGTTCTGTTCTCTCCTGCAGGTCCCTGAAAGGTTACTGAAACAACACACAGCCAGAGGCTCTTTCTGTGGCCTTCTCACAAGCTTGCTGGCTGCCCTTACTCACCTTGCTAGTGACCTGGGCCTGTGTTTGTTTTTTCAGTATTGCATGCAGGAACATTCAGTGAACCAGGCAATCAGCCTAGGTGCTAGGAAGCAGCTCTGTGAGTCTAACAACCCCACTCAGGAAGGAGAACAAGTGAATTTACTCAGGACTGAAGTCTGTCCTTACCTCTAACAAACGATTTGGATTTTGACTGCTATGCCCCATGCAGCTAACATCACGTGGTGATGGCGCATGCAGGCACCACAAGTCCTGCTGATTGATTTTAACTGGGGTTTAGCTGAGTGAAAGAGAACAAAGTGTTTTATGGTGCTCTCTTAACACTGCTAAGTGCAACATATTAGCTAAACATTAATTCTTTTCTAAAAAGGTAGAGGCCCTTGCTTATACAATCAAGGGCATGGTCCCATCTCTGTTAATGCTTCACTCTAGTTATGTCATGATTTTTTGGAGTCATTCTTTTGAACATTTCACCTTGGCTTTATATTTTGTTTTCTGTTCTTTCAATAATTGTTGGTGTTCCTGTCATATTTAAATTTTTCAGCTATAAAAGAATTGAAAATATATTTAATACAGGTTTTTAAATTTTTATTTATTTATTTTTATTTTTTATATATGAATGTTTTGTCTGCATGTGTTTTAAATACACCCATGCATGCAATATCCCAGAGATCAGAAAAGGGCATTGTATCGCCTGGAATTGGAGTTATAGATAGCTGTTGCCCACCATTTAAGTGCTGGGAACTGAACCCAGGTCTTCTGCAAGAGTAGACACTACTCTTAACTGCTGAGCCATCTCTCCAGCTCTTTATACAGAATATTTTTTTTAAAGAAAGATTTCATTGGCGCTTTCTCCACCTTCCTTATTTAAACTTAATCTTTGCCTGTTCCCAGAAGGAATCACTGTCCTGAAGGTGGGAAGTTGGCAGCTATCTGAGAGGAGACTGAAAATGTTTGCTTCTAAGTATATGCTTAGAATTTCATAAGCAGGCTTATGCACATATTATATTGCTATCTTATATCTTATATATGCTAATAGATATCTACATTATCTAAATATATATATTATATATAATATTAATATATATATACGGTCGAGTGACTTTTATCCAAAATTCATGGAGCATAAATGTTTCAGGATTTTAATTTTTTTCATATTTAAAGTATTTACATATGATTAAGGAGATGTCTTGGTTGTAGAACTCAGGTCTAAACAACAAAGTTATTTATGCCTTATGTAAACTTAGCCTGGAAGTAATTTTGTACATTTTAAATAATTTTGTTCATAAAGCAAAATACAAATACATTGGACCATCAGACTCATTTATGCAATATATTGTCTATGTGATGCCCTATCCAGGCCTAAAATGTACAGCCTTTACCTTGCCAGCTAGCATAGCACCTTCTGATACTATGAGAGGTAGTCTTCAGAGAAACTTCCAGGTCAGTTCCAGCTCCATTTCTCCAAGTCTTGTGTCTGAAGTTTGTGATCTCTGACAGGTTATGCAATCTCAAGCAGTTAGCCCTAAACACATGTACTGCTGGCTGTGGTGGCACATGCCTTTAATCCCAGCACTTGAGAGGCAGAGGCAGACAGATCTCTGAATTCAAGCCCAGCCTGTTCTATATAGAGAGTTCCAGGCTAGCTGGGACTAAAGGGAGACCCTGACTCAAAAAGACCAAAAAAATGTACATATAAGTACTACTAAATGGACTCAACAGATTTTATATATATAGATATACACACACATAGATGTAACAATAATGATCAAATAAGAGGTCACTAAGCCGGTCGTGGTGGCACGTGCCTTTAATCCTAGCACTAGGGAGGCAGAGGCAGGCAGATCTTTGTGAGTTCAAGGCCAGCCTGGTCTACAGTGTAAGTTCCAGGACAGCTGGGGCTACAGGAAGACCCTGTCTTGAAAAGACAAAAAAAAAAAAAGAGGTCACTAAATTGAGAGAGAATGGGGATGTGTGAGAAGAGCTCTGTGGTGAGAAGAACGTGTGGAAATAATATAATTATAGTACTCATGTATGAAACTCTATATATAAAAAAGAAAACATGATAAAATGTACAGCCTTTACAACATCTCAGGCTCAGAGTATTTAAAAATATTTTTATTGAGTTTTGTGGATTTCATACAATAGTTCATCAAATTTAGACCCCCCCTTCACCCTCAGACTCACACTTTTAACTAGAGATGCTATGTGTGTGCATGTGTGTGTCCATGTATGTATGAGTGTATAGGTGTGCATGTGTATTTGTATGTCCATGTGTGCATATGAATATGTACGTGTGTCCTTTCATAACTTACTTTTTATGTTGCTTCACTTTTCTCCCTATAAACAGCCATACTTACACATAAATACATGCATATATACACATATATCCTGGGTATACATGTACATGGATTTCTCTACAGTTTATGATCATGCAATCAGTTTAAACTGGATAGTATAATAGTGCCCTGAAATTTACCAAGTTACTTTATGTAAATATTGTATGATATTCTTCTTTCTCATATTCTTGCCAATTAATCTGGTGTTATTGGCCAATAATTATCTTGTCAATATTGTTGCTGTAAAATAGAATATTTTACTTTCTTTGATACTAGGGAGGTTATACATTTTTATAAATGCCAGGTAGTTTTTCAAGTTTCTTCTGTTATTTCCCTAGTCATACTCTTTGTTTATCTTTTGGGATTTCATCTTTGTCCTCCTGATTTGTAGTTCTTTACAAGCTGGAAATTAATGTTGTGTTGGTTATGTATTTTGTTCTTTACTTCCAGATTTTCATTTCATTATATTATAGGAATGTATCCAATAAACAATACATGAGGTGATAGTAAAGATGCTATCTTTAATCTTCATTATATACATTAAAAGTAATATGATGTGAAAAGTGTGGTGGCAGAAATCTTCAATCTCAGCAGTTGGGAAGCAGAATCAGGAGAGTCACAAGTTCAAGCAAGACCAGCCTGGACCATCTATCTGTTATCTGTCCATCCATCCATCCATCCATCCATCCATCCATCCATCCATCCATATCTGCACACATACACACAGCACAACACAACATAGTCTATAGAATGGTTAAATTCTCTGTAGGCTCCATTTTCCCCTTTGCTTTGAAATTTATATATTCTGTTTCTCTTCTTTACATAGTTAGCCTCACATTTAACAAGTGTGCTGTCTTGGCAAAATTTAAGACTAAGGCTCATGAAATGGCTCAGTGAGAAAGGTGCTTGGCACATAAATCTGAAACCCATGCAAGGGTAGGAGAGACTAATTCCATAAACTTGTCCTTTGACCTCCATACATGCTCTGTGGCACACACATGGTCCCTATATAATTAATAATAATAACAATAATAATTCATACCTATACTCTTTGCCTGAATAACAGAAGGAACTTGGAACCTTTTAATTTCTTCTGTATAATTCCATTAGAAGCAAGTTACTCTACCCTGTTTCTTTTATTTTTTTTCTTATATATCTAAGTAGGAGCTACCCTGTTTCATGTGCCCACCTCCACACTGGTCATTATGGCAACTGTTTTATTTTTGGCAAATAATAATTTAAATAATTCACGCTTGCTAATTTCTTTGATTAGCACTGCTTTATATCTTTCTGGAATTTATTTTTTTCCTTTCTAAAGCACATTATAGAAAAGTTCTTTAGCATGGACCATTGTCTGCTATTGACCCATTTTTCCTTATTTTGAGAAGATTATTTGGCAATACTGCATGAATAGCTAGTGTTGATTCATGTCCTCTGTTATCTATTAGTAACTTAAGAAAACTTTGTTTTTGAGCTGGGAGATAGCTGGCGTTAATGAGCACCGACGCTCTTGCAAGGACTCCACGGTCGATCCCCAGCACCTCACATGGCGGCTATGAACCGTCTGTAACCCAATTCAGGAGAACTGCCAGTTCCAGGGGAATTCCGAGACCCTCTTCTGACGCTCTCGCGGCATTGGACCAACGACAACGAGTGGACATAGACCTGCATGCAACAATATATTCAGTTACAACATACAAAAAATAATAATAAAAATTTAAAAAAAAGAAAAGCTTGTTTTCATCAACTTATATCTGTCTTTTCTTCCCAGCACCACTCCAGACATGTGAACTCTTAGATTGCTCTATACCTGATGGCTTTTAGATTTTGTATTTTTATTTGGAAATTTTACTAAAATGTCTTGGGTGTGACTTCTTAAAAATAAATCCCTCTTGGGGCTTTCTGACTACAAATTATGTCCATTATGAATTTAGAGAATTCTCACTATTTCTTTGTTGACTATATTATCTTCAAACACTTTTTAATTTTTAAATATTTCATTTTTATTTTAGTATAATAAATGAATGCCTGCAGTGTGTATGTATTCTATGTTGTGCCAATACCATGATGTTCAGAGAGTGACAAAGGTGTGTGTGTGAACAAAGGTGTGTGTGTTGTGTGTGTGTGTGTGTTGTGGTAGTGGAAGAGAGAGAGTAATTTGTTCTCTTTTATCCCCTCCTCACTGCCCTCCTCATTCTCTCTCCCTTCATCTGTTTCCCTTTCTTCCCCGTTAGTCCCCTTCTCTGCTTTCCTATTAGAAGTATTCTCTCCATTTGCCACCTATGTTAAGATCTCTTCCAGGGCAACGAGTTAGCTCAGAGGGTAAATGCACTGGCCGAATAAGCATGGTGACCTGAGTTTGATCCGAAGAATCCATGTCAAGGTGGAAAGAAAGAATGTTTTAGGACTTAATAAAAGCAAATGATTGTGTATATATTAAATGACATTGGTTTAAAAGGCTGATAAACGGTAATGCATCTGAGGTTAAGTGGTGATATAAATTTGCTGTTGTCCACATTAGCTTTAATTAAAAACTGTATAACATTACTTTGGGATTGGCATAAAAAAATGATCTCTATAATTTTGATGACATATAGTATCACCTGTAGCAAATCTCTTGCACTATAGGAATGTTAATTTAAAAATAGTTTGTTTCCCAAGTTAACCATACAGTAACCCAAAAACAGCATGGGTGAGCTTGATGAAATCTGTGTCTTGATTCTACCCTATAGGTGTATATAATACAACTGCTTTTATTTTTGAGACTTATGGGTCAAAATAAAAACCTAAAAATAAAAAAGGGGGATATAGATTGACATGAAAACCTTTTGTCAAAAAAAAACCTTGCAATCCAATCTTAAAAGTAACTATGGGAAAGGATTTTGTATGTTCCAACAGGCAAGTATCACCAACTTAATGGCTAGAAAGAAAATGCAGCCTCTTGCAGATGAGAAGGATGTACCAGAAAAGTTTGCCAGCAGAAGGATTGACTCTCTGGGCATCTGAAAGGGAAGAAATGCGTCAGATTGCTGCAGACATCAGTGCCCTCTCTGGATCCACTAGTATCAACTATTTTTTAATGAATCTTAATGAGCTTACCTTCTAGGTGCTGAAAAAGAAATTTTGATACAATAGACTTTCTTAACTCCCCCATAGAATAAGGAGAAATATTGATGATGATGAGGTCATGTCCTCATCAGCTGTAGATTGGAGCCAACTGTTATAAGAGGTAATCTCTTATGAATCGGATAAAACTGCCTTCTTTAATGACTTAATGGGCATAGAACTGTGAAAAGGAATTATTCTCTATTCAGAACCAAAATATAAGGCTAAAGTCTCCTTAAACTATGCCCTTAACCAAATATGATTACTAAGGAGCTCTGACATCAACAATGGATATTTCTACCAGGAGATGTTGGACAGGGGAATCCAAGCCCCTCCAAAAGGTAAAAGGCTCTTGCCTCCAAACTGGGATAACTGCAAGAAAAGAGGTGGTACAGGCCCTCGCTGTTGAAGACCTGATATACACATGGGAAAGATATATGGAGACAATGCTTGGGCAAGTTTACAGTTGGCCTCTGGAATGCAGAGAGTGTTAACCAAAGGCCACTAAGACAATAAAGCAAAATATAGGTCTCATTGAGTCAAGCAAGACTCCTCAAGTCAGCACCAGCTACACATCAACTGCCTGGAAATACTTGTGCAGCAGTGGCAGCCTATTATGTCCGTTATATCTAATCCTCTCCTTGGAGGAATAACACCACGGCTGATGCGACAAGCTTACATCCTCTAAATGGTTGGAGATGTTATCAGCCACACGAAGACCCTGCTATCATTAACAGAAGAAAATGTAATTCATTGGATTAACATACCATCCATACATCTCTGTGTCTAAATACCAAACCTTTACTTAACAATTAGTACTGTTTAAATACCTATATATTAATTGCATGTACTTCATTAGTAGGCATTGAACGGCTAATAATGAATACTGTTTAAATACCTATATATCTAAAATTGCATGTGAGCTTCATTAGTAGGATCAAAAAGTTTATGCCTGGAAGCAGCCATGAAAGAAAACAGCCAGTACTGACTACAGACCAAAGACCAACTAGTCCAGAGAAAGTAGAACTGTTTTGCTTCTCATCCCACTGTGACCCTTTTCTAAGCTGAGGGAACAATTCGGAGAGGGGGCGCGGTAGAATGTATGGGCTGCCGGATTGGGGTGATGGTGAAACTACAACAAATATAGGACTGGACACTCCATTTGATCAACACTTGTTGGAACATACAAGCCCCCCTGCTGGAGTGGTGGGACCCATGAGCTGTGCTGGTTTGGGGGCAAACTGCTCACAAATTGGTTTTAAATGAGGATGTGTGGGTGCTGGATAAGCTTTAGTGGTCATTGCCAGCAACTGGGTTAGAAGAGAGCCTCAATTGGGATTGGCTCCATTGGAATTGGCCTGTGGCCACATGCTGTGGACTATTGTCTTGATGGTTGAGCCCCGTGTGGGAGGGGCCCAGCCCACAATGAGTAGTGCTATCCCTGGGCAGGTTGTTGTGGTACTGTATAAAAGTGGGCTGGGCATGAAGCAGGAGAGCAAGCCAGTGACAAGCATTCCTCCATGGCCTGTGCTTCAAGCTCCTGCATCCGTTCCTGCCGAGTTCCTGTCTTGGCTTCCTTTGGTGATGAACTGTGACCCAGGAGATGTAAGCTGAATACAACCCTTTCTCCCAAGTTGGTGTTGGTCAGAGTGTTTTTGTCACAGCAATGGAACACAAACTAAAAAACGAATTGGTACCAGAAGAGTGGGCTATTACTGTGACAGAACCTGACCTTGGTGTTTCAGGGAGAATTGTAGAGGCGTTTGGAACTTTGGTGCTGGGAAGATCATTGAATAAAGATTGTTGCTGTGGAGCTTGAGAAGCGTCCCTTCCTCGCTGAAGGAGTTGTAGAAGATGGAGGCCTGGCCTTTGAAGTTCTAGTTTTAAAGAGGAGCAGAGATCATCAAGACCATGTAATCTGTGGGTTCTGGTCGACCGGGGCTGAAGAATCAGCTCTAAGTAAGGCAAGAGACAGATAACCTGAAGTGATTATTCTTTCTTGTACTGAGAACATTGATGCTAGGTTTAACTGGGCTGAAAATAGTCTGTAAAGTAACAAGAGACCAGCATGGTTGTGGTGGAATCTTCTGGGAAGAATTCTTTCAGGGTCAGCACACAGAAGATTTGTTCCAGAAGGGGCCCGAGTCTCCAAGTCAAGCCAGAAGCAGAACTTGGTAATGTGTTAAGAGTCTCCTATGTTGTTCTGGTGTTGAAATTTTGAGGGGGTCACGGAGAGGAGCCGAGGCTTGGCACTGAGAGGTCAGGAAAGACCATTAATCAAAGTGCAGCCTTGGTATCTTGCAGTGAGAACCCCAGGATTGCCGGGGTCATGAAGAGAAATCTGAGGCTTTGCATCACGAGAGGTCAGAAGAGACCATATGGTGAAGGTTGTCCTCAGTTTCAGGGGTGACCCCAGTTTTTTGGAGATGCCGGGACCATGGAATGATCACCAAGAGCAGCGGCAGGTTAGTGGAATGGAGTTGGCCTGGCCCTGCTAGAGATGAGCTGTGTGTGCCACGATGGCAGAGTCAGAAGAGGAGCTGCGAAACCCTTTGAGCCAGAAGATCATGATGATCTCAAACGTCCAGCCTTGAGCTACTTTGTGGACTTATGTTTTGTTTGAGGTGCCTGATTCTTCCCTTTGAAAATAAGACAGTACTTGTATTTGGATTTTAACAGCAAGCCCACACTTAGAGACTTTTAAGATACTGCTGAACTTTTAGTGTTTGGACATTTTAAGGACTGTGGGGGCTTTTAAGGTTGTACTGTCTTAAGGTTGTGATTATTTTAATATCATACTTTGGGGAATAAAGAACTGGAAAGTGGTGGTTTAATAGTGATGTGTTTTGTTGTCAAGTTGACAGGGGTCCACAGTGTGCTGGATAGCTTTAGTGTAGACTTGACACACCTGGGTTGAGGGAGCCCCTCAATTAGGGGAATTGGCTTCCATTGGATTGGCCTCGTGGCCACATCTGTGGAGTAATGTCTTGATTGTTCCAGCAGTCGGGGAGGGCCAGCCCACAATGAGTAGTGCCACCTCCTGGGCAGGTTGTTGTGTAACTGTATAAGAAGGCAGGCTGGGCATGAGCCAGAAGAGCAAACCAGTGGAACAGCATTCCTCATGGCTTGTGCTTCAGCTTCTGCCCAGGTCCCCTGAGTTCCTACTATGGGCTCCCTGAGTGATGACTGTTGACCCAGGAGATTAAGCTGAATAACCTTTCCTCCCCAAGGTTGTGTTGGTCAGAGTGTTTGTCACAACAATGGAGACACAACCTAGGACAAGCTTGTACTCCAGTTATTACTTATTGGTTAAAAAAAAACAAAACAAAACAAAAAAACAGAGAAAGATGCAGAAAAGTTATGGCAGAATGCATGATCTAGGATGGGTAGGGGTGGGGTGGGGGGAAGGGAAGGGGCTATATGCCTGAACTGAATTGGAAAATGATGTATGAAATACACAAATCATCAATAAAAAAAAAAAGAATGAAGTCCATAAAGCCGTCCTCTAAGCACCACGCCTGTGCTGTGCCATGAGTACCTCCCCCCACCATAGTAATAAATTCTTAAAAGACTCTCTCCCTCTTTTCTCATGATCTGCTTTTTAGTTTTGTGACCTACAAATGCATATATAAATACACTTGTATATATTCACACATCAATAGTTTTAAATTAAAAAAAATCTATGTTCTCCATATCTGAAAAAGTGTGGTATTTGCTTATCTGGATCTGTTTTATTCAGCTAAATACAGTGATTTCCAGTTGCATCCATTTTCCTGCAAATGTCATTATTTCATTTTTTTACTTGGCTGTATACAGTTCCGTTGTGTGTATGTACTACATTTGCTTTATTGATTCATTTGTTGATGGACATCAAGGCTGCTTCCATTTACTGGCTATTGTAACAATTACAACTATAAACATGGATGAAGAGACTGGAAAGGTGATTCAGTGGTTGAGTCCTTACTGCTCTCAGAGTACCCAGGCTCAGTTACCAGCACCCACATCAGCATCTCAAAACAGCCTGTAACTCCATTTCCTGGAAATCAACACCTCTGTGGGCTTCTGCATGCATGTGGTGGACATGCGTGTACTCAAGCACATACACACATAAAATAAATATTTAAAATATTTTAAGGATAAAATAAAAATAAACATGAATATGCACACATGTCTGTGGCATGTTGGTTTAAAGTCCTCTAGGTCTATATCTGAGTGGTGTAGGATGATCATTTTACTCTAGTTCTATTTTCAGTCTGTGGAGGAGCCTCCACATTGGCTTCCAGGTGACTGCATAAGTTTATAATCCCACCAACAATGAATAAGTGCTCCCTTTCCCCACATCCTAGGCAGAATTTGTTGTCATCTGTTTTCATGGTGATACCCATTCTGACTAGGGTAGAATCTCAGAGGAGTTTTATTTTACATTTCTCTGATGGCTAAAGATGTTGAACACTTTCAAGCATCTATTGGCCATTTGTATTTCTGTTTTTAAGAACTGTCTATTCAGTTCATTAGTCCATTCATCGGTTGGATGATTTTCAATTTTCAAATTAAATTTTGCTGTTTTCTATATCTCTTCAGGATTAATCCCCTGTCTGCTACATATAAGGTAAAAGTTATCTCATTTTGTATGCTATCTTTTCACCCTGCTGATTATTTCCTTTGCTGTAAAGAAGTTTTTCAATTTCATAATTGCATTTGTCAATTATTGAGATTATTTCCTGTACTATTGGAGTCCTGTTTGAAAAACTCTAGCCTATGCCTACATCTTGAAGTGTTTCCTCTATACTTTGCTCCAGCAGTTTCAAAATGCCAGGTTTTATATTGCCTTAGTTAGCTTCTCTACTGCTCTGATGAAAAACAGTGGTTATAACCAACTTTGGGAGGAAAGAGTTTATTTGCCTTACAAGTGCACTCCATCAGCAAGGGAAGCCAAGGCAGGAACTCAAGGCAGAAACCTGGTGCACAGACCATGGAAGAGCACTGTTTACTGGTCCATGCTCACCTGCCCAGGGGTGGCACCACCCACAGTGGGCTGGGTCCTCCCACATCCGTCAACAATCAAGAAAATACCCCACAGACATGGCCCACAGGCCAGTCCAATGGAGGAAGTTCCCCAATTGAGGCTCTCTCAACCCAGATGTGTCAAGTTGACAACTAAAGTTACCTAGCACAATTGACCCCTTGTCAACTTGACACACAAATGTATCACTTTAGACCACAACCCTTCCATTTCATATACCCAAGATCTCAGGTTAATTTACTATTACAATGTAAAAATGTACAACTTTAAAAGTCCCACAGTCTTTAAAAAATTCAAATACTTTAAAAGTTAAATGTCTCTCTTAAAGTTCTCTTAACTGTAGTTTCCTGTAAAATCTAAAACAAGAGGACTATCTTATTTCAAAAGGGAAGAATTGGGCACACTTAAGCAAACCAAAGTCCAGCAAAGTAGCTCAAGGCTGGACACCTGGGATTCACTCACGATTTTCTGGGCTCCAAAGGGTTTTGGCAGCCCTATTTCTCTGCCATCAACAGCACACACAGCTTGTCTGGTAGATTCAGGCCGGTTCCACCCCAGACTTGCCAGTGCCCTTGGGGGTTACTGATGGTCCTGGCGTCTCCGATATGCTGAGGTCTCCACTGACACTGAGGCTGCACCTGCACTAATGGGCTCTCCTGGCCTCTCAGGGTCCCGAGCCTCAGCTGCTCCCAGGACTCCTTCATGCTTTCAGCATCAGAACCATCCAGGAGATTCGTACACATCAAGTCCTGCTTCCAGCTCGAGATGGAGGATTGGTTCCCCCTCTGGACCACAGCTTCTGTGTGCTGACCCCAAGGAAATACTTCCCAGATTTTGCCACAATGATGCTAGTCACTCGTTACTCACAGCTGATTTCCAGTCACAACTAACCAGCATCAACCGTCCCATACCAGTGGTTCTGGTCTCTTCTGCATCATAGCTGATTCTTCAGCTCCAGCTGAGCAGAAACTACAGATTCTCAACTCAGAATATCATGCCAACAACTCTGATAATATTTCCTTCACTTTGAAGCTTCGCAAGCCTGGCTCTTTCAGCATAACTGTTTCAAGCTCCACAGCAACAGCTCACTAAACTCTAAGCACTCAATGGCTTTTCCAGCCCAAATTTCCAAATGGTTCCGCAAGCCTCCCTATGGTCTCTGGAATACCAGAGAGTGTTACCAAAGGCCACCATACCAATAAAGCAAATATGGGTCTCCTTGAGTCAAGCAAGACTCCTCCATCAGCACCAGCTACACCTCACCTGCCTGGAAATACTGTGCAGCGGTGGCAGCCATACGCCTGTATATCCCAAATCTAATTGGCTATTGGCTCTCTCCTTGGAGGAATAACCCATGGCTGATGCCACAAGCTTACATCCTCTACAGGTTAGGAGATGCTATAAGCCACAGTAAGACCCTGTCATATTTAACAGGAAAAAATGTAATTCATGGATTAACATATCATCCAAACATATGTGTCTATACCAAAGTAACCTACCATAACTATTAGTGCTGTTTAAATACCTATATATCTAATTGCTTGTGCTTCATTAGTAGGATCGAAAGGTTATTCCTGGACAAACTGTCAGCCCATGAAAGGAAACAGCCAGAATTGACCAGAGTCCAAGACAACAGCTCCAGAGAAAGTAGACTGTTTTGCTTCTCATCCACCTGTGCCCCTTTTCTAAGCCTAGGGAACAATCTGCGGAAGAGGGGGCGTGGTAGAATGTAAGGGCTGCGATTGGGGTGAATGGTGAAACTACAGCAATGTAGTCTGGACACTCATTTGATCAACTTGATTGAACATACAACCCCTCACCCCCCGCTGGATGGTGGGGCTGTGGGGGTTTGGGCACAACAGCCTGCAAATTGGTTTTACATGAAGGATGCTTGTACTCATAAATTATCACTTATTGCTAAAAAATGGGAAAAAAAACTGAGAGAAAGATGCAGGACAGTTATGGCAGAATGCATGATCTGGGATGGGGTGGGGTGGGGTGGGGGGAAGGGAAGGGGAAATATGCCTGAACTGAATTGGAAAATGATGTATGAAATACACAAAGCATCAATAAAATAATAATAATAATAATAATAATAATAATAATAAAAAGAACTAGTCATGCCTGTCACACCAATAGCCCATTCTCTGGTATCAATTTTTGTCATGGTTGTTTTCAATTGCTATGATAAAAACACTCTGACCAATGCCATCTTGGGGAGGAAAGGGTTTATTTGGCTTCATCTCCCAGGTCACAGTTCATCACCAGGGAAGCCCAAAGGTTAGAGGAGCCTAGAGGTAGGAACTGAAGCACAGGCCATGGAAGAACGCTGCTCACTAGCTTGCTTCCCTGGCCTGTGCTGCTCAACCTGCTTTCTTACACAGTAGGCTGGGCCTTCCCATATCACTCAACAATCAAGAAGCTGCCTCACAGACATGGTCAAAGGCCAGTCCAGTGGAGTAAATTCCTCAACTGAGGCTCCCTCAACCCAAGTGTGTCAAGTTAACAAATAAAGCTATCCCGCACATATATTAAGGTCAATCATCCATTTTTAACTGATTTTTTTTTGCAAGGTGAGAGACGTTGATCTGGTTTCACTTTTATGTATGTTGAAATCCAGTTTTTCCAGCAACATTTGTTAAAGGGGCTATATTTTCTCCAATTTATATTTTTGAGATCTTTGTCAATTTGGTGTCTGTACTGGGTCTTCTATTCTACTCTGTTGTTTGCTTGTATGATTTTTGTGCCAATGCTATGCTTCTTCTATTACTATGTGTGGTGGTTTGAATGAGAATGTCTCCCATAGGCTCCAGGTATTTGGATATTTTGTTCCCAGTTAATGGTGATGTTTTGGGAGGTCTTAGAAGGTGTGGCCCTGGTGAAGGAAGCATGTCACTGGGGGTGGGCTTAGAGGGTTTTGTTTTGTTTGGTTTGGTTGGTTTGTTTTGTCTTTTTGAGACAGCATCTCCCTGAAGCCCCAGCTGGCTTGGAACCTGGAACTCACTATGTACACCAGGCTGACCTTGAACTCACAGAGATCTGCCTGCCTCTGCCTTCTGAGTGCTGGGATTAAAGGTGTGTGCCACCATGCCCAGCTAGAGAGTTCTTAAGCCTTGCTGGAGCTCCAGTTGCTCTCTGCTTCCTGTGCCTGCTTGAACACGCGACCCTTTGCTTTCTGCTCCTGCTCTGGAACCTCCTGCCACCGTGCCTCCCTCCACAATGGACTCTAATTCGCCTGGAACTGTAAATCCTATAAACCCTTCCTTTTATAAGCTCCCTTGGTCACAGAATTTTATTACAGCAACAGAAAAGTAACTAATGCACTAAGGCTCTGTAATATAATTTGAGATCAAGTATTGTGAAAAGACACTTTCTACTTAGAATGGCTTTCGATATTTGTGGTCCTTTGTGCTTCTATGTGAACTTATAACATTTGAAGAATGTAACTGGGATTTTGATCAGTAATTGCATTGAATCTATAGATTACTTCTGGTAATATATCATTTTCACAATATTAATTCTGCCTATATCTGATCATAACCATCTTTAATATCTTCACTATCTTTTTTTTTTCAGTGTCTGAAAGCTTTCACTGTAGAGGTTTTGTACCTTGTTTGTTAAGTATATTCCTAGGTATTTTTCAAGTTTTCATGAATAGGATTTTTCCCCTGGCTTCTTTCTTAGAAAGTTTGTTATCAGTATAGAGAAAAGCTACTTATTTTCATTTTTTATTTAATAATGTGTGTATTTGCATGTGTGTGCACATGTGTATGTTCATGTGCATATGCATGTGCATGTGTGTGTGTGTCTGTCTGTCTGTATGTGGTGAGGAGGGGCATGTCACAACATGCATGTGAAGGAAGAGGACAGCTTCATAAAGTCATTTATTTCCACCTTCACATAGTTTCTGGGAATTGAACTCAGATTATCAGGTTTGCATGACAAACACTTTTACCCACTGAACCATCCTGTCAGCCCCAAAGTTATTGATTTTTTATGCTGATTTTTGTATCTTGCTACTTCTCTGAAAGTGTTTATCAATTTTAAGAGTTTTCTGTTGAATTCTTTAGCAACTTTTACATCTTTTAAGTATAAAATCATGTCATCTACAAATAGGGATAATTTGGCTTCTTTTTCTCTTTCTTTATTACAGGTCCAAGGCTTCAAACACCGTACTGAATGGAAAGAGTGGGCACCCGTATGTCATTCCAGATTTTAGACAAAATTCAGTTTTTCCTCATTTATTGTGATGTTGGTTATAGGCTGGCCATATACATCCTTTATTGTATTATATGTTCTTTCAGGTCCCAGTTTTTTCAAGATTTTAATTGTAAAGGGATTTGTTGAAGGGCTTTCTGCATTCCTTGAGAAATCATGTGATTCTTTTTCTTAAATCTGGGTATCTATAGAACTATACATACTGATTTGTGTATGTTGAATGAACCTTGCATCCTGGAGTGAAATCAACTTGATCATTGTGTATGATCTAAAGGTGTTCTTGAATGATTTACCAAAAAAAAAAATGAGAAATTTTGCACCTGTGTTCATCATGGAGATTGCTGAATAGTTTTCTTTGTTGTGTACTTATCCACTTTTGGTGCCAGGATAATGCTGGCTTCACAGAATGTGTTTCATAATGTTCCTTCATTCCTTTCCTTTCTATTTCATGGAACAGTTTGAGGAGCATTGATGTTAGCTCTTGTTCAATATTTGGTAGCAAATTCATTGATCTTGGGCTTTTCTTTGTTGGGAAGCTTTTTATTACTGCTTCAGTTTCCTTGCTTGCTGTGGATCTGGCTAAGATTTTTTTTTTTTTTTTGTCTTTTCAAGACAGGATCTCCCTGTAGATGGTTAAGATTTTAATATCTTCCTGACTTTTGATAGGTTGTCTAAGAATTTATCCATTTCTTAAGATTTTCCAGTTTTTTGGAATAGGAGGTTTTTTTGTGTGTATGTGCACATCCATATGTGTGTACATATATGTAGAGGCCAGAGTGATGTCACTTATGCTCCTCAGCTACTCTCTACCTTATGTTTCCACACAGGGTCTCTCACTGGGCCTGGAGCCCAGAGATTTGGCAAGACTAGCTGACCAACAAGATCCAGGGATCCTCCTGACTCTGCCTCCTCAGTGCTGGGATTGCATGCATCTACTGCACCTGGCTTTTACATGGATACTAAGGTCCAAACTCAGGTCTTCATGCTTGCACAGTGAGCCTTTTACTGATGGAGCCATCTCTCAGCACTGGAATGGAAGTTTTCAAAGTACTCCTTATGAGTCTCTATGTTTCATTGGAATCTATAGTAAATTCTCAATTTCATCTCTAATTTTATTAATGTAGGTTTCCTCTCTTGCTTTTTGTTAGTTGACTGGGGTTTGTCATTCTTATAAATCTTTAAAGAGTGACTTTGTTTGACTGATTCTTTGTATTTATCTTTTAATCCTTATTTCATTAGTTTCTGTCCTGGTTTATAATTACTTGACATCTACTGCTTTTGATCTTAACGTGTTCTTGTTTCTCTGGGATGCAGAAGAGCATTGCTTGGTTATCTATTTGAAGTATTTCTAATTTTTTATTGATTCACTTTGTTATTTGACAATTTAATATACTCCCTTCATATCAGTCCCTTTCCCAGATTTAAAACTAATGTCTTTGTTTTGTGACCTATTTAGTTTAACCAGTTCTGTTGTTGTTCAATGTCTTTGAGTCACACGTGATTGCATTCCACACGCTGTTCTTCCCTTCTTGGCTCAGCTCCAGGATTTGTCTCCTGCCTGCAGGCCAACAGTCTCTAGGCTTCACTCTCGCAAGAAAGGGGGAGGGAAAAACCACAGGAGATCACCTGTGGAAAAATGAACAGACTCACACGCAGGGAGCTGGGAAGATAACTCCGTTTATTTTCGGTCAGTGAGGTCTATATATTGAAGGATACTGTGCTCTGGGCAAGGAAGTGGGGGGCAGGTAGAAGAGAGGGGTGAGCCACCTTGGCTCTAATGGGGGGGGGGCTGCAGAGCTCCTGTTCATGCAACAGGTAACTAGAGGTGCAACATTTTGCTCAATGCCTCAAGGGAAGGGGCCATCCAGTTCTAGAACTTTGCAGAGATTAGGCAAAGCAAGAAACATTGTAATATCCTGAACCTTCCTGCTACAGATAATTCACAGAGGCAACTGAATGCCCACAGAGATGTCAGATAACCAGAGATCTTCTGGGGCAGGTCTTACAAGTTCTTGCTTCAAGCCACACACAAAGTTTCATTCCCACACAGTTCCATCTTCATGACTGTCGGGTTAGACTTTGTAATGACACCTTGTGGGATCATCAGTGAGTATACAACTTAAGGCAATGGTTCTCCTTCTTGCTGAATTCATCTGTAGCAAATAGTCCAGCAGTGAGGAATAAGGCTTCCTGAGCCCCTCTTCTGTCCATGTCTAACTCTTGACAGGCCCATTCTTATGCTAACCCTGTGCAGGAGAGTGTGGAGAGTTCGTGATTGCAATGGCTGTGTCTTGCTAATAGGATAAAATCTCACAGCCTTTCTCTCTACCTTCTAGCTTTTACTTTCTTCCTATCCAATCTTCTGCAATGTTCCCTAAGCTTTGGAAGGAATGAGATAAATGTGTTGCTTAGGATGGAGCACTCATCTGTCACTTAATCTCTGCATTCCATACAGCCAGAATTTCTACATTCAATGGAAAGAGAGGCTTCTCTGATGAAGGCTGATATTCCTATATATCTATGATTATAAACACAAATATTTAGAAGACAGCTTGAAACTATGTCTACTTGCTACATTAATATTCAGTTCCTTGTCAGGCACTATGATCTCCCTGGTCATGAGTTTTTGATGAGGCTTTTAATGCCAGGCATGGGTTCCCCAGGATGGAGCAAGTCTCCACTCCAATCAGAGAGTAGTTGCATAATAACACTATTGCATAAAGGGTGCATCTTGCCTGCAACATTGATATTGTACTTTATAGGATTTCCAGCTGGACATATTTTTTTTTAATTTTTTAATTAATTTTATTTATTTCTGTATGTGTATGAATGTACTGTCTGCATGCAAGTCTGTGCACCTGTGTCGTGCAATGCCGCGGAGGTCAGAAGAGGATGTCGGATTCCCCTGGAACTGGAGTTTTCCTGGAATTGTAGTTTCAGATGGCTCTCGGCTGCCATGTGGGTGCTGGGGATCGAACCCGGGTCCTCTGCAAGAGCGTCGGCGCTCCTAACCGCTAGGCCATCTCTCCAGCCCGAGCTGGACAATATTAATGATACCTTTTCTCCCTATCAGGCTACATAGCCTACATGACTCTTCCAGCTCAGTTCCAGCCTGATTTCTCTAGATTAAGCATCCAGGGGTGTGATATCTTCAGCTGTAGGGTCTTATCATCTAGTTCTTTTGGACAACCAAGAGGAATGGCAAGAGCTTATATTGTTTTGGGAATCTCTAGGAGCTTCCTAGACCAACAACTCAAAAGGAAGTACCTCACCCCTGACACTGGAATTTTTATCTAGCTGCCCATGGCTTCTGGAAGGAACTTTTTCCAGCCATGCAAGGTATCTCCACCAAAACTTTTTATTGTTATTATTAGAGTACAAAGTACTTTTTTTTTACAATTTTTTTAATTTGATTACAAAAGAACAGATACCAATATGATCTTTCATGTAAGCATGCATAGCTATGAACTTTCCTCTTAGAACTGCCTTAATAGTTTTTTAAACCCAAGGTTCTGTTAAATTATGCTTTGATTTTCATTTGGATGGAGCTCTTTTTCATTTCCTCTCTGATTTTTTTCTATGACCCACTTGTTATTCAAGAGTATGTTAATGGACCAGTGACATGGCTCAGTAAATAAAGCTGCTTGCTACCATGCCTGACAACCCGAGTAAGAGCCCCAGAATCCACATAGTGGAAGCAGAGAACCAACTTTTTTTTTTTTTTTTGGTCTTTTTGAGACAGGGTCTCCCTGTAGCCCCAGCTGTCCTGGAGCTCACTCTGTAGACCAGGCTGGCCTTGAACTCACGAAGATCCACCTACCTCTGCCTCCCGAGTGTTAGGATTAAAGGCGTGCACCACCACGCCTGGCTGAGAACCAACTTTTATAAGCTGTTCTCTGATTTCCACATGCATACCATGGTACATATGTACACATACACACACATGCATACACACACACATACACATACACTATATATGTACAGTGTATGTGTATTTGAAAAGTTTGTTGCTTAGTCTCCACGTATTATGCAGTTTCTATAGTTTTTCTTGCTATTGATTTCTAGTTTTGATTCCTGGTTTTATTGAAGTATCAATTGATAAGATACAATAAATTATTCCAGTTATTTTGTATGTGATATGATTTGCTTTGTGCCCTAGAATGCGATATATTTTATACAAGGGGAGTTTGTAGATATCTGTTAAGACAATAGTCTATGGTATAGTTTAACTCTGGGGTATCTTTGCTGATTTTTAGTTTAGATAGTATATCTAGAAATGAAAGTGGGCACTGAAATCACCCACTGCTATTATATCAGGACCTATCTGACTAAATATGTCCATTAGCATTTGTTTTATGAAGTTGGGAGCCCCATGGTTATATATATCTATATCTATATCTATATCTATATCTATATCTATAATTGTTATATATTTTGATGAGTTGCTTTTTGCATGTAGTGGTATTCTTTATCTCTTCTAAGTTTGGTTAGAAATCGGTTTATAAGAATATAAGAATATCGGGGCTGGAGAGATGGCCTATTGGTTAAGAACACCAACTGCTCTTGCAGAGGACCCAGGTTCGATCCCCAGCACCCACATGGCAGCTGAGAACTGTCTTTAACTCCAGTTCCAGGGGAATCCGACACCCTCTTCTGACTTCTGTGGCATTGCACGACACGGTGCACAAAACTCCATGCAGACAGTACATTCATACACATAAAAAAAATAAATAAAATAAAATAAATTTAAAAAAGAATATCAGAATAGCTATGCCAGCTTGTTTTCAGTTTCTGTTCATTTGATAGATTATATCCCATCCTTCAACTCTTAGTCTGTAGATGTCTTTATGATTAAGGTGTGTTTCTTGGAGACAGTGGAAAGTTATATCTAGGGTCTATTGTTTTGTTTTGCTCTGCTTTTTATTCTGTCAGCTAGTCTGTGTCTCTTTATTAGTGAGTTGAAGTCACTGCATTTAAAGTTATTGTTGAGAGGTATTTACTAATTCTTGCAATTCTGCTGATTGGGTACTTAGACTCCTTTCTTGTTATCCATTGTTTATTCATTCCTTTCCATAATATTTGTTCCTGGATGTGTTCTAGTGATGGAGAGTTCCATTCTTCTCTGTAGATAGCAGAGATATATCCTTTAAGTAACTTGTGCAGTGCTAGCTTGGTGGTCATAAACTGCCTTAGTTTGTACTTGTCTTAAAATGTCCAAATTTTCCTCAACTCTGAAAGATTATTATGCTAAGTATAGCAATTTTGATTGGCAGTTGTTTTCTTGGTGTTAGTTACTTACATCGTTCCATGCTTTCCTGGCTATGATGCTTGCAGATGGACAATACGATGCCATTCTGATATTTCTGCTTTTGTGAGTGGTATTTTCCCTTCCAGATTTTAATATTATTTCTTTACTTCTTATTTTTGACTTCTTGACTATAATATGTCATGAAGAGATTCTTCTCTGGATAACTCTATTTGGAATTCTAAATGTCTCTTGTGTTTGAATGTCTGTGTCTTTCTCTATTCTTCCCAAATTCTCTGTCTTCAGTGCTTATTTCAGCTCCTTTTTCTATCCCATGGATTGTTAGGTTTGCTCTCTTGATCACATCCCAGAGGTCTTAGGTATTCTGGTCTCACTCGTGCTCATTTATCTTTTCTCTATTATTGGTAGCTGAAGACAACATTTCATCCACCTTGTCCATCCATGATAGTGTTTCTGCTGTTTGCTCCTCTCTATTTATGATACTTTCAGAGGTTTTGTTGTTGTTGTTGTTGTTGTGTTTTCTCCATTTCCAACATTTTATTTCAAAAATCTTCATTTTATTACAGAATTAGAGAGGTTGGATTTTGTATTTTGTTGAGAGAGAGAGAGAGAGAGAGAGAGAGAGAGAGAGAGAGAGAGACTCCTTGTAGCCCAGATGGCCTGGAACTCACTATATAGACCAAGCTGGTTTCAGTCTCACAGAGATCCATCTACCTGCCTCTGCCTCCCAAGTAATGGGATTAAAATCTGTGCCACTGTGCCTGACAGTTACTGAATTTCGATTCCATGTTTTTGGCTTTTTCACCTATATTGCAGATTTTTTCTTATCCATTTCTTCTCTGTGTTGCTGACTTCCTTTTCATGTCCTGGATTAAATTTTTCTACCTGTTTACATCCTCTTGAAGGCCACTAATCACTTCTAGGCAAAGGTTTTAAAATGTTCATCTATTTAAGTATCTTTGAGTTCAGTAGTTGAGGAGTTGTGATCTTCTAGAGGTGTCATGTCACTTTGCTTTTCATGTTTCTTGTATGTATTTCTACATTTGTACACCGGCCTGTGGCTTTGGCTATCTCTTATGGTTTAGGGGCTTGAGGATCTTACTGAGCAGCCCATTCTTGATGGCATAATTGCTAGTATGACTCAGAAACAAGCTGCATCATTAAACAAAGTAAGTGTTATTCAAGATAAGCGTGGCAATAGTAAATTAATAAGATAAAGGAAGGGACAGAGGAGGGGAGAAAAGAGGAAAATTGAGGTTGAATAGATGAATGGAGAAAGAAGAGGAGGAGAGAAAATGCAATGGAGTGGAAAGAGAAAAGGGAAAAAATGAAAGGGAGGAAACTAAGATTTCACAATTTCACAATAGTGCAAAAATTCAAAAACAAAAATCAGTAGGATAATAAAATTAAAACATGAATTTTTAAAGTGATAAGGTAAAGTCAAAAACTGCTAAATTTGTAAATTGAAGGAAGAAAACATGGGAACAAGAAAGAAAAAAAAGAAATCCTGGCATGTTGGAGCATGTCTTTTTTTTTTTTTTTTTTGGTCTTTTCAAGACAGGGTCTCCCTGTAGCCCCAGCTGTCCTGGAACTCACTCTGTAGACCAGGCTGGCCTTGAACTCACAAAGATCCGCCTGCCTCTGCCTCCCAAGTGCTAGGATTAAAGGCGTGTGCCACCACGCCCGGCTGGAGCATGTCTTTAATCCCAGCACTCAGGAGGCAGAGGCAGCAGAGCTTTGTGAGTTCCAGGCCAGCCAGGATTACATACTGAGACTTTGTCAAAGAAGAAGAGGAGGAAGAAGAGGAAGAAGAAGAAGGAGAAGAAGAAGAAGAAGAAGAAGAAGAAGAAGAAGAAGAAGAAGAAGAAGAAGGAGGAGGAGGAAGAGGAGGAAGAGGAGGAGGAGGGGAGGGAAGAGGAGGAGGAAAACATAGTAGTTAAAATGTAAAAAAAAATACAAGCAAATTAGATGAATACAGGAAGATGAATAATGAATGAAATTATAAAATTTTAGAAATTAATACATAAAAACCATGCTAAATGGGTAGGAAAAAAAAGTAAAAGATGAAGTGTTGGTGCAGTTTCTTTCCTTGCCCTAGAAAATTGGAGACTTCCAGTTATATACATGGTATAGAAGAGTCAGTTGAACTTGTTGACCATTTTCTGTCCTTTGGTTTTTGTTGCTGGCGAGTCTGTATGAGACAACCATCTGATGTCGTCCACAGCTGTCTTCAGAACTATGGGGTTTTTGTGTGTCTGAGGGCCCTCTTCTGCTTGCACTTAACTTTGCATTCAGTGGATCGGACAGATTCTCTCGCCCTCCTGAGACTCCCAGATTATTCCTGCTGGGGTGCTGATGTCTTAGCTAGGGGGTCTCTCCAGGACAGCTCTGAGATCGGCATAGCCAGATGATTGTGGGAATCACCCTGATGGAGGGATGTGACTGTGGGTATCATGTGCACCCCCAGAACTTCAGAGTCCTTGGATTCAACAGCAGTGTAGGACAGATAGATGACTAGAGACTTCCTGGCCACAGGCTCAGAGCTATCAAACTTCAGCCTTATTCTCAGCAGCTGACAGCTGTTCTCAGCCACCAAGGATAGTGATAGCTTTCCTTACACACTTCCCAGTCTGTGCCAGTGGTCTGTCACCTGCATCTTTGAGCTTATCAGTATCTAGACCTCTAGTCCTCTACAGCACCTCTCTGGGTATTCCCTCACCTGGGGCTATTACAGGCCAAACCGAGGCTCCTACACTTGTAGCTGGTCCTGCTCTCAATCCCCCAGGTTAGCTCAATGTCTAACAACAGCTTCTTAAGATGGTGCCCAGCCCATGCCTTACAAGTCATACAGTGCAACAAATGGATTTCTCTCTGCTGCTGACTCATCTGCATCTCACAAACTCACAACTGAGGCTCTGCAGTTGGGGTTGTGGGTTTGTTCTGAAGGCAGTGTCTTCTGACTTTCACCTGACTGTCCTTTTGCCAATGGTTTCTGAGTCCCTTCCCCCTGTCAAGGAGTTGCAGGGCCCAGGCTGTGTTTGGCTATACATCTCTTTGTTTCTGACCTTTTCAAGTATTGCCTCACTTCCTTTGTGGATGTCCAAAGATTTCATTCTATGTTTGTCTTTCGGCTGGAGTCTCTATTTTATTTTTCTGACTCTTTCCTTCACCAGCGCACACAGAGGTAATCTCTAGCCACCATCCTCCCAGAATCTTCTTCTGACATTTCTATTAAATATCTATTGTCATTTTTGTCTGTTCTTTTAATGTCCTATCTTCTCTCTTGGATATTCTGTTTGTCTCTTTGCTACAAGCTGAGGTTTCCACAGATCTTTCTTCTTTGCTCATTTTCTAGGTGTAATTAACCATTAACCACCTCTTTGACCCATTTTTGCCAAATTATAGACATGCGCTCAATTATTCATTTATTCATTTATCCACACCTAATTCCATTTCATTATGCAATGTAATACAAATCCTTCTCGTCATAAATGGATGTCCTGTCCTGCCCCTGTTGATTAAGTCACCGATTTCATGAAGAAAGCAAGGCCAAAAATAACACGATGCCAGGCGTTCATGCCCTTGCAATTTGTGTTAGTCAGCATTCCATCAGTGGCAAAATACTGGAGATAAACAACTTAAAAGGAAATATTTATTTTGGCTTACAGTTTTGAAGGTGTTAGTGCACAGACAAATGGCCCCATTGCTTTGGGCCTGTGGGAGGCAGAAATGGTGGAGAGTTGATGGAACAAAGGCATTCACTTCATTGTAGCTGGGAAGGAAAGAGAGAGAAAGGGGGCTGGTGCCCCAGTGAAGTCTTCAAGAGCATGCCCCACTGTAGTGCACCAACTCCCAGTAGTACCACCGGCTAAAGACAAAGCCTTTAATCCATGAGAATTTATGGACAGTGCAGTTCAAAGTTGTAATGCACTGTGGTTTTCCTTTGTGGTATTTTACTTTGGTTTGGTTTTGAGGTAGTACCTCATTATGTATCTCTAGCCAGCTTGGAATTTGCTGTGTAGACCAGGCTGGCCTTGAACTCATGATTGTCCCAAGTGCTAGGATTTCAGGCATGCACACTGCACTTGTCACAGAACTTCTATCACCATAGTAGTCCTCCCATGTTAGTGAGATACATGAGAAAAGAGCCCAGCCACCCCTTTCTAGTCACCTCCTCTGAGGCCAGGCGAGACCAATAGACCATGCTCAGTGACCCCCCCAGTATGTTAGCAAGCCTGGCCCAAATCAACAAAGCCACCTAGCCTTGTCCAACTGACCCCAGGCTCAGGAGTAAGAAATATTTGCTTTGTGTCCTTCTCATATCCTATAGCAACAGCATTATTGCAGCAAAACATAACTGATGCTACATTAATTGAGATTTTTTTTTTTGGTCTTTTTGAGACAGGGTCTCCCTGTAGCCCCAGCTGTCCTGGAACTCACTCTGTAGACCAGGCTGGCCTTGAACTCACAAAGATCTGCCTGCCCCTGCCTGAGATTTTTATTTTAATCATTGTTCATGTTTATATATGCTAATTATTTTTTCCAAATGTACTGTTCTTTTAAAATTATTTTCTATTTATTCTACACATTTTTTTTTTTTTAGTTTTAAGGAGGGTTTAATTTAATTACTATGCTGGGCCAACGCTGAACTCAGGAGGAATGTGACCATGAGGAGCGGGTTACACAGCCTTTTATAAGTACAACAGCCAATCAGAGTTTAACATGACAGTTAAAGTTACCAGTCAAAGGGAAGCGCTGGAAGGAAGCAAGCAATCATTCCTAGAATGACTCAGGGAAAATGGAACTTAATGGCATCTGCAAGCACTATCCCTGAGTTTTTATAATCCATTATTTCATTACCTCCTGTTGTGAGATCTTCAAATCCTTGAAGGAAGTTCATAAGAGCTGACCTCAGTAGGTGTTTCTGAGGTGAAATGATATCTGCTAGGGAGGGGGTGTATTGGGTCCTTAGCACCATGAGATTGATAGAATTTACCCACTGGTTAATAAATCTGACAAGTGAATTAAGGATGCATGGGCCACAAGTCAGATCAGCCAGAAGGATAAGTTTACTGGCAGATCCAGGAAGTCTTCAGCTCTCATCGGAGAAAGAAACTGTCTCTTTGGGCTGCCTAGCCAATTTTTAGCTCCTGTTTTTATCACATTACCCTCTGAGGAAGTCAGCCCAATTGCCAAGAGGGAATTGGGGTGCCGACTGCTCTGACTTCCATGCTAAAAAGAGGCAAAGGATGTGGCAAGTGGGGTACCCCCTGCTCAGTGGATCTATCTATAAGACCCCCAAAAGTATAACTATAGAGAGAACAAGGTCCTTGACTGGTGCCTATGAAGGAGAAGTGAAGGCAAGAATAGTTAGGTACATTTTCTAAGCAGGGAACCAGGAGAAGTAAGAACAGGGTGAATTAAATATCCAAATTCAAAGTCCATTAAAATTTCTCAATGAGGGGTTCCAAAGCACCCATTTATTGGGTTTCTCCTTTTGTTCATTTGGCCATGATATCTGGACTCAAGATCTGCTTTCCAGGCACTCTGATAGTCATGATGTGAGTTTCCCCTCAGGTAATTGCAGAAGATAGGAAATAAACTGATAGTGATTACCAAGCCCATCCAAACTGTCTTCTTCTGGACTGCATGCAGCTGGTTCAGGAAGGTAGAACCTAGCTTTTTGAGCCAAATTATCTTGTTAAGTCAAAGGAAATATCAAAAGACTTGTGAGAAACATAAAGTATATCTTTCAGTAGCCATAAGTAACTCACTATTTGTCTGTGTCCATTTAATCCAAATCTGTAATAGGGAGTCCAGTGCAAGTCAAGAGTGGACTGAAAATTAACAACTCTGTATATTTACAATCTTATTCAGGCCATTAGTAAACTAGCTTAAGTTTTTATACCAATTTAATTTAATACTGGTATCTTATCCTTTTACTATACCTTGAAGTGCCATGTGATGTGTATATAAAACTTGGGCAAAACCTGACCACTCTTAAATAAACCTTGACTATATATACATTTTGCTTCTTAAACTACTTGACTAAACCTTGGAAAATTAAGCCTATTCATATAGTCTCACCTTTATCCATCCATAAAAAGCCCCTCAGACTTTTATCACTTGCATAGACTTTCTCATCATATTTATATAAATCCTTACTAAAATATCTCCATCTCTTTATAAATCCTCACTAAAACACCTCTCTAACATTTTTTCACCTTCTCAATTCCTTTCTTAATACCATGAGACATTACAACATTCATAAACAGATTGACCCTTAGTTGTGCAGATTTACTGAGTAATTAATATTTATTTCCCATGTGATGAGATGGGACTGTTATTTCAAATATACTAGTATAAACTGTGAGATGTCTTGCAAAACCTGGGAGCAGTTTTGAATGACCAATTCTTTTTGGATGCTTAGAGGTGATTTATGTAGGCCTGGCAAATGTCCCCATAAATATCACACATTCAAACATAGAAACAAATTGTACCCTAGAACATAAGGAATCATTGCTTAAAATGAACTAATATTCTTAAGGACCAAGGACTATAGTATAATTTAACAGTTTTAGCTTACATGACAACTTACTTATAAGTCAACCTGATAATCAAGTAAATCATTAGCATTAAACATTAGCCTATACATTTAAAAAGGTCCTATAAAATAAGTACTGTGGTTAGACACAATGTCATAACAAACTAATTTCAAACTCAAAATTTTAACACCTTGATGAAAACTCTTTTTTATGCTTTTATTGATGTTTTGTGTATTTCAGACATCATTTTTCAATTCAGTTTAGGCATATTCCATTTTCCCTTCCACCCACCCCAGATCATGCATTCTGCCATAACTGTCCTGCATCTTTCAGTCTTTTTTTATGCTTAGGAATACACATTTTCCTCCATTAATTTTATATTACTCTAAAATATGGATACATACTCTCCACCCATATACAGTAATTACAGAGTCTGAAAATAAGTGGTGGGTGGATTCTAGAGCCCATTGAGAGATTTACATTGTAACAACGTAGTTGCTTTCAGATAAACAGAAATATAACAATAATGTTCTTCAGCTTGTCTTTCATCTGGGGGATTTGGTGTTAGCATCCACAAATGAGGGAAACCATTCACTTTTGTTTTTCTGGGATTGTGTTACTCCACTTAGCATAATGGCTTCGAGCTCCATCCATTTACCTGCAAAGTTCATAATGTCATCTTTCTTTACCGCTGACTAGTACTCCATTGTGTAGATGTACCACATTTTTGTCATCCACTCGTCTGTTGAGGGGAATTTGGGTTGGTTCCAGATCTTTGCTATTGTGAAGAAAGCAGCAATAAACATGGATGTGCAAGTATCTTTGCAGTAGGATGAGTCTTTGGGGTATATACCCAGGAGCGGTATGACTGGGTCAGGTGGCAGGCTCATTTTGAGTGTTTTAAGGGTTCTACACACTGCTTTCCATAATGGTTGTACAAGTTTACATTCCCACCAGCAGTGGATGAGTGTTCCCCTTTCCCCATAACCTCTCCCTCCAGCATTTGGTGTCTTTTGTTTTCTTGATCTTAGCTAGTCATATCGGGGTGAGATGATATCTGAGAGTGGTTTTAATATGCAGTTCCTCAATTATTAATGATATTGAACACTTTTTAAGATGTTTCTCAGCCATCTTTAATTCCTCACTGGTGAAGTCTCTGTTCAGCTCTTTACTCCATCTTCTGAGTAGGTCATTTGTTTTCTTATTTCTTTGTTTTTCGAGTAGTTTATATATTCATGATGTTAATGCTCTGTCAGATGTGTCACTGGTGAAGATTTCCTCCCACTCTGTGGGTTTTCTCTTCACTTCCTTGATTGTATCTTTCGCTGTACAGAAGCTTTTGAGTTTGATGAGGTCCCATTTGTGGACTGTTGAACTTATTTCCTATGCAGCTGCTGTCTGATTTAGAAAGTCTTAATCAGAGTAAAATATGGCTCTAAGTTTATAACAATCCAAGTAATAACATTGAAACTTCACAGTTTATACAGTACTGAGGTCATCTAGCTATGGGGTAAATTTTCCTATTTTTAATTTAAGTAGGGTCGGTTATTTGTTTCTGATTCAGAAATTCTACAGTAATGATCTTTGTGTTTTAAAACCATCTGGGTAGATTTTTGTGAGCACATGTTCTAATCCAGCTGCTGCTCATGAAGCAGCCTACTTCTCACAGCTACTGACAGGCACCTGTGAGTCCCCAACTTCCAGACATAGAGGCACTCCACACAGATCCGGCTCCCCACCCCCTTCTCCTGCCTGAGAACCAGAGCCTTCCCTACTCTCAAAAAAATAAGAAGCTCCTCCTTCTGCCACAGGCTGTGCAGATGGGGTAAACTGGGAGGAGGATTCAGAGACTGCCATGTTGTCTGTCTCTGTTGCTGGGCCCTGAGCTTATCTCAGACACACACACACACACACACACACACACACACACACACACACTGTTGTCTATCTGCCTTTGGTATTAATAACTTCTTTTTTTTATTTTTTATGTTTTTTTTGTTTTTTTTTTATGTGTATGAATGTACTGTCTGCATGCAGGTCTGTGCACCCATGTTGTACAATGCTGCGGAGGTCAGAAGAGGGCGTCGGATTCCCCTGGAACTGGAGTTCTCCTGGAATTGGAGTTACAGATGGTTCTCAGCCGCTATGTGGGTGCTGGGGATCGATCCCGGTCTTAACTCTTAACTGCTAGGCCATCTCTCCAGCCCGACTTCTCTAAGAAACTTATTCCCCAGTAATCTTAGTGTCCTCTTTGTTCCTTTTCATCTAAAAACATAGCATTTTACAAAGGAGAATGCCCAAACAACCCCTATAATGATGGTACTTTATAAAGTGATACTAAGTGTTTATCAATGGTCTGATAGAGCCTTAATATTTTATAACTACATTACAGAATTTTTAAAAGCCAAGAGTACTTCATACATATATATACATATATATGTATATATACATACATATGCATACACACATTCACACATGATATTTTTATCTTAGTGTTTGTACTGAATAGAGCCATATACATTGCTACTAAACATAAAGGCTTTCACTTGAATAAAGCATCCTCAGAGACGTTATTTAAATTTCAATATAGCAAATATCCCTAACTGGGTTTCAGACTCAAAAAGTGACAGAGAACAGAATTATACATCCCATTCATACTCAAAGCCAACCATAGCCAAAGATCACAGCATGATCAAAACAAGCTAATAATTGAAAGTTTTATTTACAGACAATTCCTGTAAAAGACAGAGTAAAGAAAAGGATGACAAGAAATATTTACTCTTAATAAAGTGATAGACATTAATCCATTATTAAAGACCATTTAAAGATTAAAAGGACCAGAAGCATGAAGTACAAACAGTTTTCATGATTTTGATTCACCCAGTTCTCTGCACTCAACTCTTCTACAAACACAAGCACACAGCACACAGAGGTACTGCCTACCAGATCAGCAAGGAGGGCACAGGCCCAGGGAGGTCCCTTTGCCTCCCACGAAGAGGAAGGGAGTGAGGGAAACAGGCTCAAAAATTCCTGCAGAAACAGAACAGAGCCCAAAAGCTGTGGCTGCCCTTCCCCACCCCTTGGAGGCAAGAGACCAGAGTGGCCCATGGATCCTGGAAATCTGGCCCCTATCATGCACCTCAGGAGAAGCCATGCAGCAGGTGCCAGACCCGCAATGGGTCCTAAACCAGAGAAATTGAAGCACAGCTTCCACATGGGCACCCCAACAGCCTAGGAACAACGTGGATCCCTTTCTTCTTCTCTAGCCTGCAGTAGGAGATATAGAGGCTCATGTGGCTTTGGGTGGGTCAGTACCCCAGGGGAGTCTAAATTTTCTGGGTCAGGTTTTGTAGCAGCTGAGGACCCCTGAGCCAAAGGAGAGGTTGGACCAAAAGGACCAGCCAAGGGGCCACCTCGATTCCAGATCCTATAAAGTTCTGAGGTTAATGGCTTTACTTTTGCTTTTGCTTTAAACTCTGGAAAGGAAAGAGCATTAGATCCAACGGAGTGATAGTAGTTAGGGACGCTCTTTGCCCCATATTTCCAGCAATAAGAGCCCTAAGGAAAAGTATAGCCCAGAAAATGAAGGCAATAAGAATAAACAAACAAAACACAAAAAATGGAGAGGTCGGACCATATAGACTCAGACACCAGATACATTCAGGGATCCATCCTCAGACACATACCCACACACCTGTTAACGAGAAGAAAAAAAAAAAAAACAGGCTGAGAAAGACGTCTCTTTTCTCTTTTCAGTGCCCCAAAGGGTTCAGGACATGTCTAGTCGGTCCCTCGAATGGACCTTTAACTAGTTTAGAGCTCTATTCCAGAAATGGGCCAGTCTGAATGAGTGCACATTCAGAGTGACTGGAACTGGGGAACTTCTCTGATAGTACTCCTCCTAGCCACACACTTACTGCTAATAAAGATCTCTGCTGATTACCCCCTCGGGGTCACCTCTAAATCTCAGTGGGACCTCCAAATATTGTAAAGTTGAAGTGGAGAGACCACTCACTAAACCACATGAAGTTTTAAAGGAGGGTTTAATTTCATTACGATGCCGGGCCAACATCCAACAACTCGGGAAGAATGTGGATACACATTTCTTATCCAGTGTTTTATTTAATCATTTTTTAAATTTTGTTTTATTTTTAATATAATCTTTTGATTATTAATTATTTGAAACTTTCATACTATATATTCTGGTCATAGTGATCCCTATGCTTCTTACAGCTCCTCTCAGATCCATGTCTCACCTCCCAAACCTTCCCAATTTTATGTCTGTTTGTTTGTTTGTTTGTTTGTTTGTTTGTTTGTTTTTGGTCTTTTTGAGACAGGGTCTCCCTGTAGAATCCAGCTGTCCTGGAACTCGCTGTGTAGATCAGGCTGGCCTTGGACTCACAAAGATCCGCCTGCCTCTGCCTCCCAAGTGCTGGCTGGGATTAAAGGTGTGCACCACCATGCCTGGCTTTTTTTTTTCAGGTCCTTTTGTTTCAATGGCTCACAGAGCCAGTTTGTCCTGACTATATACTACTGGGAGTGAGGCCACTCACTGGAACATGGTTAATTTACCAGGAGCCATACCCTTAAAAACAAAAACTATTTCTCCTTCTCCTAGAATCCTTTAACTCTCAATAGCTCCTCAGTTAGGAGTGGGGGTTCATAAACCTCTCCCCCTCCATATTAGAATGTTGACTCCCTTGATCTTATGCAGGTCTTCTGCAGGCAACCACAGTTGTAAGAGTTCATGGGTGCAGCAGTCCTGTCATTTTCAGAAGACACTGTGCAGCTCTGTTCCTCCCCAACTTCTGGCTCTTCCAGTCTCACTGCCCCCCTCTTCTGTGATGGTTCCTGAGCTTTAGTGAAGGGTGATGAAGTTGAACCATTTGTGGCTGAGAAATCCCCTGGCACTTTGATCAGTTGCAAGTTTCTGCATTAACCACCATCTACTACACAAAGAAATTTCTCTGATAATGTCTGAGATCTTCTTAATCTATGAGTAGAGATATATGCATTTAGTGGACAGTTTGATAATGTGTCTATTTAGCAATATAATAGTAAGTTCTTGGCCAGATTTATAGTACCAGGCATGAGTTTCCTCTTGTGGAGTGGGCCTTAAATCCACTTGGGAAATGATTGGTTACCCCCTAACATTCCTGCCACTGTTGTACCAAGGAGCATATCTTATATCACATTAGTCATTAGAGTTTACAGCTGGTGAAGACTGCTGATGACATTTTCCACCCAGCTTATATGGCATTTTCCCATACTATGAAAGCTAGCCAGCAGGGAGGGAGCGTCCTGGATAATTCCAACTTTATTTCTCCATACCCTCTGACCAAAGCATGCAGTGTCTTTAGCAATAGGGCCTTACCATCAAGTTCTGGTACATAGCCAAAGGCCATGGAAATAGCTTGTATTGTTTTGGGGTCTCTGGGATACCCCTGACCAACAATTCAAGGGGAGGTATTCCACACCTGATCCTGAGCTTTCTATTTACCAATGTACAGCTTCCAGAAGTATTATCTCCTGTGTAGGGTAACTCCAATTAAACTCTTCACGTGCACACACACACATACACACACACACACACACAATTCACATGTGTGTGGGGGGCACACATATACAAGGAGTAGATACAAGAAAAAAGAAACAAAAGGAGAAAAAAACTAAAAAAAAAAAAGAAAGAAAAGAGTGAGAGAGTGGGGTGTGTATGTGAAACAGTAAAGGGCACAAAGCGCTGGGGAGAGCACTGGTGCCTACTGTGCCTGCAGGTACTGTACAGATAAGAAATTGGGCTGGAGAGATGGCCTAGCGGTTAAGAGCGCCGACCGCTCTTACAGAGGACCCGGGTTCGATCCCCAGCACCCACATGGCGGCTGAGAACCGTCTGAAACTCCAATTCCAGGAGAACTACAGTTCCAGGGGAATCCGACGCCCTCTTCTGACCTCCGCGGCATTGCACGACACGGGTGCACAAACCTGCATGCAGACAGCACATTCATACACATATATAAATAAATAAATAATTAAAAAATATATATTAAAAAAGAAATAGCTGCTGTGGAGGGAGGGGAGCTGGGTGCAGATGGAAGAGAATGGAGCTCTGGCTGATAAGGAATGGCTGTGCTGGGGAAGGAAAACTGGGTGGATTGTATAAGAAAATGAAATTGTCGGCCTGACTGTTTCCATCTCCTTGACTGACCTCTGTTTGGATCACCCTGGTCCTGGTCCAGGCTATTCTCTGAGTTGCTTTTTACTAGTCCTTTTCTTTGTTGGGCTCCCAGCTCCCCTCATGTGTGGAGTTTTCTAGACTCTATCCTGTGGTCTGTGGATAGTCGAGGCAAACAGTCCGCACAGTCACAGTGGCAGCATTCTCACAGTCAGGACCCCTGGTGGCTATTCAGTGCCCTAAGCTCTGTCAGATTTTTGGTCTCTCCCTGTTGGCTGCTGATGGACGGTGGCCCTTGCGGTATTTGCGAACATCTATGAAATTCCTACTGGCAGCGCTTTTGCAGGTTTCCTGGTTGGACCCTTTTAGCCCAGTTTTTCTGGGATAAAATGCTTCTGTGGTCTTAGTGCTAGCTGTGTTGGCTGGCATCACAGGCTAAGTATAGTCCTATGGTAGGAAAAGGCTAACGGATCTGATGGGAGAAGAGGGTGAAGTGCTGATAAATTGATTCTCGTACTATGGAAGCAGCAGATACAGTGACAAAATATTTCCATTCCCTTTAATTCCCAGACTGTAATTAGTCATGCTTTCTGAGGCAGCTTCTAGTCTGCCACCTTACAGGGAAGTCCCCGGTCCAGTGCTCTCCCTCTCCTCAATGTCCCCTCCCCAATTTAATCGCTTTAAACACAGATATTTTCTTACTTTTTTCAGACTGTTTAATTACCTGAGGTTCTTGGTTGTGCTAATCTTTCTGTTTGTTATTTTTCTCACTAGGGATTGCTGCCTCGTTTTATCTATAACTTCAGTATTTGAGTTCATATCTATTTTTTCTGTGGGAATCCAGTGCACTTTGGTTGTAAAGCATTCCTAGATGGAGGCTTTGGATTTGCATTTGCCAAAGGCTCCAAGTACATCTCCAGTCTAGGACTTTAACGCTACAAAGTCCCATAAACTATCATTCTACAACCACATGTGACAGCTGACCAGTTACACCCTGAAGACTATTTCCCCACATTTGTTGACAAATTTTCTTTGCATTTCAAGATAGATATTTTAAACTCCTCTAACTGAAATATACAAAATTTACAAGAGCCTAGATTAATGGAGGGGTTTTGGAGCCCACCACAAGTCCCTGCAGGGCAGAACGTAGCATCTTGGCAGGAAGGACTGTTCCAAATCTGATCTCTGCTGGGCCATGAGATTAATCTTCTTGTCAGAAACATTATATTATACCTACCAGTCCTTAAAGCTCACTCACAGTCCTTTTTGATGTTGCTCAATGTGCCATTGAGTTACTGTATATGATTCCTTTGATAAGCAAAAATAATAGTATGAAAATTAAAAAGGGAGGTTTTAAAGTGACTTGGAGCTCAGGGAAAAGAAAACTACTCAGTATAAAGAATGCAGTACAGGCCACAAGATTTTCTTTAAAATAGCCTTGATTTTTGGTAAACATTAAAGACAGCTTCTATCTTTTTTAGGTACTGAAGTATTGACAGAAGCAATTTTTGCCATTTATGATCATATTTTTCCCAATCAGCATTTCATACTTTTCTGTAATATTCTAGGATTTAATTTATGAGAGTGTAACCCTTTCTTTGTTTTCCTGGTAACTCTTGAATCTCAGTCTGTATCTCACATGAAAAGCAACAGTGCTGCAAAGCAATACTTGGAAGTGGACACAGGCCCCATGCATGTTCTAATCTCCACTTCTGTACCTTGGTCCCTTCTTCATTCCCACACAGTCTGGTAGACAAAACATAGAGGCTGAAATTTTTGTAAAAATCACAGTTTTGTTTCAAGGCAGAAAACCAGTTCTAAACTTTAGGCAGCTAATTTGAGCTGAGCTGGCTAGGAAAGGGAACTATGGCTTCAATGAGCTCAAATGGAGTAAAACAGCAAGACATAAAAATAAACCAACAGGGACTGGAGGGATGGCCTAGCGGTTAAGAGCGCTGACCACTCTTACAGAGGACCCAGGTTCGATCCCCAGCACCCACATGGCGGCTGAGAACCGTCTGAAACTCCAATTCCAGGAGAATTCCAGTTCCAGGGGAATCCGACACCCTCCTCTGACCTCCTCAGCATTGCACGACACGGGTGCACAAACCTGCATGCAGACAGTACATTCATACACGTACAGAAATAAATAAAATTAAAAGTAAAAAGTAAATAAATAAATGATTTTAAAAAAATAAACCAACAATATAGCAAACAGCATATTGTTCTTGAGTATAATCATGTAACTTGAGTATAAAGCATGTAGATAGATGGAAAATGCATCCTGAGAAAGACCATAGTCCTGGCTCTGGAAACAGTGGGAAACAGAACAATTCTACCAGCAAATATGAGTATCCTGTTGTTTCAAAATGGTAGACTAACAAATCACACCCGAGGAAGCAGTGTCGTCAACTGAAAAGACAATGCTTTTTGAGCCAAATGGACCTGTGTGCTATTGGGAAGCTTGTTATCTTTCCACACTCTAATTTTGCTTTTGACTTTTTTTTCTTTTACAGTGAAAATAGTAATTATAACCCAAGAGAAAATATATCTTAAGCACCTTACTTATAAGAACAAAATTAAAGATGCCATTGTTGCTATATTATTTGTTATATTTTTATACCTATTTAATTATGTGTAGGGGGTGTGTATACATGTGAGTGTAGGTGCCCATGGAGTTCAGAAGAGGGCATCAGTGGTGAGCTGCCTGATGTACGAGCTGGGGAATGAACTTGGTTTTCTGCAAGAGGAGTACTCACTCTTAACCCTCAGCCATAGCTCCAGCCCCATCATATGCTATCTTAACATAGTCTTTGAAAATTATGGAACATATAAATGAAGAAATGAGATACTTTCTGTGGCTGATAAAAATCCGGATCTCTTACTTTTTTTTCAAAAGGGGGGGGCTGGAGAAATGGCTCCATGGTTAAGAGCACTGCCTGCTCTTGCAGAAGACCTGGGTTCGATTCCCAGTACCCACATGGCAGCTAACAATAGTCTGTATCTCCAGTTCCAGATGATCTGACACCCTCTTCTGACCTGGGCAATGTATGACATGGGTACACACACACACACACACACACACACACACACACACACACGCAGACAATACACTCATACACATAAAATAAAAATAATAATAAAATTGTAATTTGTAAAATAAAAGAGTGCTCTACATGGAAGATTCTAGGACTGCTGAGGGGCTACGTCCAGGAGTATTTGTGTGGCTGTGTGGATCTCAGCCCCAGGGTCAGACTTCAATCAACAGAAGGTAATTACCCAGGACAGTCTACATGTCTCTGTGGGAAAGGTGCCAGGCAGGCTGGAAAGAGGCTCCGCAGATGCATGTGCCTGAATACAGCTGGCTTTCAATTTATCCACACTCCCTATGGGAAAGAAGGATGAATGAGGTGGGATGAAGCTCACCCTCTCTAGATGCCTAGACTCATTCAAACACACTCGAATTACTCTGCAAGACAGAAACTTAAATGAAGAGCAGGAACAATGTCATGCCATGCCAGGGAAAATGCTGGGAAAGGCTTCTTTAAACCTTTCTTTTGTAATTTAAAAATATTTGATTAGCACTTCTTTCTTTAAGAAGTACCATGATTACATTGAAAGACTTGTATAGGTGGAGAATTTAGAGAGAGAGAGAGAGTGGCAAAGTCACATTAGAACAGTGACAAACTTTCACATTACTGTTGAAATGTGGTAGTACATTTTTTGTCAGTAAACAATAGTAGAACAAATTACAAAATTACAATAGAAATATAGAATTTCACATTTATATTCTAAGATCTAACTACATATTTTTAGTTTGAGAATTATATCAGTTTAGGTATTAGAGCTGTGGTCCCGTCCTGTGAACAGGAGGTCTGTTCCTCACGTGAGTCAGAAGCTTTGACCCCCTACTGTGAGCCAGGGTTTCACATTCCTCTGGTGGGAGGATGATGGTTGACCAGAGTGGGGCATGGAGGACTTCCTGATGCTGGGCAGCACTTTCAGTCTTCTCTGAGTGACTACATCCCCACAACCCCTTCCTCTAACATCCCAGTTTGTCCATGGCCGAGACTTTGCCTCTAATGCTGCAGATTCTGGTCTTGCGAGGACTGATTCTCTGGAAAAGGGCTCCCACCCCCCCTGAGGCCCAGCTCAGGTCCTCACTCTCCATGTGGTCCTGGGTGTCCGTCCAGACATTAATGTTGGATCATTCCCATTCCCAGGCGCCAAGAAGTTTTCCATTACTTTTCTTTTCTTTTTGAGACAGGGTCTCCCTGTAGCTCCCTGTCCTGGAACTTGCTACGCAGACCAGGTTGGCCTTGAACTCACAAATATCCTCTTGCCTCTGCCTCCCAAGTGCTAATATTAAAGGTGTGTGCCACCACACCCAGCCTCCATTACTTTTCTATTACTCTTCTACAGCCACAGTATGCCTTCACCCATGCCCTAATTGAACTTCTAGAGATAAAAAATCACAGTCTGGGAAGTTAAAAATAAAATAAAATAAAAATAAACCTTTCTTAAAATGTACATGGAAGAAATGTGTGAGTGAAGAAAATAATTAAGTGAAAAGGGATGGGTGTGCCATGATATTTTTTTTCTTTTTAGCAAGGATCTTTAACAGAATGCCTGAAATCTGGTGGCAGAACTATGGGGGGTCAGGTGGGAGGGAGTCCAAGTTATTAATATGTATTGTGTGAAATGCACAAAAACTGAAGAGAAATATTAAAAATTAAAAAAAAGAAAGTTTCTTGCTCCAAATCCTGGAGTGGCTCAAGCTCACTATCTTTCTGCCTCTGCTTCCGGAGGACTGGGATTACAGGTGTGTGCCGTAATGCTCGACTGGCTTGTTACTGTGTACTTACCTGCTCATTTATCTTGTTTCCCTAAGTCTCATGATGATAGGGGTTTCACGTAAGTAAGCCTCCTTCCTTTTCACAACAACCCTATAATGAAGATATTTTCACTTTACAATGTTGTTCCACTTATCCTAGATCTCTCAGATGGTACATAATCCATGCCCATGATTCCAATGCCCAATTTCAAACTTGCCCAATCCCTGCTCCTTCTTGCCCAAAAGAATACCCAGGACCAAGTTTTATGACTTACATACCTTAAAAGGCTATATACGAATGGTTGTTAATTTTCTGTGAATAGTTTCAATGTAGCAGAGAGGAAAGAATTTGGGGTTACAGTCAGGATACCAGGGCTCTGGCCCCAGCTCTATATTTGACTGGCTGTTTAATTATGAAGAAATCAAATGCCTTTTCATGTCCCCAGTTCTATTAAACAAAGGTAGATAATTAACACTGCACTCAAGGCAAGATTAATGCCCTTATGAAGGAAACCAACCCAAAGAGTTTTTTGCTGTCTTTTTGCTGTCATGTGAGGGTCAATGAGAAGTCAGCAGTATGCACACTGGCATTGTGTGGGCACCCCAGAAGCCCGTCATAATGGCACACTGATCTCAGACTTCCAGGCTCCAGAGCTATGAGAAACAAATTCCTGCTGATTGCAAGCTTCCCACTGCGTGGCACTTTGCAGCCTGAACCTAGAGAACCATTGCTAAGGGCGAAGCTGTGGCTCACACAGTGGAAATGACGTCATCGATGCCTCACCAGAGGAACCTGCTGGAAGTTCTCTCAGCTTGTTAGGGGAGCTGTCCAATGGGAGAAGTCTCAATAGAGAGATGCTGCGGTAAATTTCCCAAGGGTTTCTGGGACAGTGGGCAGGCACCAGACACTATAGGAGCTAGGCAGTTGAAGGGCTGAAAACACTGTAGGAGTTGAGTAGGTGAAAAGTCACCCATGCTATAGCAGCAGAGGGTCAAAAAAGCTGTGTATCTATAGATGCTGAAGAAGCTGTTAATGACGCAGGAAGTGGAGTAAATCCTTTAATCACCAGGATCACAAAAAGAAAAGAAGAAATGAGGTGGGTGGGGTGGAGTTAAGACAACCCTTCTGCTATAATGTCTCTTCAGCACCCTCTACTGACGAACGTAAACAGTGTGCCCTGAAAAATGTGCTAAAAGGCCCAGCTTCATTTTCACAGGGCACAAGAAAAAGGGTCAACTTGGACTTGAGAGACAATGAAGTAATAACTAGTGCAGAAGGACCTCAAAAACAGTTTCTCAAAAGGAAAGGTCTGGATTTGTAGACTGTGTCACAGCAATCATTCATTCCAGAGGTAGCTAGCCAAGAGCCTACTGGCCACATCCAGTAGAATTGGATAATTATGAATGTGAATGCTCAAGGAAGGCCATGCATGTCCAGTTCACCACAGTTGGTGAGATTCTCCCACAAAGATGCCAGTCTCCTGTAAGCACTTGTGTCTGGGACACCTCATGCATTTATCTGCAATGTTTCACAAATGATGAGATATTAAACTGTGTGCTTAAAGTAGCCCTTCTCGCCCCTGATGCACCTCTGCTAGTCAAACAAAGTACAAGAAAGAAGTGGTATGATTCTCTTCACTGCTGATTTCTTCCTCAATTTTGCTTTGGCTTTAAGCTGTTTGTACTGCAGAAGCTCTGCTCGTTTACATAAAATCAGGAGCTTATCGGAAGAAATGTGTTCAGGTAATTCTCCGTGGCAAGAAAATAACCCAGAGCTTATCAAGACTCGCTTGTCCTTGGGTTAACTACCCCGATATTAAGTGTGTCCTAAATTAAATTCCCATTCAAAATCTCTTAAACACAACCAGCACCCCCACAATCTGTAATTACTCCTACAAAAAAACATTTAATTGACTCCTCTCCCTGGCCTCGCTGGTGTATTCAACGCCATTGCTTTCTATCTGATGAGGTTGTGGAGATTTCTATCACTTCCCCAGAATAGGAAATCTATGCTATTTTCATTAACCAAGTAAATGTTAGCCCATTTCCAATTCTTAAATACTTTCTTAAGGAGAAAGGCTTTGTTTCAAAGTCTTTGCATGATAGTGCTGATAGAAGGAATCAATACTTTAGCAAGGTTTATGATCTGCTTTCCCATATAGTATTTCATTTAAAATAAATCATCAGATATCTTATTTGCTACTTTGTTAGTTTATTTATTACTTTTATTTTATGTATATGTGTATTGCCTGCATGTATGTAAGTGCACCCATGTTATGCAATATCTGCAGAGGCCAGAAGAGGGACTTGAGATAGGATGGTTGTTAACCACCATTTGGGTGCTGGGAATCAAGCCCAGGTAGTCTGTAAAAGCAGCCAGCACTCTAACAGCTGAGCTGTCTCTCCAGCCCCTGCTAGCCCCTTTTCATTTCTTAATAAAGAATCCCAATTTAAATTATTACATGATGCAACCTAAAAATTCCAAGGTGAAACTTTTTGAAAACATTCCAATTAATTACAAACATAAACTTAAGCCTAATTATTTACTTAAAATAAAGGCTACCATACCACTCCTAGGCATGTACCCTCAAGACTCACCCCTCCGCAGAGATACATGCACGGCCATGTTTATTTCAGCTCTCTTCACAATAGCAAGGAGCTGAAACCAACCCAAATGCCCCTCAACTGATGAGTGGATAGAGAAAATGTGCTACATCTACACAATGGAGTTCTATGCAGCAGTAAAGAAAGTTGACATCATGAGCTTTGCAGGAAAATGGCTGGAGCTAGAAGACATCATGCTGAGTGAAGTAACACAGTCCCAGAAAAACAAACAACGAATGGTATCCCTCATCTGTGGATGATAGTGCCAATTACCTAATTGTAAGTATTTCTTGTGTATGGCTCCTTGAGCTTTTGTCCAAGCAGTTGGGAGTGATGCATATTGGAAACAACAACAACAACAACAGAAAGGACTGCATCAAAGAACTGACTGAAACAGTGAACTTCTGCTCAAAACAGTCAACTTCCACATGGAGAATTTTGAGAAAGACTGAGAAAGAGATGAAAAGCATGTTTGGCAGAATGCATGAGTTCTGGTGGGGTGGGAGGATAGGGTGGGGGACACGGGTCTAGATTTGATAATCTTGTACAAAATACATATAAAAAATAAAAAGCAAAATAAAATAAAATAAAAAAGGCTACAAAAATAAAAATTGCAAAATAAAAGAAGTCTCCAAAAGCTCATAACTATCATATGGTGAAATTTTTTTTTAATTTTTTAAATTTTATTTATTTCTGTATGTGTATGAATGTACTGTCTGCATGCAAGTCTGTGCACCCGTGTCGTGCAATGCTGCGGAGGTCAGAAGAGGGTGTCGGATTCTCCTGGAACTGGAGTTCTCCTGGAATTGGAGTTTCAGATGGTTCTCGGCCGCCATGTGGGTGCTGGGGATCGAACCCGGGTCCTCTGTAAGAGCGGTCGGTGCTCTTAACTGCTAGGCCATCTCTCTAGCCCGTATGGTGAATTTTTTAATATGAGTTTCAGAATTCCTCTGGGCCACAAACTTGTAGTGATTTTTTTTCTTTTCTATAATTCAGTGTAAAGCTGAGGACAGTGGCATGCAAGTCCCTCCGCTTTGGAGAGGCCGAGGCAGGAGGACGACAGCCCTGGAGTTCAAGGACAGGAACCTGGAATTTGGGGCCTGCAGCACGTGGGTTTCTATGTAGATTTATTTAAGCATCTTCTCTGCCATTTGGCTATTTAAGTTTTGGGCTTCGATTCACGTTCCAGGTAGGAGACCATGTTCCTGTTACTGCCCCACGGAAGTAAGAAAGGATTCGCTACCTACTCCATCATAGTCAGAGTCTCTCTCTCTCTCTCTCTCTCTCTCTCTCTCTCTCTCTCTCTCTCTCTCTCTCTCTCTCTCTCCCTGTCTCTCTCCTTCCTTCTTCTCACCCCCACAAAGTCTCACTATGTAGACCAACCTAGCCTTGAACTCTCAATCTTCCTGCCTCAGCCTTCTGAGTCCTAGCATTACAGGCCTGCTTGTCCACCTCTTTTAGTCTTCTCAATCTTCAAACCTGTTAATAAAGGAGATTGATTTTTTTTAACTTCAAAGCTGTATGGAAAAGTACAGCACTGATTCTCTTATTCATTCAAATAGCACTGAGTACCCGCCTTCTGTTTGGTATACTATGAAGGAAGCAGTGACGCAAGCAAGGAGTCCCTGCTCTCAGTAGCTATGTGTGTGTGTGTGGGGGGGGGGAATAGAACATTAGTTAATGAAGTCATCATGGAGTGTATCTTGTGGAAAATCCCTTGGAGAAAGACAGAAGAGGAATGAGGATGGAGTGAGGGTGCAGACGGGTGAGTGATGCGAGTCTGCCTGAGGCGATCAGGAAAGGGGTTCCAAAAGAGGCAATTATAAAGAAGATACAAAATAGTCAAGAAAAGCCTGTTCATTTTGCAAATACTCTGCAATTAACACCTATTCGAGGTCATGACTGTGAAATTATATTAAAGGTCAGCTTATGTTGGACAGAGAGAAGCAGAAAACGAGGGAGGTACAGAGAGGGTCCTTTCCAGTAGTGGAATGAGTACTTGAAACATGTCCGCACTCAACAAATGTGTGTTCAATCCAAGTATAGTCAAGCTTTGAAACACACATAAATCGAGAATAGTATTTTAAGATGCCAGCGTGATGGAGGTCCCCTATAGTTAAGCGGGTTTCTATCTCTGAACCGCATCCATCTGATAGTCCTCAAAAGGGAAAATAATCAATGTTATCCAGGAAGTAGAAAAATGCAGCATATTATAAGGACGTCTCAACTATATGAGAAAGGAAGGGAGACCCGCCCGAGGCCCACCCACTCACTCCTGGTGCATTGTGGGAAAAGATTACAGAGTCTGCTTTTTGCATCCTACCTCTGGGTCTGTGAACTTCCACTAGATACGGAAGAATCTGCATCATCAGATATTATCACATTTCCCCAGTCTGCCACGGAAAGAGACATGTGGACACACGGTGTTTGGAACTCAGAATGTAGAAGCAGAAGGAAGGAGCCAGAGAAATACCGAGATGGAATTCCTGGCTTCCCAGGGTTGTTCAGAGCACGGCAAGCTGTAGTGTCTCATACGGTAACCACTAAACACACAAGGTCACTGAAGACAGCCAAAATTAAATAAATTTAAATTTTGCTTCCTTAGTTCTACCGGCTAATTTTATGTGCTCAATAACCACATGTGACTGACTGATAGCTACCGGGTCCAAAAATATAGATGTAGAGTGCTTTCATCGTCACAGAAAGTCCTATCTGGACAGCACTACTCTACAGCAGGGGTCAGCAAAACTTTTTCGTAAAGAGCTTGGTAGTAAACATTTTTGTCTTTGTGGTACAGAGGCTTGTGAAAAATGACGCAGTCCTGGTGTTGTACGCAGTCACAGTTCTCATGTAAGTGAGAGGCACAGCTCTGTTCTAATGAAAGTTCCCAGAAACAGGTTTTGGCCCAAGGGTGGCAGTCTGTCCATCAATGACAATTAGAGACCTGTGCTAAGGCCAGGTGGCCTTTGTGCATGCAAATGGAAGGACAACCGTAAGCACAGCTTAGCACAATAGGCTGGCCTGGACTTGGCGTTTCAAGAGAGGAGAGACATGGCACGCAGACAAAAAAGCCGTTTTGAGAAGGAACAGGAAAAGAAGAAAGAAACTCAGAAAATCAATTCCAAGACTGGGAAGTGTGACTTATGCCTAGAACCCAGTACTCAGGAGGCTGAGGGAAGTGGATTCCCATAAGTTCCAAAGTAACCTTGGCTATTGTCTCAAAACAAACAGAGGAAAAGCCGCCGAGTCCAAAATAAACCAATTCTAAAAGAGACTGCTTAAATGGAGACAGTGGTATGTGTTGGAAACTGTAAGTGACCCAGCCCCTCTCCCCCTCTGTTCCCACTCCCTCTGCTGAATGGAGCTCGGAATTTAAACCCACTATAAGGAAACAAGTCACAATCCTTTGCAGCTCTAGGTAACAGCATCAGTCAGTCGGCAAGTGCCACTACGCAGTGTTTGCTCCCAGCCACCAGAAGGGCGACTGGGAAAAGGAACGTTTGCACGCCTTCTAGGAGTTCCCGTTGTAGCTCGTTCATCTTCAGAGCCTCACCAACCCTGTGACTGAGGCTGTGCTCTGAGGTGTTGTGTGAACAGAACACTGTCCTCGGGGAAGACCTAGACTCCAGCTATCTGGCTTCTACTGAGCCTTTGAACCAGATGAGGGCCCAGTGACCTCATCTGCCACATGAGAAGATGAATCATGTGACCTTAATTCCTTATCTGGCTTAGAGATAATAATTTTATGATTCATCTAAAAGACATGTAGTTGAAACATATCTTGCAAGTATAATTAATAGAATGAGTCCAATTGTATGTCAATGAAGAAAGTATTAAGCTCATTACAATTCTACCAGTTCAACAAAAAGTCCTGACATTGACAGTTAGATGCTTATAAAGTCATCTTGCTACTCAAAATATATTTTGTAATTTAAAAAATACAAAAGTAATATGTACTGATAGACTATAACAAAATACCATTGACTTTGTAACTTTTAAAGCAGAAATGCAGGCATGGTGGCACTTTAATCCCAGCAGTTGAAAGACAGAGGCAGAGGGATTTCTGAGAGTTCAAGGCCAGTCTGGTCTACAAAGTGGATTCCAGGCCAGCCAGGGCTATATAGAGAGACCCTGTCTGAAAACAAAACAGAACAGAAAACTTGAGATTTTTCTTTCTTACATTTCTGGAGGCTGAAAGCCCAAACTCGTCGTGCTAGCTGCCGGTGGTAATAATTCTCTGCCTGGTTTGTAGACTGCTCCCTTCACTCTGTGTCTTCACATGGTAGACTGTGACAGCGAGTCTTTGAAAGGCCCTAACCAGCCTCCCAAGCCACATCTCCAAACACTGTGGCATTGTGGGGACAAAGATTTGATACCCCAGAGGCTTTGATATTTCAAAGGCTGTGAGAGCCTCAGACCCTCTTCATTCCCATCTCTTTGCTGATCTGTCTCCTTAGTCATCATTCTAAGCTCTAGCCAGGAGAGACTTGCATGGCCTGAGCAATTCTCTTCCTTCTTTTTGTTGTGAGCTCTGGAACTAGAATTTTCTTCTCTCTCCCTTGGTTTTCTGAGCTACTCACCTTCCTCATTCATTCCTCAGATCATAGGTTCTAACCAAATAACCAGAGATCACTGGGGAAAGGGATAATTCTATGACTGGGACAGGAACATAGACTATGAACCTCAAGCATCTTATAGTGCCCCCAAACAGGAAGTATTCAAAAATATCAATGGGATGCATTCATCTGGTAGCGCCACCATGGCAAAGTGGCAAGAAGACTATAGACTGGCAAGAAGCAGTAGAACATTCCTTCTCATAGTTCAGGAGGCCAGACGTCCATGCCAGTATTGGTGTAGAAACAGCCACCTGCTCTTTATATTCTCACAGGCCTTTCTTCTGTGCTTGCAGCAAGAAGGGGGATGGGGTAGACACAGGTGTCTATGTTTCTTCTTCTTCTAAAGTCACCAATCCTATCAGATTAATTAAAGCCACAACCTTACAACCTCACTTATCATTATCTCCTATAGGCCTTTTCTCTAACTGAAGTCACATGGGGTTTAAAACTTTAGGATATGAATTTCAGTATGACATAATTCTGCCTATAACTTATGATTGAATCAAATGGACACAAGAGTCAACCAAAAGAACTCCCAATCACACCTCTGGGGAACAATTTGAGCAACAAAATGAATAAAGTAGCAATAGATTATAACTCAAATACAAAAAAAAAAACCCTATGAGTTCATAGTGTTATACCTAAATGATTGCATGATTTAATAATGGGAAAAAGACAAATCTTCATGAAGATGAATTCCAATAACCTATGTAGATATTTCACCCTCAGACAAGACTAGCACAATTCCCCCAATTCCCCACTCCTAACTGTGAACTATGGACAGTAACTTCCTTCCAACATGTACAGTGTAAGAGAGAAAAAGAACAACTCTACATCATAGAAATCTGAAAAATAAACCTTGTCAGATGACCAAGATCAAGGTCTACAGTGGTAAATCATGTTGATAGTATAAGATTTGATGAGCGTGTTACCTCGGTGGCACTCCCTCCAGTGAGTGATACAGTGCCCTAGTTAGGTCATGGGTAAAGCATCAGGCAGTAGTAAGACATCCTGAAAATACCTGGCCATATTCCCCGGTACTGTAGAGTCATCAAAAAATAAGGGAAGTCTAAGAAAGTCCTATAGCAAGAAAAGTCTAAGGACATAGGACAGCTAAGAATATGTGCTGTATTGGGGACTATTTGTTATGAGCTCAATTATGTCTTCTTTAAAAATATGTATCTGATCAAGGCCCAACTCTCAGGTCTTCAGAATATGCTCTTAGTGGAAATAAAGTTTGGCAATGACTTGGCTGAGATGAGATCATGCTAGAGTAGCTGAGCCCTTAGTGCACATGACCACCGTCTTCATAAGAATATGGCCTTGAGCCTGAGGGTATGGCTCAGAAGGGAAAAGTGTGAGCTATGCAAGCTTGAGGACCTGCTCTCCATCCCAGGGACCTACATGGTGGAAGGAGAGAGCAGACTCCCGCTGCTGAACTTAAACTGCCACACTCACAAAAGAAACCGCCCAGGGGCCACAGATAGTAGCAGATAAAGTTTTAATCACAAATCAAAAGGCCAGTCACAAACAGACAGAAAGCTAGAGCAACCAAGACAGAATGACAGAGATAGGTCAACTTGTTGAGGCTGAGCACACTCCCATGGGACTGGAGGGCAGGGGCCCTGAGGTCTGATCTCCCACTTTTATTCCCAGTTAGGGGATTTCCACTGCAGTTATGGTGACTCTTTCTCTGATTGGTGGGGTCCTAATGGTTGTGGACCAGGCAGACATTCATTGGATCAGTCCACCGGTTCTGGACTCTCTCTGTTCTTATCTATAGAGCGTTTAACTGCAAAAGGGGAGCTGGCTTGAGCCACCTCCTGTTTGGCAGAAACAATGGTTGTGTTTAACAGTGTGAAGCCCCTTGGAGAGTAATGGGCTCCTTAGGGGGTGAGAAGCACTCCTACAGGGCTGGGAAAGTTCATCCTGACCTCAGGTAGCTCTGGGAACTAGGAACTCAAGAGCAGAGTAGCAGGAAATGTACTCTTGCAGTTATGGTCAGAACAGGAGAGGTAGTCGTGGGAGCGATTGAACTCGGGGTGGGAAGGAGTAACCATGGGAACCAGACCTGCTTCAATAGAGAGCTGCTCCTGCATGGTTAACCCTTGCCTTCTGAATAACTTCTTTCTGACCTGGTCCTAACACCACAAGTTGTCCTCTGACTTCCATATACACACGTTGGAGCATACACATGCCTACACACACACACACACACATACACACACACACACACAGATACACACACATACAAATAGTAAAACAAGCAATAGTAAATAAATCTTATGTTAAATACCAATGAGAAAATTTAAAAAATTTTTATTTTTATACATTTGAGAATTTCATATACGAGTATACCTTTGCATTATTTCCATCCCTCCCATCCTGCCAACTCCTCTCATCCCCCTCTCAACTTCTTTTCCTCTTCTTTAATGATTGATTCATATGCTCACATACATTTATAAATATACAGATACATATACATAGATGCATATAATGAACTGAGTCTATTTAGTGGTGCTTGTGTGTACGTGTGTTTAGGGCTGTCCTTGCTGAGATAACCTCTCACAGAGCTAGTCCTTGGAAAAAACTTATTCTCCCTCCTTCAGCATAATTAAAGAGTTGTGAGAATGACAATATGATCAAATCTGTGTTTTTAAAATGTCCCTCTGGCTGTCCTGTGGAGAAGTATTGGCAGCCTTGTTGGAAAGCTGTTGGAGAGGGAAGCTGACGGTGGCAGGACACAGGGGAGAAAGCGAGATGGGGAAGAGGAGTCAGACCCGAGAGACACAGAGAGCAAAACTGATGGGCTTTGATAATGAACTGTTTATGCAGATGAGAAACAAAAAATAAATCAATGGCAACTTCTGGATGTTGAGCTTGACAAACTGGGTGGATGGAGATGTCATTCCTTGACACAGAGAAAAATGAGAAGCCCAGCAAAAGACATGCCAGGCCAGACTTCCTGCCCTTTCTGTTTGCTTGAGTGTTTTTGATTGCTTTCTTTAGTTTTGGAGACAGGGTCTTGCCACATAGGCCAGGCTGGTCTTGAACATGCAGTGACCCTCTTGCTCCTTCTCTTCATTCACCACCGTGCCCAGCAGCTCTCATCGTACTGCAATGTACCGTGGTGGCATTTCATGCTTTGATATCGTCCAGCATCCTGGGGGAAGGACTTGGAAACTTGTCTTCTCCCTTGTCATGTGTTGACAGAGTTGTGTTTTATTCACTAGCACAATGCCCAGTGTGAACAGTTCAGACAGCTATAAAGTTACAGAGTACAATACTCAAGCTTGAGTCACTCTTGATAGTAACTTCAAGCTCAGGGGTTTCTAAAACGACCCTAAGGTTTCCCTGATTTGAGATGTCACCAGAAAGCAGCACAGAACCCAATGAAAGCAATGGCACTTATGGTTACAGTTCATTACAAGTAAAGGTAAAATCAGGTAAGGAGCTCTTAAGCTAGAGTCTAGAAATTCCAAACATACAGCTTTGTGGTCTATTCCATGTGGGTTTAGGGCATATCAGTCTCCCAACATCAGAACTCGTGGAATATTGCCAAGCATAAACTTAACAGAGCCTTGCTGTTTCTTCTATTAGGATAGGCATGATTGATTGGCATATGGTTATCTCAGGCACCAGATCTACTGCTATCGGCTGACCCCAAGATTTCACTCTAAGGCTCTGTGTTGGTCTTTCTGGCATGCTCAGCCCTGCTCTGAGCCTATCTGAATTCAGCCAGCTTCCTCTCTAAATCATATTTTCAGACTACCCAATGTGACCAAAAGTCCCCAATTAACAAAGATATCACCACCACCTTGTATAGCATTCAGAAGGCCTAGAGATTACCTCTAAGAAGTCTAAAGAAAAGGAGATATTTTATTTATATAAGGTGTAATATTACCTTAAACTAAAGCTCCTAGAGAGTTGCTTCTGTTTCCTCATGATGAGGTCTTGCGCAGCATCACATGAAATGCATCGGCTGGTCATACCCACAGCAGCATTACTCATAAATGGCCAAAAGCCATTAGCAACTGACATATGGAAAGGTATTTAGGCTTTAAAAGGAAGGATAGTTCAACATATACCACAACACGCATGGATGTCTTCAAGGAATATTCATTGAGGACATTATGTAAGTGAAACAAGCCAGCCATAAAGGGAAAATAGAATATGATTCAATTTATGTGAGGTACATTAGTAGTCGAATTAAAATAGAGTAGAATGGGTTGGCTGGGGGTGGTGGTGCATGTCTTTAATCCCAGCACTTGGAGGCAGAGGCAGGTGGATCTCTGTGAGTTCAAGGCTTGCCTGATCTACATAGCGAGTTCCAAGCTAGATGGGGCTACAGGGAGATGCTGTCTCAAAAACAAAAATAAATAAATTAAAAAAAAGAAACAAATTAGAATGGTGACTGTCAGGGGCCACAGGGAAAGGCTGTAAAGAGTTACTGTTCGACAGGTACAGAGTTCTAGACCTGCAAGATGAAAAAAGCTCTAGAGGTGGATGGTGATGAGAGTTCACAGCAATGTGAAAGCACTTAAATGTATTTAAAGGAGGTTAAGCCAAGGATGGCAAGATGGCTTAGTGGGCTTGCCCTGCCACCAAGCCCGACAACCTGGACTCCAGCCCAGGGACAACATGGGGGAGGAGAGAAGTGTCTCTCCACGTGCTTCTCTGACTTTCACACCTATCCCTTGGAGCACACATGACCCCTCCACTTACACACTATTTATTCACTTAATATTTAAGTGATTCAGATGGCAAATTTTGTGTTTTGTTTACTTTAGCAGAGTTTAGAATTTTAATGGGAAAAATATATTTGGTCAACATAACTAACTTTTATACTGTCCTTGTTCATATAAAAAAATCATTGAATAGTTATAGGAAGGAGAGGAAGCAATTAAAATACTCAAGATGCTACTGGGTAGGAGTGTAAAGGCTGCACAGTATATAGGAGTAACTGTCAGTGCTGCACAGCGTGTCACAGGGGAGCCCAGCACACTTGCCTCTTGCCAATCACTGCATCTGAGGAGGGGCTCATGGTCAGCCAAGCTCTTTCTAGAAGCCCATGACAGCAATTTTGGAGCAATCTCATAAGATCAGTGCAGAATGATGTTCAGGATACAATGCCTATGTTTCTTCAAAAGAAAAACAAGAAATACAGTATTTCACTTTGCTCAAATCCTTGTGCCCCCACACATTGTGAGGATTTCCTTAGGAAAGAAGAAAGAATGGAAGGAGAAAAGGAAAGAGGAGGAAGAGAAGTAAGGAAGGAAGGAGAGAGAAAACAAAAGATAGAAAGAAAGACCACAAAAAGGTAAAATAAAACCTTATTGCTGGCAAGACTGCAGTTTTTCCTTTTTGCTACTTTAGCAAATACACAGATCTACACTTAAAGAAGCCAGAGGGAACTGTGAAAATGCTTATAACAGTTAGTTACACTGTCCTATCAAACTTGATTTCAAAAAACTCTGTTCCTTAAAATAATCCTGCCTTGTTTCCTTCACTCTGCCTACGTCTGATGAGGAAGGCCTGTGATGTGTCTCTTCCTTCCTTCCCACCTTTGATTGCGCAAGATAAAATGCTCAGTTTGGGGACTGGAGAGATGGCCCAGTGGTTAATTGCACTGGATACTTTTTCAGAGGACCTGTGTTATGTTTCTAGCACCCCCAAGGCAGTGCACAACCATTTGTAATTCCAGTTCCAAGAGACCTGACACCTTCTTCTAGCCTCTGGTGGCACTGGGTCAGGACATGGTGCACTTAAGGCAAAATGCTCATTCACATAAAATAAAAATAAATAAAATCTTGGAAATATAAAAGCACTCTCAGCTTCCAGCTAGTAATGGGAGTGACTGGAGCAACGCGGCAGGTAAATGCTCAGATCTCCTGGAGAAGGGGCTGTGGAGCTTCGCAGGTCACACACGACTATGTTAGTAGTAGTTATACCAAAGGGCAGGTAGCCACTGAAGATTATGTTTTACAAAACAGATAAACAAGCAAAAATGAAAAAGAAAGAAAAAGCAGAAAGCTGCATTCAATGCTCTGTAAGTGGCTACAGGTTAGCACTGGAGTCGGACTCTTGAATCTGAACTCTGGACAACTGTGACCATATGAGCTTCTAACTCTGTTCCTTCATCTATAAAGTGGAGAGAGTCATAGTTCTTGCTCTTTGACATTAGAGATATACTAAATTAGATAAGGTATATAAAGTGCTTAACAGGATGAGCACCACATGAGAAAGCTCTCTCATATGCTAGATATTGTTGTGAAATACATAAAATCTAGTCTTTGTTCTCAGGGGTTTTGTCAGAGAGTGCACTTTATTACTTATTCTAAGCATCAGAGACTCTTAAAAGGCAGTTTAGGGGACTGCAAAAATGGGCCAGCCTTTGCATTGCTTTCTCTCAGAGGACATGAGCTCAGTTCCCAGCAAGCATATTGGACAGCTCACAAATCACCTGGAATTCTAGGCTCTAGGGATCCACACTGACACCTTCTTCCAGCCTTTACAGACATATGCACACTGCTGTGCCACCTACACCACACACACCACACCACACACCACACACACACATGAACACACCACACAAAAAAACCAAAAATTTGGCACAATCTTTTTTATCTTTTTTTTTTTTTTTGTATTTCTGAGACCAGGTCTCCCTTTAGTCCCAACTGGCTGGAGCTTTGCTATGTAGACCAGGCTAGGCCTTGAACTCACGAGAGATCCACCTGTCTCTACCTCTGAGTGCTGGGAGTCACGAGCATGCCACACGCCCAGCTGAAATCAATTTTTTTAAAGGTTACTTGCCATGCCGCAATGCAGAGTTAGCATCCAAGACTTCTATAGCCTTCTCCTCTCTGCTCCCTGGAAAGTGACCCCAGCCCATCTCCTGCTGGAGATTCAGAGAATTCCTGCTTGTCACTCTGGCTCTGGGTCACTGCAGTCCTTCTTTCTCCATGGTAATGAGATTAGGGAAGAATTTAAAGAGACTTCTTCTAGACTTCCTAAATTAGACAGCTGCACAAGAATTGACAAATGGGACCTCATTAAACTCAAAAGCTTCTGTACATCAAAAGAAACAAACTCAAGGAAGTGAAGAGAAATCCCACAGATGGAGGAAACCTTCACTGAAGAAACATCTGACAAAGCATTGATTTCCATAATATTAAAACTACTCAAAAAACAAAGAATAAAGAAAACAAAATGACCCACTCAATAGATGGAGCAAAGAGCTGAACAGAGACTTCACAAGTGAGGAATTAGAGATGGCTGAGAAACATCTTAAAATGTGTTCAACATCACTATTCATTAAGGAAATGCAAATCAAACCCTTTAAGATATCATCTTACTCCAATAAGACTGGCTAGGATCAAGAAAACAAATGATACCAAGTGCTGGAGAGGTTTGTGGGAAAGGGGAACATCCCACTGCTGGTGGGAATGTAAACTCACTACGCCACTATGGAAGCAGTGTGGAGAAGCCTTGGAAACTTGGAATGAACTTGCCCATACCACTCCTAGGCATGTACCGGCAAGACCCACCCCACCACAGGCACTGCCTTGCCCAGTTATTTCAGCTCTCTTCACAATAGCAAGGAGCTGAAAACCAACCCAAATGCCCCTAAACAAATGAGTAATAGAGAAAATGTGGTACATCTACACAATGGAGTTCTATGCAGCAGTAAAGAAAGATGACATCGGAGCTTTGCAAGAAATGGCTGGAGCTAGAGGACATCATGCTGAGTGAAGTAACACAGACCCAGAAAACAAACAACGATGGTATCCCTATCTGAGATGCTAGTGCCAATTACCTAGTTGTAGTATTTCTATGCACAGCCCCTTGAGCTTTGTCCAAAGGCAGTTGGGAGTGATGCATATTGGAAAAACACAACAAAGGACTGCATCGAAGAAACATGAACTGGAACTTCTGCTCAAAAAGTCAACTTCCTCATGGAGAATATTGAGAAAGACTGAAGAAAGAGATGAGAAAGAGAAAAGGATTATTCTCTATTCAGAACCAAATATAATACTAAAGTCTCCTTAAGCTATGCACTTAAGCAAAATATATTAATACAGGAGCTCTGAATCAGCAATGGATTTTCTACCAAGGAGAGCTTTGGCCAGGGGATCCAAGCCCCACAAAAGGTAAAGTTTCCTTGACTCTAACTGGGATTCCTGAAAGAGAGAGGTGATAAGGCCCTGCTGTCAAAGACCTGACATTAACATGGGAAAAATTTTGAGACCACACATGCAAATGTACAGATGGTCTCTGGAATGGTAGAGAATGTTACCAAAGGCCAATGAACCAATAAAGCAAATATGGGTCTACCTTGAGTCAAGCAAGACTCCTCCATCAGCACCAGCTACACCTCACCTACCTGGAAATACTGTGCAGCAGAGGCAGCCATATGCCTGTTATATCCAAATCTAATTGGCTATTAGCTCTTTCCTTGGAGGAATAACCACGGCTTGATGCCGCAAGCTTACATCCTCTAATGGTTAGGATGTGAGTATAAGCCACCAGTAAGACCCTGTCATATTTAACAGAAAAAATAAGTAATTCATGGATTATAACTAACCATCCAAACATTGTGTTTCTTACCAAAGTAACTTACCATAACAAATTAGTACTGTTTAAATACCTATATATCTAATTGCTTGTGCTTCATTAGTAGGTATGAAAGGTTATTCCTGGACAAAACTGTCAGCCCATGAAGGAAACAGCCAGAATGACCAGAATCCAAAACACAACAGCTCCAAGAAGAGTAGACTTTTTTTGCTTCTCTCACCTGTTGCCCCTTTTCTAAGGCCTAGGGAACAATCCGCGGAAGAGGGGGCGTGGTTAGAATGTAAGGGCTGCGATTGGTGGGAATGTGTGAAACTACAGCCATTATAGTCTGGACACTCATTTGATCAACTTGATTGAACATACAAGCCCCCCTGCTGGCTGGTGGGACCCATGGGCTGATGTGGTTTGGGCACAACTGCTTACAACTTGGTTTTACATGAAGGATGCTTGTACTCATAAATTATCACCTATTGCTAAAAAAATGGGAAAAAAACGAGAGGAGAAGATGCAGGACAGTTATGGCGAATGCAGATCTGGGATGGTGGTGGGGGGGGGTGGGGTGGGGGAAAGGGAAAGGGAAATATGCCTGAACTGAATTGGAAAATGATATATGAAATACACAAAGCATCAATAAAAAAATGAAAATTAAGAAAAAAGAAAAGCATGTTTGGCAGAATGCATGAGCTCTGGTGGGGTGGGGGAATGGGGGGGGATGACACAGGTCTAGATTTGATAAAAAAAAATAAAAATAAATAAAGGCTTTATTTCCCCATTTTTTTTAAAAAAAGAGAGACTTCTTCTAAATCAAGAATTAGCATACCACAGTCCTAAGGACAAATCTGACTCAGGGCTCCTATAAATCAAGATTATTAGAACAGAGACAATTCCATTCCAATAGGCAATAATGGCTGCTTTAACACTATAATGAAAGTTTTCAGTTCAAAGACTTAATGACCCACCAAACCCCTAATATTTACTATTTGATACTCTCTAGAAAACACATTCCAGTTCTTGCTCTAGAGGATGGTGATTATGATGTGGAAGGATTGGAGTATAGCTTCACTGGTAGAATGCTTGTCTTGTATGCACATGGCCCTGGTTCAGTCTCAGATACTGTGAAACAATGACAAAATGACAATGAGGATGTGCCATCAGCCATTTCTTGGAGACAATATCTCTTCAGTGAAGTCAGCTTTGCAAGGCACAGAAGCCCCAAAACTGTTGAGTAACACAAGAAGAGACAGAGCTAAACCAGCCACTAGAAGTTGCTCCAAAGTCTGTGCTTAAGTCAACCACTCAACAGCTGTATAATGAGTGTCTACCTCTAGTATCCAGGGCACCATCCATTAAGAACATACTGATCTACCTTACTCTAGGTAATGGCCCATATAGAGAAGAGTAACTCTCAGCACTGTTCCGTCATTGAAAGATCTTCACAAACATACTTTCTGGTTCATCTACATCTTAGTATTTCCAACATCACCCTTCCTCCCCTTACATCATTTGACAAAGGCAGTAAAGGAAGGAGCTCCCCCCCCACACACCTTTTAGGAAGTCTCCTCACTCTCATTGGATCCTCAATTCATTGTAGATTCTAATTTTCTTCCTCCATTTTAGCACCAGTCCATTATCTCCCCCCTGGGGTTGCAGATAAAATAAATGATGCTAGTTGAATTTAAATTTCATATAAGCAATGAATATATTTCAGTGTAAGTAAGTCTCATACAATATTTGAGGCATATACAGATTGTACTGTATTTTGATTTGTTAATTCTGGATACTTTGCCTCCAACGCAGTATTTGTGTGACTTGAGGTGTTCTCTATACTAGACTGACAGGACATTTACTAGGAAGGACTCATGGGTTAGGAGAAAGGGCCCCAGATTTATCATCAGAGGGTATGTGTGCCAGACCAGCTAGGCAATGGGCTACATTTTATAATTTACAGCTCACTGGCATGAAATAGAAGTGACAGGTCCCTTGAGGGTTTGTGCTCACTCAATGAAATATACCTGAATTGTCTTGAGTTTAGTGCAGTATAGTAAGTTTTTTTCCTCTACGTAAAATTTCCTTATTCATTTTTTATACTGCTTCAAATAGTTTAGACTTCAAAAAAAGTGTTCCTCAATATGCCTTCTGCATGGCGTTATCTGATTTCAGCCCCCAACCACTTAATGCCCCACGATTCGACTGAGTAATGTAAATAACCATTAAAGTTGATTTAATCAGAAACTATACAAAATCCTCTCGTAACTTTGAATTTCATAAAGGAAAAATTCAAATTCAACAGATCAAGTTGCTATGAAATGATAATTATGGAGATCCCTTTGTAGCAGCTCAATGCTCAAACAAAAGCAGCCTTTCATCATCCATTAAAATAAAGAGTGGGGCCCGGGGCTGGAGAGATGGCCTAGCGGTTGAGAGTGCTGACTGCTCTTGCAGAGGACCCGGGTTCGATCCCCAGCACCCACATGGTGGCTGAGAACCATCTTTGTAGTTCCAGGGGAATTCGACACCCTCTTCTGACCTCCCTGGCATTGCACAACACAGGTGCACCAACCTACATGCAGACAGTACACTCATACACATAAAAAAATAAATAAATAAAATTAAAAAAAGAGTGGGCCCAAACTGTTCTGAGAACTTGTTCCTTCAGATTTCTCTTGGAACTGTCCTGAACAAAGGCCTTACTCTGTCTTTATTAAAACAATCCAACAAGAGCACTTGGTGTGTGTGTGTGTGTGTGTGTGTGTGTGTGTGTGCGTGTGTTCAACCAGTGGCCAAATGTATGAAAGACAGGCACAAACATAAATTCTCTTTAGCAACCCAGGACTCATCGTTGAGTACGAGTTTTGATACATACAAAAAGGAATAAGACAAGACGGCTCGAAGTGATGGCGGTAAGAGAAAAGGCGCCATAGGAATGAGGCACGCCCCAGGCAGCCAGCCGCAGGGACTGGGGCAAGTCAACTCCCAATAGACAGAATGTGTGTGATGGACCATGTGAGGAACCTTATCACACAAGATGAATACTTTACCTGACTGTAAGCACTTCTATATTGATCTCCAAATTCTGAACTCAGGACTCAGCAAGTAAGAGAGAAAATCACTGAGAGTCAAGATAGCAGATTGAGCTGGCCTGGCCACGTATGCACACCAGACTGACTGCGTGCACAAGCAAGTAGCGCTGGACAAGACCTGAGCTGACCCTCCCACTCATGTGTCCCAGTGGCATCCACGGTTGGTGGACCATCATCATCATCCAGCGGCTGTCAAGACCTGGCTGCAGTACTCAACAACATTAGGAATCTGAGAAGTCTATAGATTTCCGAAAATAAACTAGAGGATACTGGTGTAGCGCTGTCACGTGAAGGCATGAAACTTCCCAAAGGCTGCTCAGAGAACCCTGAATTGGAGGTCTGTGAGTAAATTGCTGCCTGCTATGAGAACCTAGATTCTTCTTTTCCCACAGTAAAACCCTGAGGAGAATCAACCTGTTGGAGAAAGGCTGTGGACCACACAGTGTCATTGTGCTGTGTGAGACCTGGAAAACAAAGCATTTCTGACTGCTGAGGAAAAAGGGGAAATTCCTGCTTGATATTCATAAGCAGAGTGTAAGAGAAAAAGAAACCAAGGGTGAAATGCCATTCCAAAATGGGCAGAAGACCCCAATATTAGCTGAAGAAATATTGGCAGCTGATCTCTGCTGGATGAGGAAGAACTAGTCTTAAAGCAAGGAACTCTGGATAGGCCGACTAGACCTCAGTGGATGAACTTTCACTGAGGAACATCTGGGGACACTAATTTTGAACAATAGGCCTTAACACAAATGACAGAGTGTATGAACTCCCATGGGGGCTGTGGGAGGGGCCAATGGAGAAGGGCTATAAAGGTGACGAGGATCGATTGAGACATTCTGTTATGAAATACACAAAAATTCAATAAAAATAATTAAAAAGAGTGAGAATACAATTCCAAGAAACCTGACCCTAAAACAACTATGGAGGAAAGAGTGGGTCCTCTCTTTGGCACACTTCTGTGAAAGAGTTATAGATCACTGACTCTAATGAGATATGATTTCTCTAGCACCCAGCTCAGAGGTGTTATGCAAGATGGATGGAGTTTTCACTTGCTAATAGAAGACATGAAGTCGGGGGTGGGGGATGGGGCGAGGATGAGGAGATAGGGGAGGAGTTCTGAATACAATCAAAATTCAGGTATGAAATTCTTGAATCAGTAAAGTTTCTCAAACTTAAAAAAAAAAATCCATCCAGCATGAACTAGGGAAGGAAGAACCTAATGTTGTCAGAGAAACATCTTCCCTTTCTGCCCCTACTGAGTCAGAACAGCATATAGGAACACAAACAGATGTTACCAGTCTAATCCCACTAGTTGTTTACAACATCAATGAGACCATTCATTGCTTCCAACAAATATTTGGTGCCTGCAGTGCTTGATATTTTTACAAAACACACACACACACACACACACACACACACACTATTCTGGGTCAAGGACAAGGAAGGGTCATGAGGGATTAAAGCTAGGTGTTTAGGTTACAAGAACAGTCCAAAGCCTAGTAAGCTTGTTTACATTATAAACAAACAGAAATAATGTTCAGTAATCTCAAAACATAAGGTTAACTTTGGTAACAAAGTTAGGCATGATTCCATTTTTCCAGAAAAGTCATTCCGACATCATTGTAATGATCCTCAATAAATTTTAAGAGTTGGACACATTTTCTGTTGAAAATTTCTACCCGTTACAAAGTACACAGTGATATTTGATAGCAGCAAATAATGACTCATTTTTAAAAAATTCCTTGAATAATCAATTTTTAAAAGTAGTTTATTATTTTTATTGCATATGGATAAGTGTATTCCCTGCATGTATACAAGGGCACTCATGCCATGCAATGCTCAAAGAGGTCAGAAGAAGGTGCTTGGTGGGCTGGAGAGATGGCTCAGCAGCTAGGAGCATTGGCTGCTCTTGCAGAGGCTCTTCTTGGAGATGACCTGGGTTCAATTCCCAGCATCCACTTGGCAGCTAACAACCATCTGTAACTCCAGTTCCAGGGTATCAGAGCTTCTCTTCTGACCTCCATGGGCATTGCACAGCACAGTTGCTCTTATATACGTGCAGGCAATATAATCATAATCATAATATAAAAATAACAATAAGTAAAATATTTTTAAAAGAGGAGTATGCTAGATCCCTGGGAACTAGGGTTAGGAATAGCTGTGAGTTACCATGTGGGTGCTGGGAATTGAGACCAGGTCTGTGCTCTGCAAGAGCAGCCTGTGCTCTGAACTGCTGAGCCATCTCTATAGCCCCAGAATAATCAGCTTTTTGTTCTCACTCTCCACTCGGTAGATGCCAGACCCTTTTTATTCTAAGGTCCCTTTTAGGTACCAGAATTTGATGGTTGAAGTTAATATAGGTCTTCATCTCATACCATATCAGACAACAAGAACAACCTAGAGGTGTACGTGAAAAAGAAGACTCTGAAAGTAATCCTGCTCAGTCTTCGGACTCTGTCTATTCTTTCAGCAAATAGTTGTTAATGCCTCTCATGGTTTTCTAGAAAATCAGAGAGGAGAGAATAATATGATTCCTGTGTCTAGGAGATGGTCTCATCAAAGTCTGTGCACAGAAATCCTCAGCCCGCAAAGGTATTTGTTTCTCATAGATATCTTTAACCAAACACCAAGCTAAATTTCTGCATCTAAAAATAAGCATAAAACCCTTTACACTGTATTATTGCCTGTTATTTGTAATATTTCAGAGAAAATAACAAAAGGAAATAAAACTGAGGAAATCAAAGAGATTGACTATTAAAAATAAAAAAAGAAAAAAAAAAATCACCCCAGAGATGGAAAAAGCTGAAAGCCAAGGGGAGTTTTCTTTCAAATTGCAATGGGCCCTATTGGTTCAAATAAATAAAATCACATATAAGACATTTTGTTCTAGTCTTTTCCAAGTGAAAATTGTCAACAGGATTTAGGGCTTTAAACAAATACTGAATTTGAATTCTAATGTGTGATCATAAGAAACTAATGTGAAACATTTGCAAAATTATTCTCCCTAGGTACTACTCCCCATTCATCTTAGAATCCAAATGAAAGCTGACTAACTGTTCTACTACAGACTAAGGTTTTTAAAATGGTCTTTGATCCCAAATGCATGATTCCATTAAACTGCCTACACTCCTGCTGCCCACAGAGAGCATTAGCCTGATTGCGACAGCCTGTTCTCCTCGAATGTGATTTCCATGCACCTGTTGTTCACAAAAGAGAAAAAGACTAATGCATTACTCCCTAAAAGGAAAGCAGACTAGAAAATTTCTCTGCTGCTAATAAATGTGGGGCCAGCCACAAACAGATGAAGAATTTTATGAAGGAAAATGAGGAAAGAGCACATCACAAGATCCAAGTCTTTTAGTTTGTGGTGCACCTGAAAACGGATTAGAACTTAGCCCATTAGGTTAAAGAAAGAGACTATGACAAGAATGGGAAGATTTTTACTTACCGAGTACTTGAGTTCTGAGGAATGTCACTGACAGATGTGCAGCTCCCCAGTCTGTCTCCTTCTGATGCCCACCATCAGAGATACTTGCCTTTGAAATAGACTCTCTGTCTCTCATGTTATGTTTTGCTCTTATATTCTCTCTCTCTCTCTCTCTCTCTCTCTCTCTCTCTCTCTCTCTCTCTCTCTCTCTCTCTCTCTGGAAAAGTTAGACATAGATCCATAGCCAACCATCATTTTCAAATGCAGTTCCTTAGCAAAACTCATCTACTGGGGCCCCAAAAGGTAACAAATTGTGATGGTGGTAGATGAGGGGGATGTTTGGAGCTGCACAGGAGAACCCTAAATTGCCAGAGCCCATGAAAGCAAACCTACCACTTAGAAGAGAGAAAATACTGCAGAAGACAAAGAAGAGACAGCCAGGGGCACATTCATTCACTCCTTGCTTAGCTGGGAAAGGAGCAAGGGTGTTGTCATATTAACTTCTTGATGAGTTGTGGAAAACATCTATTCACCCAAGACAGGACATCAACAACAGACCAAACGCCTACAGGAGCCTGGGTGATGGATTACCTACAGGAGCACGGGCAACTTAGAGGTGGCTACCCTACCAAAGAAAATGCTCCCCGACCCTATCACCACCTCCTCAGCATCCCTCAGTCACTTAGATCTATATCTTGGGACAGGAGAGGCCTATTGTGAGCTTCCACTTGAGCTTATCCCTCCCCTCCATAACGGATTAATGGCCTCAATATTGTGTGTTCTTATGTGAGGAATCAGAGCTGCCGAGAGTGTGAAGCGATAGGCGTGTGGCCTAGAGGCCGGATGTCTCATAGCAGGTGGAAACTGGATGGACACCACCTCTGTCTCCAAACGCTTCCTTGTGTCCCTTTTGACTTCTTCCTTCCCAACCACGTAAATGGTAAGGCTCAGAGAAGAAAGGAGAATATGGATAAACTTAAGTCAACTTGGAGAACTAAAGATTTGCAGCTTTTAAAACCCATATTCTTTAAATACTTGTTTCAGTCAGAAGGAAAAAGACTGTGCTACATAGGAGAAAATTGAGAGGGAAGATGTTTGGTAAGCTCGCGGTGTCTTTAATTTTCCTCAGCAACTCAATTCTTTCCCCAGCCATGTGGGCCCTACTCATCGAATGAAAACTCTCCCCTGAAAATTCACCAATGGTCAGCCTCCCACTACCCTGCTCCCCACCCCCAGCCCCTGGGAAACTTCTCAAGCCTACATATTCCTTCCAGACAGACTACAGTCCTTGAGAACACCTGGGCACTTCCTTATTCCATGTCCAGTGTTAATTTGTGCCCTCTGCAGATTAGGTACCTGGGGAGGAGCCCAGCAACTACACCATTTAATCCCTCTGTGGATGAGCATCTAGCTATGGATCTCAGAGGTTCTGTCCTCAACTCAACTCTCCACTTAGTTTACATCCTGTTCCCTTAGCTCTTAGACTGTCCTGGGAGCAGAAGTCTTATAACAAAACAACAACACCCTAATAAATCAGAGCTGAGGTAGGAGAGGCTCCTGCAAGAATTGTAAAAGCTAGTAAGGAAGATTTGTCCCTGAGAACTGCAGGCTGGGCCTGCTCTGGGTTACTCCATGTTGCACACAGGTGCTTTCAGCTGTCCCCAGCCTTCAGTTACTCCACTTGACAAAAAATGAGGACTTTCCTACCCATGTACCTCCCAAATGGTCCTCTTTCTCCCCCAATTAATCCACATTCTGCTTTTGTAAATAAAATATTTACATATTATCTATATAAACCCAAATTCTACATGAGAGAAAGCACACGATGCTTTGTCTTTCTCACCCCAGCACTCTGCTTTGTTCCCTCTGCCTTCACCTTCGTAGCCCCCTTCGACTTTCATATTCTGTTTAAACCTATTAGGGAGATGATGGATAGATAGATAGATAGATAGATAGATAGATAGATAGATAGATGATAGATAGATATAAATACATAGATGATTGATTGATAAATGATAGATAGAAGATAGATAGATGATGCATACATAGATATAGATATATACATAGATGCTACATAGATAGATAAATGATAGATACATAGATGACAGATGATAGATAGATAGATAGATAGATAGATGATAGATAGTTAGATAAATGATACACAGAGGATAATAGATGATAGACCGGTGATAAATAGATATTATATAGACAACAGGTGATAGATGATAGATAGATAGATAGATAGATAGATAGATAGATAGATAGATAGATAGATAGATAGATTCTGCATATAGGAAAAAATGTGGTTGCTTAACATCTTGGTCTTTGAGTTCATCATTTTCCTGAGAAGCACATATAATTTATTCATCCTTATGGCTGAATGAAGCACTGTGTGTATATATGTACCATATTTTATGTATTCAGAAGCACTGTGTATATATATGTACCATATTTTGTGTATTCATTCATCTGTTGGTGGGATCTGGGCTGGAACCATGTCTGGGCTATTGTAACTGTGAATCATGCAGCAGTGAACAGAGATGTGAATTGTCTGTGTGGTGTGTTGATGTGGGTCCTTCAATTCCTAATAGAAGCAAAAAAAAAAAATAGCCCAGTAAAGGCTAAGTTTTTAAAGGGGGGGGGTGCTGGATATACCTTTAAGTATTTTAAAGTTATTTTATACCTGTTTGAGATTTCTAAGAACCTCATTTATAATTTTTTTCTCATTTTTAATTTTTAAATAAAAATCTACCTATTGATTAAAAAAAAAGTCAATAGACTACAGACATTGGTTAATGAAGTCCTAACTAACGGTGGGGAGAGAAACAGAAAGCTGGGTTCCGTGCCTTCCTGTTTCCACTGGAACTTGGTAGACCCAGGTGCTGCCTTTGAGTAGAGAACTGAGCTGAGGTTTAAAATGGACATCAACATCAAAATCCTCCTGGCACTGTGCTCTTCTTGCCACGGCTCACATGTAGGAAAGGCAGGTCTAAACTCATGCTATGTTAGACAAAGCAATAAACGAGCAGCTGCCACTGACACATACCCCTCAGGTTAGTGGCTTATGATTCGCTCATGGAAACACGTAGATCGCTTGGACTGCCTGTTGCTGTTGGCTTGTCATACGTGAACCTTAACACCCCAGCTGTGTGACAAACCATGTGGACCATGCTACTGAAGACAGTTGCTTTTGGGTGGTATGTAAATTGGATTTGTGCACCACTGTAAATCAATTTATACTATTAACCCAAACTCTCAAAGGCACATTCAAAGAACAATGATAACCGGTTTTCACAGTTATTATTCAGATAGACCACAAAATGTGGAGCTACCTTCTGAATCTTCAAATAAGAACAAGGGTTTTCACTTCTGTGTGAAATATATTTTAACTTCTTGGAAAAATCATATTCTTCTTATTCACAATGCATAATGGCAACATTTTATTATCTAGTATCTGAGCAATTATAATATATAAATAAAATTATTATTAAGAAAAATTGACTCATCACTGATTCCTCATATGGGAAAGGGAAATGAAATTTCCAAAAAAGCCAAGCTCATTTTCTGATGATAGAGAAAAATCAGTTTATCTTTTCAAATGGTTTGTAGGCAAGATTATGTCAAAACAGAGAGAGGAAAAAAAGAGAATTGACTATTCTATCAATGTATCCACCTCGGAGCCTTTCCTAAAACTGTCCTTGTTTAAAACTTTATCTCCTGGAGATATCCTGAGACCAGCTGAAGGGCAAGTACCGAGGCGTGGGCTAAAGAGCTCCCCCCACCACCAACTGGGATGACGAAGGCATCTGAAGGAGGCAAGCAAAGCAAGCCTTCAACATAGTGAAGAGGCATTTAGGACTCACATTGGAATACAGGCAAGGAGAAGCCCATATGACAGGAACACAAAGAAGAGACAACACGGGAAAGGGGCAGGATAATCCCGCATCAAGCTCTACCAACCCTATGGAAGATTCCTACAGTGGGATCGCTCTGGGGATCAGGACAAAGATATCAGAAACACAATTGGGAACATATTTAAAGAACTACAGGATTATAAAGAGCAAATCAAAGAACTAAGAAAAGAGAATGAAGAACTCAAGAAGGACCTAGAGAGAGAGAATGAAAAACTCCAGAAGGAAGTGAAATCACTGAAAAGATCCCATGCTGAAAAAAGATAAGGAAACCAACCAGCGAAGCAAAGAGCTACAGGAAGAGATTGAGAAGCTCCAAAAAGAAGTAGAAATACTAAAGAAATCAGAAGCAGAAATGAAAAAGGAAATCAAACACTCATCCAATCAAGAGGAAAGGAATGGAAAAAGTCTCAGAAGCAGAATAGAGGAAACAGAACAAAGAATATCAGACCTGGAAGATAACACAGAACAACTAAAAACCTCAAGTAAAGATTATGAAAAATTTAAAAATACACAAAAGTGGAACAACCAGGAACTGTGGGACACTATGAAAAGATCAAACCTCCTCATGGAGAATATTGGAAAGACTGAGGAAAGAGATGAGAAATGTGAAAAGCGATTATTCTCTATTCAGAATCAAATATAATACTAAAGTCTCCTTAAGCTATGCACTTAAGCAAAATATACTATTAATACAGGAGCTCTGCATCGCAATGGATTATTTCTACCAAGGAGAGTTTGGCCAGGGGATCAACCCCCACAAAAAGGTAAAAAAAACTCTAAAACGGGATTGAAAGAAGAGAGGTGATAAGGGCCCTTGGCTGTCTAAGAACTCGACATTAACATGGGAAAGATGTATTTTGAGACCACACATGCCAAATTACAGATGGCTCTGGAATGCCAGAAGATGTTACCAAAGCCGACTGAACCAATAAAGCAAATATGGGTCTACCTTGGAGTCAAGCAAGACCCCTCCATCAGCACCAGCTACACCTCACCTACAGTCTACCTGGAAATACTGTGCAGCAGAGGCAGCCATATGCCTGTATAATCCAAATCTAAATTGGCTATTAGCCCTCTCCTTTGGAGGAAATAACTCACGGCTGATGCCGCAAGCTTACATCCTCTAATGGTAGGAGATGTATAAGCCACAGTAAGACCCTGTCATATTTAACAGAAAAAAATAAGTAATTCATGGATTAACCTACCATCCAACACTGTGTCTTTTACCAAAGTAACTTACCATAACAAATTAGTACTGTTTAAAACTATATATCTAATTGCTTGGCTCCATTAGTAGGATGAAGGTTATCTCCTGGCAAAATGGTCAGCCCATGAAGGAAACAGCCACGCATTGAACCAGAAGTCAAACAACAGCTCCAAGAAAAAGAGGTGTTTGCTTCTCATTCACCTGTGTCCCTCTTTCTAGAGCCTAGGGGAACATCGTCGAGAAGAGAGGGCGTGGTAGAAGTTAGGGGCTGCGATTGGGTGAATTGGTGAAACTACAGCAATTTAGTCTTCTGGAACACTCATTTGATCAACTTGATTGAATAACAAGCCCCCCCTGCTGGGGATGGTGGACCCATGGAGCTGTATGGGTTTTGGGCACAACTGCTTAAAACTTGGTTTTACATGAAGGATGCTTGTACTCATAATATTACACCTATTGCTAAAAATGGGGAAAAAAAGCTCGAGAGTAAGATGATGCAGGGGCAGTTATGGCGAATGCATGATCTGGATGGGGTCGGGGTTTGGGGTGGGGAAAGGAAAGGGAAATCAGCCTGAACTGAATTGGCGAAAAATTGATATATGAAAATACACAAAGCATCAATAAAAAATGACAATTAAGAAAAAAGAAAAGCATGTTTGGCAGGAATGCATTGAGCTCTGGTGGGGTGGGGTGGGAATGGGGGAGACCACGGGTCTAGATTTGAAAAAAAAATAAAAATAAATAAAGGCTTATTTCCCCATTTTTTTTAAAAAAAGAGAGGATTCTTCTAAATCAGAAGAATTAGCATACCACAGTTCCTAAGGACAAATCTGACTCAGGGCCTATAAATCAAGATTATATAGAACAGGACCATTCCATTCCAAAGGCAATAATGGCTGCTTTAACACTATAATGAAAGTTTTCAGTTCAAAGACTTAATGACCCACCAAACCCCTAATATTTACTATTTGATACTCTCTAGAAAACAACATTCCAGTTCTTGCTCTAGAGGATGGTGATTATGATGTGAAAGGATATGGAGTATTAGCTTCACTGGTAGTGATTGTCTTGTATGCACATGGCCCTGGTTCAGTCTCAGTACTGTGAAACAAGAACAAAATGACAATGAGAAATGTGCCATCACCATTCTTGGACACAATATCTCTTCAGTGAAGTCAGCTTTGCAAGGCACAGAAGCCCCAAAACTGTTGAGTAACACAAGAAGAGACAGAGCTAACCAGCCACTAGAAGTTGGCTCCAAAGTCTGTGCTTAAGTCACCACTCAAACAGCTGTATAATGAGTGTCTACCTTAGATCCAGTTGGCACCATCCATTAAGAACATACTGATCTACTCTTACTCTAGGTAATGGTTCCCCATTATATAATTGAGTAGAGTAATCTCTAGCACTGTTCCGGTCATTGAAAGATCTTCACAAAACACACTTCTGGTTCATCTACATCTTCGTATTCTCCAACATCACCCTTCCTTCCCCTTACATCATGACAAAGGCCACACAGTAAAGGAAGGACTCCCCCCCCACACACCTTTAGAAGTCTCCTCTACTCTTACATTGGATCCTCAATTCATTTGTAGATTCTAATTTTCTTCCTCCATTTTAGCACCAGTCCATTATCTCCCCCCTGGGGTTGCAGATAAAATAAATGATGCTAGTGAATTTAAATTTCATATAAGCAATGAATATATTTCAGTGTAAGTAAGTCTCAGTACAATATTTGAGGCATATACAGATTGTACTGTATTTTGATTTGTTAATTCTGGATACTTTGCCTCCAATGCAGTATTTGTGTGACTTGAGGTGTTCTCTATACTAGACTGACAGGACATTTACTAGGAAGGACTCATGGGTTAGGAGAAAGGGCCCCAGATTTATCATCAGAGGGTATGTGTGCCAGACCAGCTAGGCAATGGGCTACATTTTATAATTTACAGCTCACTGGCATGAAATAGAAGTGACAGGTCCCTTGAGGGTTTGTGCTCACTCAATGAAATATACCTGAATTGTCTTTGAATTTAGTGCAGACCTATAGTAAGTTTTTTCCTCTACGTAAAATTCCTTATTCATTTTATACTGGCTTCAAATAGTTTAGACTTCAAAAGAAAGTGTTCCTAATGCCTTTCTTGCACTGGCGTATCGATTTCAGCCACCCAACCACTTTAATGCCCCACGTTCGACTGAGTTAATGTAAATAACCATTAAAGTTGATTTAATCAGAAACTATACAAAATCCCTCTGTAACTTTGAATTTCAAAAGGAGAAAAATTCAAATTCAACACGATCAAGTTGCTATGAAATGATAATTATGGAGATCCCTTTGTAGCAGCTCAATGCTCAAACAAAAGCAGCCTTTCATCATCCATTAAAATAATAAGGAAGTTGGGGGCCCGGGGGCTGGAGAGATTGCCTAGCGTTGAGAGTGCTGACTGCTCTTGCAGAGGACCCGGAGTTCGATCCCCAGCACCCACAGTGGGGGCCTGAGAACCATCTTGACTCATTCCAGGAGAACCATTCCAGGGACACCCCTCTTCTGACCTCCCTGGCAATTGCACAACACAGTGCACCAACCTACATGCAGACAGACCACTCATACACATACAAAAAATAAATTAAATAAAATTAAAAAAAAAGAAGTGGGCCCAAAAACTGTTCTGAGAACTGTTCTTCAGATTTCTCTTGGAACTGTCCTGAACAAAGGCCTTACTCTGTCTTTATTAAACAACAATCCAAACAAGAGCACTTGGGGTGTGTGTGTGTGTGTGTGATTGTGTGTGGTGTGTGCGTGTGTTCAACCAGTGGCCAAATGTATGAAAGACAGGCACAAACATAAATTCTCTTTAGCAACCCAGGACTCATCGTTGAGTACGAGTTTTGATACATACAAAAAGGAATAAGACAAGACGGCTCGAAGTGATGGCGGTAAGAGAAAAGGCGCCATAGGAATGAGGCACGCCCCAGGCAGCCAGCCGCAGGGACTGGGGCAAGTCAACTCCCAATAGACAGAATGTGTGTGATGGACCATGTGAGGAACCTTATCACACAAGATGACTACTTTACCTGACTGTAAGCACTTCTATATTGATCTCAAATTCTGAACCAGGACTCGCAAGTAAAGAAAATACATTGGAGAGTCAAGATAGCAGATTGAGCTGGCCTGGCCACGTATGCACACCAGACTGACTGCGTGCACAAGCAAGTAGCGCTGGACAAGACCTGAGCTGACCCTCCCACTCATGTGTCCCAGTGGCATCCACGGTTGGTGGACCATCATCATCATCCAGCGGCTGTCAAGACCTGGCTGCAGTACTCAACAACATTAGGAATCTGAGAAGTCTATAGATTTCAGAAAATAAAATAGAGGATAACTGGTGTAGCGCTGTCACGTGAAGGCATGAAACTTCCCAAAGGCTGCTCAGAGAACCCTGAATTGGAGGTCTGTGAGTAAATTGCTGCCTGCTATGAGAACCTAGATTCTTCTTTTCCCACAGTAAAACCCTGAGGAGAATCAACCTGTTGGAGAAAGGCTGTGGACCACACAGTGTCATTGTGCTGTGTGAGACCTGGAAAACAAAGCATTTCTGACTGCTGAGGAAAAAGGGGAAATTCCTGCTTGATATTCATAAGCAGAGTGTAAGAGAAAAAGAAACCAAGGGTGATAAAGTCTGCCATTCCAAAATGGGCAGAAGACCCCAATATTACTGAAGAAATATTGGCGCTGATCTCTCTGATGAGGAAGAATGGTCTTAAAGAAGGAAACTATGGATAGGCCACTTAGACCTCATGGATGAACTTTGCCACTGAGGAACATTTGGGGACACAATTTTGTGAAACAATAGGCCTTAACATCCAACATGGAGCAGATGTATGAACTCCCATGGGGGGCTGTGGGAGGGGCCCAATGGGAGAAGGGCTATAAAAGTGTGACCGAGGATCGATCTGAGACATTCTGTTATTGAATACACAAAATTCAATAAAAAATAATTAAAAAAGAGTGAGAATACAATTCCAAGAAACCTGACCCTAAAACAACTATGGAGGAAAGAGTGGGTTCCTCTCTTTGGACACTATCTGTGAAAGAGTTATAGATCACTGGAACTCTAATGAGATATGATTTCTCTGTCTACCCAGTCTCAGAGTGTTGTAGCAAGATGGATGGTTTTCTATTTCTAATAGAAGACATGAAGTCGGGCGGGTGGGGGATGGGGCGAGGATGAGGAGATAGGGGAGGAGTTCTGAATACAATCAAAATACACAGCTTGAAATTCTAGAAAATAATAGTTTCTAAAAGAAAACTTAAAAAAAAATCCATCCCAGCCATTTGAACTAGGAAGGAGAACCTAATGTTGTCAGAGAAACAATCTTTCCCTTTCTGCCCCCTACTTGAGTCGATACAGCATATAGGAACACAAACAGATGTTACCAGTCTAATCCCACTAGTTGTTTACAACATCAATGAGACCATTCATTGCTTCCAACAAATATTTGGTGCCTGCAGTGCTTGTGATATTTTTTACAAAAACCACACACACACACAACCACACACACACACACTATTCTGGGGTCAGGACCAAGGAAGGGTCATGAGGGATTAAAGCTAGGTGTTTAGGTTACAAGAAAAAAAGTCCCCCCAAAAAGCCTAGTAGCATTTGTTTACATTATAAAACAAGCATGAGATACTGTTCAGTAAATTGATCTCAAAACTAAGGTTCAACTTTGGTAACAAAGTTAGGCATGATTCCATTTTTCCAGAAAAGTCATTCCCACATCATTGTAATGATCCTCAATAAATTTTAAGAGTTGGACACATTTTCTGTTGAAAATTTCTACCCGTTACAAAGTACACAGTGATATTTGATAGCAGCAATATCTGGCTCATTTTAAAAAATTCCTTGAAAATCCAATTTTAAAAGTAGTTTATTATTTTATTGCATTGGATAAGTGTATTCCCTGCATGTATACAAGGGCACTCATGCCATGCAATGCCAAAGAGGTCAGAAGAAGGGTGCTTGGTGGGGCTGGAGAGATGGCTCCAGCGCTAGAGCATTGGCTGACTCTTGCAGAGGCTCTTCTGGAGAGAGACCTGGGGTTCAATTCCGCATTTCCACTTGGCAGCTAACAACCATCTGTAACTCCAGTTCAGGGTACAGGATGCCTTTCTCTTCTGACTCCATGGGCATTGCACAGCACAGTGCTCTTATATACGTGCAGGCAATATACTACCATCCATAATATAAAATAAACAATAAGTAAAATATTTTTAAAAGAGGGTATGCTATGATCCCTGGAACTAGGGTTAGGAACTAGCTGTGAGTTACCATGTGAGGTGCTGGGAGGATTGAGACCAGGTCTGTTGCTCTGCAAGAGCAGCCGTGCTCTGAACTGCTGAGCCATCTCTTAGCCCACAGATAAATCAGCTTTTTGTTCTCACTCTCCACTCGGTAGATGCCAGACCCTTTTTATTCTAAGGTCCCTTTTAGGGTTACCAGATTTTGATGGTTGAAGTTTTAATATAGGTCTTCATCTTCATTACCATATCAGACACAAGAACACCTAGGGTGTACGTGAAAAAGAAGACTCTGAAAGTAATCCTGCTCAGTCTTCGGACTCTGTCTATTCTTTCAGCAAATAGTTGTTAATGCCTCTCATGGTTTTCTAGAAAATCAGAGAGGAGAGAATAATATGATTCCTGTGTCTAGGAGATGGTCTCATCAAAGTCTGTGCACAGAAATCCTCAGCCCGCAAAGGTATTTGTTTCTCATAGCATATCTTTAACCAAACACCAAGCTAAATTTCTGCATCTAAAAATGAAGCATAAAACCCTCTTTACACTGTATTATTGCCTGTTATTTGTAATATTTCAGAGAAAATAACAAAAGGAAATAAAACTGAGGAAATCAAAGAGATTGACTATTAAAAAATTAAAAAAGAAAAAAACAAAAATCACCCCAGAGCTGGAAAAAGCTGAAAGCCAAGGGGAGTTTTCTTTCAAATTGCAATGGGCCCTATTGGTTTCAATAAATAAAATCACATATAAGAACATTTTGTTCTAGTTCTTTTCCAGTGAAAATTGTCAACAGGATTAGGGCTTTAAACAAATACTGAATTTGAATTCTAATGTGTGATCATAAGAAACTAATGTGAAACATTTGCAAAATTTTCTCCCTAGGTACTACTCCCCATTCATCTTAGAATCCAAATGAAAGCTGACTAACTGTTCTACTACAGACTAAGGTTTTTAAAATGGTCTTTGATCCCAAATGCATGATTCCATTAAACTGCCTACACTCCTGCTGCCCACAGAGAGCATTAGCCTGATTGCGACAGCCTGTTCTCCTCGAATGTGATTTCCATGCACCTGTTGTTCACAAAAGAGAAAAAGACTAATGCATTACTCCCTAAAAGGAAAGCAGACTAGAAAATTTCTCTGCTGCTAATAAATGTGGGGCCAGCCACAAACAGATGAAGAATTTTATGAAGGAAAATGAGGAAAGAGCACATCACAAGATCCAAGTCTTTTAGTTTGTGGTGCACCTGAAAACGGATTAGAACTTAGCCCATTAGGTTAAAGAAAGAGACTATGACAAGAATGGGAAGATTTTTACTTACCGAGTACTTGAGTTCTGAGGAATGTCACTGACAGATGTGCAGCTCCCCAGTCTGTCTCCTTCTGATGCCCACCCTCAGAGGAACTTGCCTTTGAAATAGATCTTGTCTCTCATGTTACTTGTTTTGCTCTTATATTCTCTCTCTCTCTCTCTCTCTCTCTCTCTCTCTCTCTCCCTCCTCTCTCATCTTCTCTCTCTCTGGAAAATTAGACATAGATCCATAGCCAACCATCATTTTCAAATGCAGTTCCTTAGCAAAACTCATCTACTGGGGCCCCAAAAGGTAACAAATTGTGATGGTGGTAGATGAGGGGGATGTTTGGAGCTGCACAGGAGAACCCTAAATTGCCAGAGCCCATGAAAGCAAACCTACCACTTAGAAGAGAGAAAATACTGCAGAAGACAAAGAAGAGACAGCCAGGGGCACATTCATTCACTCCTTGCTTAGCTGGGAAAGGAGCAAGGGTGTTGTCATATTAACTTCTTGATGAGTTGTGGAAAACATCTATTCACCCAAGACAGGACATCAACAACAGACCAAACGCCTACAGGAGCCTGGGTGATGGATTACCTACAGGAGCACGGGCAACTTAGAGGTGGCTACCCTACCAAAGAAAATGCTCCCCGACCCTATCACCACCTCCTCAGCATCCCTCAGTCACTTAGATCTATATCTTGGGACAGGAGAGGCCTATTGTGAGCTTCCACTTGAGCTTATCCCTCCCCTCCATAACGGATTAATGGCCTCAATATTGTGTGTTCTTATGTGAGGAATCAGAGCTGCCGAGAGTGTGAAGCGATAGGCGTGTGGCCTAGAGGCCGGATGTCTCATAGCAGGTGGAAACTGGATGGACACCACCTCTGTCTCCAAACGCTTCCTTGTGTCCCTTTTGACTTCTTCCTTCCCAACCACGTAAATGGTAAGGCTCAGAGAAGAAAGGAGAATATGGATAAACTTAAGTCAACTTGGAGAACTAAAGATTTGCAGCTTTTAAAACCCATATTCTTTAAATACTTGTTTCAGTCAGAAGGAAAAAGACTGTGCTACATAGGAGAAAATTGAGAGGGAAGATGTTTGGTAAGCTCGCGGTGTCTTAATTTTCCTCAGCAACTCAATTCTTTCCCCAGCCATGTGGGGCCCCTACTCATCGAATGAAAACTCTCCCCTGAAAAAAATTCACCAATGGTCAGCCTCCCACTCCTGCTCCCCACCCCCAGCCCCTGGGAAACTTCTCAAGCCTACATATTCCTTCCAGACAGACTACAGTCCTTGAGAACACCTGGGCACTTCCTTATTCCATGTCCAGTGTTAATTTGTGCCCTCTGCAGATTAGGTACCTGGGGAGGAGCCCAGCAACTACACCATTTAATCCCTCTGTGGATGAGCATCTAGCTATGGATCTCAGAGGCTCTGTCCTCAACTCAACTCTCCACTTAGTTTACATCCTGTTCCCTTAGCTCTTAGACTGTCCTGGGAGCAGAAGTCTTATAACAAAACAACAACACCCTAATAAATCAGAGCTGAGGTAGGAGAGGCTCCTGCAAGAATTGTAAAAGCTAGTAAGGAAGATTTGTCCCTGAGAACTGCAGGCTGGGCCTGCTCTGGGTTACTCCATGTTGCACACAGGTGCTTTCAGCTGTCCCCAGCCTTCAGTTACTCCACTTGACAAAAAATGAGGACTTTCCTACCCATGTACCTCCCAAATGGTCCTCTTTCTCCCCCAATTAATCCACATTCTGCTTTTGTAAATAAAATATTTACATATTATCTATATAAACCCAAATTCTACATGAGAGAAAGCACACGATGCTTTGTCTTTCTCACCCCAGCACTCTGCTTTGTTCCCTCTGCCTTCACCTTCGTAGCCCCCTTCGACTTTCATATTCTGTTTAAAGCTATTAGGGAGATGATATAGATAGATAGATAGACTAGATAGATTATAGATAGATAGCTAGCTCGCTGATCATACCCCACCGCAGAGTTACATGCATGGCCATGTTTATTTCAGCTTTCTTCACAATAGCAAGGAGCTGGAACCAACCCAAATGCCCCTCAACTGATGAGTGGATAGAGAAAATGTGGCACATCTACACAATGGAGTTCTACACAGTAGTAAAGAAAGATGACATCATGAGCTTTGCAGGAAAATGGCTGGAGCTAGAGGACATCATGCTGAGTGAAGTAACACAGTCCCAGAAAAACAAAGGACAAATGGTATCCCTCATCTGTGGATGCTAGTGCCAATTACCTAGTTGTAACTATTTCTTGTGCATGGCCCCTTGAGCTTTTGTCCAAAGCAGTTGGGAGTGATGCATATTGGAAACAACAACAACAACAACAGAAAGGACTACATCAAAGAACTGACTGAAACAGTGAACTTCTGCTCAAAACAGTCAACTTCCACATGGGGAATATTGAGAAAGACAGAGAAAGAGATGAAAAGCATGTTTGGCAGAATGCATGAGCTCTGGTGGCATGGGGGGATAGGGGGGTAAGGGTCTAGATTTGATTAAAAAAATATATATATAAATAAATTAATTTAAAAATCTCTATCTCCTTATCTCCTTATTTCTTCACCCCAAATCCAGTTGTCAATCCATATAGTGTGGAAGATACAAAACAGAAACCATTAAGTCAATGGAATCTTGTGATTTTTCTGTTTTGGGAGACATGGAACTAACAAACTGTGAGTCAGACAGAGCATAAGAAATGAAATTGCAGGTGAAGCTTTAAAGAACAGTTGGAAAGTTGGTGGGGAAGTCATGCTGGAGCCTGTTCAAGTGTGGCTATTACAGAGTGGAAACTGTGAGCAAGTAGACATTCACTGTGGGATTAGGAAAGCAGTTAAACTACAGTTTCTTTATGCAGAGAAAATGTAGACTCTTCATTTGACTTACAGTTACTTTGATCTTCTTCCTGATTGCTGTCCACTAAGTAACAAAAGGAGCAACATAAAATAAAATAACAGTACTGTTTTTAGTTTCAAGCAATAATTGTGAGGTTCCTTTGGGTATGATTACTCACATTTTAGAATATATTTTTCCTTTCTGTATTTCAACATAGCATCTGAGAGATTATGGGGTGAATGGAACTGATGTGATCTTGTGGTTGAGAGGGAAGAAGTCTAAAATGAAGCACTGTCCTTTCCACAACCCATGGCTGGGCACATCTGGCCATGCTAACACAGCTGTGATTGGCAGCTGGTCCAGCTTCTTGTAGTTTGGACAGTAGCTGGTGGCTCTCCCTTGGTTCATGCAGCGTCACTAACTCTGTAGATCTCTCCTCAAATTCTGTGACACTCATTTTCCTCAGCAGCAAAATCTCCATGCACCTCAAACTCTGGGGTTCCATCATATTTAGTCCCCATCACTGGAGGGCCAAAAGCAGGTCAGAAAAACTTAAACATCAGGAGGTCTTTCGCTCCATAGCTCCAGCTGACCTAGTTCAATGAGGTTGCCCCAGAGAGCCACTTAGGGAAAGATGGGAGGTAACTGCTTTCCACAGTCCACTGTGGAGTACAGAACATCCCCATGTTCCTTAAAAAGCCCAGACTACCTGCACATTCCTAAAACTGGCCACTGCCCTTGACATTTGACCTTGAGATGGTTTTGGAAAACAAAGTGTCGTCTTCCACTACTCTTCTCTTTTACAAGTCCTTGTGGCTAAAGGGAGTGGGATTTCCCTTCCCTGTACCTGCATTATAGCATCTCTCCAGCATCACTAGTTAAACCTCCTGACTTTGGCTTTAAATAGAAAGACTGCTATCTCTGCACCCATCCATGTTAGTTCCTGAAACTCTAAACTGGATTTAGAAAATTTCTCCCATTCAAATCTTTTTTCCAAGCCTTTTATTTTCTCACGGAACAAGAATTTTAAGGACTTAGTCTCTTTCTAAGGGAAAGCTATAAAGGATAGTCTTTGAGAGGGAAAAGAAAACAGATTAGTTTAATATTTGCAAAATAGCCTCATTACATTATGGAGAACGGAAAGTGTATTTGCAAAGGGAGGGGTCTGGGAGGAGAGGACTAGTGAAGACGTGATTGGTGGAGCACCACATGCAACATACAACAGCCTACCACAGCCATCTGGGTGCAGAAGAATCTCTCCAAAGCCTCTACTTGGGCGTTTCTTTGGCTTTTCCGGAGTTCCCAGGCTTGTATACAAATCTTTAATTACTGGATTTAACTTGAGTGCACTTATTTTCCTTAAAGCCAAAATATGTGAATGTAAATAGAAGGATCAGCAGAGACTGGGTTTTCATAATACATCCATCATGCACATGGAGGTAACTAATCCTTATGTCTTATTCCTGTAAATGCCTTTCTAATCCATCCTTCCCTCTATTGTGGTTTCCAGTTGCCACACCCAAGTAACAATCCTGCCTCTGGTCTTGCTGAAACCCTGCCTCCATTGCATTTTCTCAGGCTCAGAGACACATTTCTCCTTCTTCTCTATATACTGTGAATTTAAACATGCTTCAGTGCAGTTTTCAGAGTCTGGCCCTTCAAATGAATCCAGTTTCCCTGCAAGCTTTGACTCCAGGCAGGCTGGCATCCAAACTGGCCTTAAAATAGAGACCATTGTCAGTGGCCACTCTCAGATTTTTTGTCTGCCCTGAGATGAGTCTTGCCATTTCTACTGCTAGTCTAAATCCATTCCATTTTTCCAAATTCACCTCAAATCCAACTTATATTCTTTTTTCTCTGAATTACTAGTCACTCAAGGCCACACCATACTACTTAAGAACTTAAAACTACTGCAATTTTGAATAACGGGTGGCAGTGATAGGTGGTATTTACTGAGAACATTGCCGCAGCCATGCTTTACTGGGATACCTCATTTGATGTTCATTCCAGCCCTGCGGGATGGGCTCTGCAAAGCGCGCGTGCTGAAAGCGAAACAAGCAGTAACTGTTGCAGACAGCTCTTTCTAGTGCCAAGGGCCTTCACCTGACTGCCCACCTAGATGCTAAGTTCCTATAGAGGCAGGATTGTGACCTTTGTGCTTTCTGTGTGCTCCTAGGCAAGCACACAACCCTTGAATGATGCTTACCTTATCTCCCCCCACTGGCCTTTCCCATGGAATTATCATTTTATCTGTCAGGCAGTATGGGCCTTGCAGTACTCTCAGACTCTGCAGCCTTGGTAGCTGTTACTTCTATTTCCTCCCAGGAATCTTCAGCAGACCCTTGGATGTCTCAGATGTCACTAGCCCAAGGCAGGAGGCATGGAGCTGCCATCGGGGAGATGCGACATCTTTCTCATCTCAGTTGCCGATCTGCCGAATTTGATTTCTGATGGCCCACAACTCTGGCCACGTCCTGACGCCCTTTTGCAAGGCAAGGGCTACTGGGCATTCCTAAATCCATCTTCCAAGGCACTATATGGGATTGTGGCCTGCAGGGAGCGTTCTCAATCCAGCTCTCTTGGGGCTGGGCTTTTGGACATTGTTAAAAGGAAGCAAGATCTCTCAGTAAATGCTACCCAGCCCCGCCTGTGATTTATTCAGAGAAAAAACAGCTGTCCCAGAGAGAGCGCAGAAATGTGTAGTTTATTAAACATTAGAGCTTATGCCTTCAAAGGGGATTTTCCCAGGGGGATTTCTATGCCCATTCCTAAATGAGAAGCTAGGAGCATTTAATGCTGCCTTAAGATGTGGTGAAATGAGGCTTTGAGACTGTCAACATTTGGCTTTTCTCTCTGTGGGGGATGTGTGGGAGCCTCACAGGAGCTGGCCCGGCAGGAAGGGTTCCTAGGGCTGCCTTGTTGTCAGAAGACTTCAGGTGGAAATCGCTCATTTCCTTGAAAGGCGTCCTCCCTACCAGCAGTCTGCTGCCTCCCTTCCTCTCCAGCCAGCAGGCAGACACTCCAGTGCCCCTGCCTGGTCCTTTCCCTCCGCCTGCCTTTCCCTCTTCCCCACCACCTTCCTTAGGAAGAAGAAAACGACAAAGCACTTTCCAAAGGTTTTCTGCAATTCTCAGAGCTCAAGGTTCCGTGAAGGAGTTGGACCTGGGTTGCAGGACCTGGAAGGAACTCCGTCATTGTTGGCCTGACACAATTATTTATGGATTCCCTGAAAAGCCCTGCTGCCCGTCCTTCTTTCTGTGTATAGCTGCTAGTTTGGGAAACCTAACAAAAGCACCATGAAATCCTGTTTGATCTCAGCCCTTATTCACTGCTAATCCATAGGACAGGGAAGTGGAGTTTGTTTCAAGATGATGAAAGGGTAGCTTTTGTGATGGTGACAGGCATCAGACACTTCCTTTTCCAGATACATCAAGGCACGTTACAGTTTATGGGAAGTGCTCAGGAAAAGAAGGGTCATTGCATCCTAGTTTTCTGATCATCAGCCCTCTGCCTGTGGGGGGTTGGAAGGCCTTCACCATCTGCCTCACTCATCGGGGCAGGGAGTGGAAGGGCATTCCACACAGCAGTTGAGTCTTCCTGCATGCCTGACCTACCTCCAAGTTCAAAGTCACCCTGAACCTGGTCTGTTGTCTGATGAAAGAGTGAGGCAACATCACTCTGCTCTAAGAAAATATTCCTGGAAATTCAGATATAAAAAGCAAGAATAAATCAGGGATTCTGTAGGTTTTCCATCTTCCTTGAGAAAAGCAAAGGATGTTTTAAAATAGTGTCTTCTATCCAAGGGCAGTTGAAAGATGGTGTGATGCATAAGAATTCCATTCCAAATCAATTACTCAGGAGTCAGATCATACCCATGTAAGGTCATAGCCCATCTCAGTCAGGGATTCCAGGAAGCCAACTGAGGCAGAAGTCCCGAGAAATAGTTACCCTGGACTGCGCTCCTGCAGGCCGAGAAAAGTTGATGCAACATCCTGCAACCATACCTCACCAGAGAGCAGAACCAGGCCCCAATCTCTCTCAAGATGCTCCTACTGATACCAGCCACAGGTCCCAGTTTCCCTGGAGATGCTTCCACTGATACCAGCTGCAGAACCACCTACACCCATTCCCCCATCTCCCCCCAACACTTCCTTGTAAACTCACTTCCTTGTGTGTCTGGGTATAAAACTGCCATTTGGGGGACATTCTAATGCTGGTCATCCTAATCCCGACAGAGGGAGGCCAGCCGCCAAGCCTAAAATAAACCCGACTTCCTTTTCATCCGAGTCCTGACATTTTTTCCTCTCTGCATTGGGTCTCCGCTCAAAATGAACCTAACAACCCACTTCAATGGGAGTTGGGGGAGGAGGACTCCTTTATTATGTCTCTGTAGTCCCAAGATTATCCAGTCTGTAGGTACAAAAAAATTCTCAGGACAGAAAAAGATTCATTAATTAACTGACCACTTACACAATTAGGTCCTATTCAATCATAACTTCTCACTTACTTGGCATCATGATCTTTGTTGGATACTCCCATGAGGTCACTTACAGAATGCAAATCAAATGCAAATTGACAACAACCAAGTGAAATTGCATAGCCTGCAAGAGATGCAGACATTCATTTAAATGGAATATGGATATAAACTGAGCTTGAAAAGAGTGAGTTCAATATTAGAGAACTAAAGGTTTCATGGAAAGAAGAGCAATAACATTATATAATAAATTTTGTCTAAAATTTATTATATAATATTATTGTATATATAATATATATACAAAATTATGTAATAAATTTTGTCTAAAAATAAATAAATAAAAAAATAAAAAATGAAAAAATAAATTTTGTCTGAAATGACCCTCCCATATCTACAACAAAGAACAAATGTAAAAAGTGTTGAGTTACCTGTGCCTTGTGCTCTAAGTTACTCCATATTGTGTAAAACAGTGGCTTTTCAAGCTGTGCCTTGCTCTGAGAAACTCCATTTTACAAGTATCTTTTGACTCCACTTTGAGTGCAAACTCAGAGGCAAGATAACTGTGTATCTCAGTGGGAATGGAAGCAACACCATCTGTTCAGGACCCCCACCAGGAGCAGACTCATTATTTATTCCTAAAAGTAAAAGGGGTAGTGTCCTATACATTTATCGAAATAAACTGGAACTCTAGGGACACATCAGCATTTAAAGATAATATCTGGCAAACCAGGCCTGAGAACTTATCAAACAGACTGAGGAAAAGATGCAACATTCTCACCTAGACCCAATAAAGAATAAGACATTGAACACTGCAATCATGCCAGTCTTACTGTCCTCTGACCACTTGGTTTATCTGTCAAGGGAGCAGCAGGCCACAAACTCCTGCCCATCCCAGGGGCTTCAGTGTAATCCATTCACTGCCATCTATTCCTCCACCCGTTCCTCCATCTGCACGTAGTCTTGTTTTTCACTTCTCCAGTCTCGAGTCTCCTACCACAGTTGTGCAGCTCAGCTCGACCCCTAGGCTTGACTCAGTTATGTCACTAGCAGGTTCATTTTATTCCCATACAGAGTCTTTCTGCAAGCTGGTGAGCTTCCCTTTCTGCCTCTCAGGCCGCTATGGACCTTCCTGGACTCTGCTGTGGCCTCATTAACCCTCTGTAGCCATTCTGTAGACAACTTATACACACATAGATACATGTATTTGCTGAGTGATGTGATGTGTGATCTGAGAGTTAATATTAGTAATTAAGATTCGAGAAAAGAACCTGTGTTTGGCTAAGCCAGCTTTCAAGGGAAATGAGACTACCTGGCAAATAGCTGCCAACAAAACTGGCATAGCTTGTGAATTTATTGCTATTTAATAAATTCTGACATTGTAGAAAGACACAAATGTGTTCCTCTATGTTTCTGACACAGCACATTACAACAGTCTTAAAATTTCTTCAACTCATTTAAACTAAAAATCAATATTCGATGAATCTTCTAAAATTATCAAATAAGTATAAGATTACAGTAAATATAAATACAAGATAAATTCTAACTTATTTTATACTTATCATTTATAACAAAATTCCATCAATGCATTTTAAAATACCATTTACTGTGAAATTTTGCTGCTGCCTCCTTTTTCTTCTTTCTTGAAGATACAATCTCGTTAGATGGCTCAGCCTTGCCTCAAACTCATTTTGTAGCTGAGACTGGCCTCAGAGTGAGTATCCACCTACCTCAGCTTCCCGAGCGCTTGGATTACAGGCTTGTATGACCACACACACCTGAAAATATTGCTCCTTGTTTTAACTTATTTCCCTTTTAATTATTTAACACCAACTACCCTTGAATAATGAGAACCACTTATGGTTCCTTATCATTTCATCCATACTAACTCATTGAAAACAGCTACCTTGTTAGGCTAAGCAGTACTGCATACTCAAGTAAGGGAATTAAGGCCTGGGGGGGGGTTTAAACAGCACTGTCAAATTAGTGAATATTTGCTTCAGAAACATAGGCAGTGCACGTGCTCTTGTTTTACAAATAACAAATTATACCTCTAGGAGATTTAGTGACTAGCCCTCAGCCACATGTCTAGGTATATTAATTTAACATCAACACAGACATCGTCACACCCACACTGTATGGACCAGATTTCATTACAGATAAATATAGTAAGGCATGAGATAACCAATGTTATAGAACACTAAAAATGGCTAAGGGAATCTATATATTCTGGAGTCAACTTCTGTTGCAACTTCCTCGGAAGGAAGGAGGGATAATCACTGTTACATTAAAGTACATGTTTAATACAAGACTGTGTGATCGGTCCTTCCCTCAGTACAGTAGCTATATGTGTTCTTCAGTGGCCCACTTGCCAAACGGTCCAGGGATTAAACACTAACCAAATGCAAACATAGGTGAGACAGAAATAAAACTCAGATGTGGAAAACCTAGACTTACCCAGCACTCTGAAGCCCAGGGCACCAAGTCTTATGTGGTATCTATTTATCAGTGGATTTCTATTTCTGGCTTCTTTTTTTTTTCCCTTCCTGCCTTTGTAATGCTGGATGTATGTATGAAAATTTAGATATTTATCCAGAAATGGGTGCTTTACTACTGATGAGTAGATACAAACAATATAACTAGGGCCATTATAATGTTAAGCGAGTTTTAAACAAATAGAGTTAGAAATCCAATTATCTTTCCATAGAATGCTTTTGTGTGGAGCCATTGTTAAATAACGAAGGGAAGCCCAGCTGGTGGGAGAGCTAGAACAGCAATTTCCCCTGCCCGTAACAGGACACTGGAGAATGTAGCCCTGCACATGCATTAATCTGCTCATAATGGCCTCCCCCTGCTGTCAGCCCAAAGATCATTTTTAACTCCTGCCATACTTTTGGTTACCAGAGGCTTCCTTTTGGAAGAGGAGCTGAAAGCTGGGAGCATAGGATGTGAGTAAAACAGAAAAGAGGAAGCACAGAACCTTACGGACAAAACTAACTTCCAAAATGAGGGCCCAGCACCCTCCCTTGGGACCTCAGTCTAGAAAACCTGAAGCTGCTTGTGGTGATTCCAACTGGATTGGCCTTTGGTTGGCCTTCGACTGGTGCCTCCCAAAGCCTTTCAGGTGCCTGAATGACAATGGGCTCTGGTTTAAAAAACGCAGATTCTTGGGGCTGGAGAGATGGCCTAGCCCTAGCGGCTGCTCTTGCAAAGGACCCGTGTTCGATCCCCAGCACACATGGTGGCTGAGAACCAGGAGAACTCCAGTTCCAGGGGAATCCGACACCCTCTTCTGACCTCTGAGGCATTGCACAACACAGGAGGCCAAACCTACAAGCAGACAGTACATTCATACACATAAAAAAATAATAAAATTTTTAAAAAATTAAAAATGCAGATTCTAATACATAGATTTGGAGTGGGATCTGAAAGCCTTTCCCAAAAGACAGCAGGTAATACCTATGCACACTGAGCAGCAAGAGACTCAGTTAACCCAAGTTTTACTTAGTACACCAGGTCTTCTGTTTGTTTTTTCGGTAACAACCATTAAAATTCTGGTCAGGAAGGAATTTAGAGATCCTCTGCCCTTTGAATAGTATTAGTTGTGTGACCTTGGAGAGTACTTGTTCTCTTAAATGGCTGGTTATGAGAACTAAATGAAAGCCTGCTTACAATGGTGCTGGATATTCATCATCTACTCCATAAACACTAAAATAATCTGGCTTCCCTGTGTTCAGTTTGCAAAAGTAAAGTCACTGTTAGGTGAAAAATCCAAATCAATATGGCACAGCTTTGCTCTAGCCCTAACTTGAGCAGGAACATGATCTCCTGACTCTCAGAGGTGAGCCAATAGAGCCCAAGAGCCACTTGCTTAGTTAGTTACATCACACCCAATTACTGAGAGAGTTGACTCCAGCATTCACCCAGCCCCCTGCTCTGCCCTAACCTCAGAAACCCATAGAGCGCCAGGGGCTTAAACCATACATCCAAATATTTTGCTACAGCTGGTCCTGACAGATCAAGCCTTCTCCCATTAATTATGAAGATTGCCCAGATAATTGATGTAATTGGGAACACAGAGTATCTGAGTGCAATCAGCCACAATGGATTAGATCTTCTCAGTGCAGCCTGAGAGGCCCACAGCCCCTAAGGGAGGAAGCATCTCCTCCCTGAGGAAAATTATGAATACCCCGTGGAACCTCTGGCATGGTCTATGCATAACACTACTCTCGACGACCAGGTCCCCAAGGAAATCTAGTCCAAGTATTAGAACACATAGTCCTCTTTTTTCCCTGCCACATTCTATAGAAATACTCACTCGAGTTCTTAGTGCCTACACTTGACAGTGATGTCTTTGGGGAGGTCACAAACCAGAGAAAATAAAAAATTCTCTCCCGAGGTGCTTTGCAAATGGACATTAGCCACAGGCTGTTCCAGCTCAAGGGTGAACTGTAGTGCAAACTCCTTCCTTTCCCTGCAGTAGAAAGAATGAAATGACTTCTTTCCACAGCACTGCCGAGATACAAATAACTGAACTGGAAAAAAATATTAGCTGTCTGTCTAGTGTTGCTGCATAATACAAAATATATATCATCCCAGCATCTACCCAGTGAAACCTTAGAAAAACACTAACAACTGCAGGCACAGTGCCTCCTCATGCATATCGTCGTTATTGATGCAGTCAAAATGGGGCTATCCATCTGGTTCATTAAAATTACCTGTGTTAGTACCTACTCACTCTAAACACGATGGCCCCATATCCTTTTAACCTGAGTGGGGTATCTTCTGTTTCTACACACACTGAAATCATTTCAACAATCTGATAGGTTAAAAAATTTTAAAGGCTCTGAAAGAGAAGCCGCCTGAGCAAACTGCTGTTATTGACACAAATATGAAATTATATGTTCTGGACAGCTTCAAATCTGGGAACCTGAAAAGGAGACAGTTCTGGAGATTGGTGATGGGGTGTAACGCTTTTTTATTTGAAGTGGCTACTGGCATTCTTATAATCCAAGCAGAGATGGAAAAATAAAAACAGAAACAATTCTATCCATTGTGTGTGTATTTGGATGTCTTAGTTTCTTCCAAAGGCCATGTGAACTTGCAGTCAAAAATCAGAACCATCTAAGATGCTCCTTTTGCCTGCTGGTACAGTATCCATTATGTGATAAGATGGGATATTTTCTCATCCACTCTTATAAATTCAATCGTATCCCCTAACTCTCCACCAAAATTCAAAGTGCCAAAGGCCCAGCCCCCCAGTACCTCAGAATATGACCTTGTTTGGAAATAGGGCCACTGCCCTCATAGTTAATATGAGGTCATATTAAAGTATTGTGGGTTCTTCATTCGTAGTGCAAATGATATCCTTATTGAAAAGGTCTCCGTGTGAAGAGAGACATGGAGAAAGCCACATGAAAGCGGAAGCAGTGACTGAAATTCTGGAGCTGTAAGCCAAGGGATTTCTGTCCCGGTAGAAACTTAAGAGAGACAAGTTTTGGTCTCAGAAGGAGTCTATCCTTGGTTTGGGAAATTCTCATCTTCAAAATGCTAACAGCATACACTTCATACAATTGCTTTTTGCTAACCAGTGTCTGGTACTTTTTATTACAGTAGCCTCATAAACACTATATCCTCCTTGTAAGTATTTCCTCATTTCTACCTGTATGCCAAGAAAAAGCCTGTCTGGCCTTCAGATGAGAATAAATATCAGATGCAAATGGAAGACACTCCCAGCACTTAGACTTCAGTTGGAACCAATGTTTTGTTGGAGATGTGTCACTTTCTTTTAAAGAACACACAGACAACCTTTGGGTCTCCTTGGCTATCTGGTACCTGTCAGTGTAAAGCAAAACACATTTGGAAAGGTGAAATTTTGACTGCATCCCCTTCAACTGTTCACCATCTTTTGATTCATTTAATGAATATTTATCTTCTACCCAGGAACAGGAAACTGGTGTGCTAAGAACTTAAAAATAACTGGCCTTATCTTCCTTTGCTTTTCTATAAGCATTTATATTCTTAGCATCAGTGTCACAATCTATAGTTGATTGATTTTGAAGTTGTGTGTTTCTCTAAGCCTTTCTTACATCGGCTTATGAACAGATAAGCCAGCAAAATGTCTGCTCAGAGTCTTTATGTATAATGGTACCTTGGCAATGGTTTATGTTGAAACCTAGCTTTCACCTTGCTTAGCATCCAGGAGGTAAATGGACTGAAAAATGAATGCTGTTGCTAAAAGTTCTGTACGGAAGTCAACTTCAAGACTACACTGGGACTCAGTGGGACTGTGTGTTGGTACCCATTAATGATGTCTGTATTTGTCAATTCTGTTCTTCGGGTTCAAATGGAAAGTCTTTTAACTGATACCAAAATAATAAGCTGCATAACATAAAATATTACTTGATAACAAAAACCTGTGGTACTTTGAATCTTTGGGAACAATTTAAGAAACATAGCCACCATTTCTTTTTCTAGTTCTCTAAAATATGTTCATGGACTAATGAAGAAAATCTGAGACTTTGCTTTTTAGTAATTCCTTTTACTCTCCATAATTATGAGCCTTGTTTTTGTTTTAGGGTCCAAGTTCATCACAGATCAGAGTAACAATAGCGGCTCCAAATACTCGGGAGTGACTGACAACTCTGCAGCATCAGTCACCGTCCCTTAGACTCATCAGTGTAGGTCTAAAGTGAAAATCAGCTTGCTAGACACCCCCTAGTCACATGACTTATAAGGATAATAGCTTTTGTCAGATGAAAATTGGTTTCAGCACCTGCACATTTGAACAACTGCTGTTAATATAAAACAAGCACATCTCTGGGCCAGCCCATCCCAGTCCCAGAGAGCTGAATGGTGGTTTCTATGTAGTATTAAAAGGTTTGGCAGATCATGCATTTTCAGTCAATGGGATCAGTTGTACTTTTCTGGCTACACGGCCCTCATAATGGCCATATAGCATCGCCAAGTAGCCTGTAATTGGCCACCCAGATCACATCATGTGCCCAGATGATGCCCGACGGATGACTCACCATAAACCCATGATTGGGGAAGAGTCTTCTAGTTGGAACCGGCACCGTAGTGAAAGGTCAGGATACTGATCAACAGCCGAAAATCAGAGTCGCCTCAAGGTCCTGATCTCCCTAATCCAGGTTTTCTATTTTATTATATCTTGGTGTAGCTTCTAGAGTTTCCAGCACTGGATGTGAAAATAGGAGTCTTCTAATAAATTCAAGTCAAACAAAGATAACGCAAGCATGGTGGTTCGAATGAGGCGTCCTCCATAGGCTCAAGTACTTGAACTTTTGGTCATTTGGTGGCGCTCTTCGCCACTGTTTGAGGGAGGCTCAGGAGGTCAGGCCTTGCTGGAAGAAGCACAGCCCTGAGGTGGGCTTTTAGAGCTCGTAGCTACTCTCTCCTTCCTGGGCCTGCTTGACAATGTGACTGCTCGGCTTTCTGCTCTGGCCACCTCTACAGCCCTGCCTCCCTGCCATGATGCACTCATCCCTCTGGAATCATAAGCCAAATAAACTCTTCTGTAAATCTCCTTGACAGTGGTGTGTTATCACAGCAACAGAGAAGTAACTAGTCAACTAGATAAGGAGCCCTTCTCCACACCTCTGCCTCCCATCTGCCAGCTCACAGCGACGTGATGCCCAGAGGGAGGCCCCTCTCTTGCACAGTCTGGGGCTTCGATACGCACAGCTTTATTTGGTGGAAAGTGGAAAGCTGTCTTTGTACAGAATGGGCTTTCCTAGGAGGGATTGGCAGTGATCTTAATGTGAGGTCCTCCTTCAAGTTGAAGGAATATCCTAAGGCTGCTTTGAACAAGCTGTTCCTTAGAGAAAGGCAGGACTGGGTGGTTCCCTGAGGCAGAGGAATAGACGTAATGAGCTGCTACCAGGTGTCTCTGAATCTCAGCAGTCACTGTTCATTTTTCAACCTGGGTGTATATCCTCAGGCACAAGACAAATCCGTTTTGTTCTGGGAAGATGTGGACGTCTATGCTTCCTGCTCTCCTCTTCAAGGGCTCCACTGTTCAAGACACTTCTATCAGTTGCACCCCCAGGAAGGTTGACTGCAGTAACCTGGGGTGAGAATGAACAGATTGGACCATGGAGCTAGTCTGGCGTACGTCTTGGAACACACTGACCCCTGCTGGACACTTTCCTTCCCCCCGAAAGCGTCTGAGCTGAAGCCCCTGGCTGCACTGTGCAGTCGTGGAGCCAGGACATTGGCTTCTGTGCTGCCACAGAAACGACTTCGCCTGCTCTGCAGACAAGTCTCATTGAGGGAGCCACCTTGCACAAAGGCTCTAGAGGTGCAGACAGGAGCGCCACACAGAGCTGCTCTGTACTGGAAGTTTGGAAATGGGTGGAGGACAAACTGCTAGATTTCTGTGTTGTAGTTTTTTTTCTTCCTAAAGACACAGACATAAATTTGGACTTAAATAAATGTGTCCACGTCAGAACCTGAAGCTTACCCTAAGTGCTGGTTTCCGAACCAGGAGACGCTAAAGGAGGGGCCCGTGTTGGCTCAGGGCAAATGCCAAAGAGGAGGTGGCCTTTGAACTCTCTGCTTTCTCCGTTTAAAACGTTGGTTGCCTCTGGCACATGTTCATACCACAGCTCCTCATGCTTTCAAGGCAGTAAGTACACTGCTATTAACAGGTTGGAATGAAGCAATAGATTAATTGATTGCATCCTAGTGAAAGTGCATTTTGAAAGAGAACCTCAGGGTGAGATTTATGCTAAAATCCAGTGAATTCATCCTCCTGCTGTGCATTTTAATCCTGAGAACAGTCTCACAGGGAAGCTATTTCAGAAGCTTCTAGAACCTCTTAAATGATAACATAGAGGCAGCTGTTTACAGGCAGGCTTTGTAAGGATCGAGTCGGCTATCACTGCCATCTTACTTAGGGAATTGTCCTATGTGGAGAACATTTCCCAGACAGCCCACACCCAGCTTCCTCTCCCTATTTCTAGGAAAGAGGAGCCATGCAGCCTGACTGGCTGCTCTCAGGATCATTACAGAGCCCATGTGTGGAAGCCCTTGCTCAGCACGCCCTTTCTAAACCACCCATGCCATCTGGAGTCACTGGTAGCCCTGAGTCTCATCCCAGGTCTTCTCCCAAGGGGTGCAGCTAACGTAAAAAGGAGGACAGCACTCTAGGGAGGCAGCTGCAGAGCCCAGGTCAGGCTGCCACCATTGCAGTGCGTTCTGAGGGCCAGGCCTGCTAGGATGGAGCTATGCTTCTCCCTACAGAACACAGCCGGCCCAGGCCAACCAATTTCCTACCTTCATCTCAGGCCAGGAATACCAACGTCAAAGTCACCAGCAACACCTCTAGGGCCCAGTCCCATCTCCACAAGGCTTCAGGCCAGAATTTAGAGAGAGCTCTGAAATTTGAGTTCTAATTGCTGGGTGTTGCCTCTACTTGTTCTAAATGACCTCTGGCCTCCTGAGGATAATTGTACAGTGAGCTTTGAGGGCTTAGGGATGGAGAGGTTGGTACTGACAAATGCCAACAAGAATGTACTATTTCCCCTTAAAAGCCTGTTAGAACTGGAGGCTGCAGTGTTGAGAGAGGTCAGGAAAGTGCTATAACATTGCTCATTCCCCACCCTAACATGTGGGCTCTGTGGCCCTGAGGAAAGCAATGTGTGCTGCCTCTCAAATATAAAAAGCACTGCTAATTAGTAACTCAAAGCTAAAGGAGAATTCATTACAAACTTAGAATTCAAGAACTTCCAGAATCAGGCCTTCACTGTTGTGGCTAATCTCCGTCAGCCTTCTCCTTGCTCCCCCCTCCTGCTCCTAAGCAGCCTCTCTTATTCTAGCCCAACCCTTTGTTCCCAGGGATCCCGCAGCCCCAACCACAGCCCTAGGGTCATGCTTTCTGCCAGCCTGTCTCACTTTATGTGGCTCCCTCCTTCCTCCTAAGAAAGCCTCCTCCCTGCCTCCTCTCTCCCCTGCTGCCATGTGCCTCCCCATGTAGTCCCTTAAATTGTCTACATTATTTCTAGAAAGGCAGTGTTTTAGTCAACCAAGGGATTCTAATTTTAAAGAAGCCAAAAGGGGGCTAGTGACGTGGCTTAGTAGTGGAGCATTACGCCCAAAGCTCTGGGTTGGATTCTCCAGCACCAAAAAATTTAAAAATGAAATAGAACCAGTGAGAAGGCATCTGCCACAATGCCTGATCCGCTGAGCTGCTCCCTGAGACCATGTGGTGGAAGGAAATAAGCCAGTCCTGCAAGTTGTCCTCCGACCTCCGTGTCCCACATGGGTATAGTAAATAAAAGTAAAAACAAAACAAACAAACAAAAAGCTAAAGAAAACAATTTTGGGCATCCTTTTCTCCTAAAAGAAGGCAGGACCCTCAAAGGCAGGCACTGTGTCACATGCCCGTTAGTATCTAAGTTCAAACCCAGAGCCTCTCCTGGCAAGCTGCACACAGCTCACCCAGAGCCTCTCCTGGCAAGCTGCACACGGCTCACCCAGAACCTCTCCTGGCAAGCTGCACACCACTCACCCAGAGCCTCTGAACGTTCACTTCCTTCCAGCCAACTACAATATTGAATAACTCTAAATTTTATTTTATTCCTTTTTAGTATTTTATCTTATGTGTATTACCTGCATATGTAAGTGCACCGTGTTGAGCAACGCCTGCAGAGGTCAGCAGAAGCTATCATATTCCGCTGGAATAGGAGTTACAGTGGGTTGTTAGCCACCATGTGGGTGCTGGGAATCGAACCCAGGTCCTCTGAAAGAGCAGCCAGTGCTCTTAACCACTGAGCCACCTCTCCAGGCCTGATCCTTTTCTTTTTTTAACTAACCTCCAAATCATCAATATCTGGCCCCAAATTTGCTTTATGAGCAGCATCTAGCTCTTAAGTTTTAAGCTAGCATTCTCTTCCTTAAGCCAAAGATCTTTTGTCTATTTGCCTATTCTTCCTTCATTCATCGTTCTCTCCATATCTTTACCATGCCCCCAGTGTGCTATTGGATGCACTCTGGCTTCCAATATCCTTCATGAGAGATACTGGCAGAACCCAAAATAAAATGCAGCTGTGAGCAGATATGGCCAAACAGTAACTCCTTTGCAGGTGTACCTGCGGTTTGTGCAAGTTCTATGAAAAAGTTGGTGTAAAGGATCAGCTAATTTAAAATGCTAGCAATCAGAAAGATCTCTAGAGCAAGTAGGAGAGCCAAGCACATCAAAGTCATGGCTTGAAACCAGTCCTGCAAGTCTACAGAGCCTTGCCAAGAAAGAGCTGAGTCAGCCAAGCGGGTCATCCTGGCTGCATCCATATCCTACATCCCAAGCCTAGTCCCAGAGCTTCAGCATCTCTGAGGTTTCTTTAAAGGGACTAGTTAAAAGAATGGAGTCTTCACAGCGAAGAGGGAGGTAGTGGAGAAGGGTTGTGTCCTTTCCCCGTGTCCCTCCACATGTCCAGAAATGGATTTAGGGCTTTGGTGACCAGAGTCTCCTTTGGTTCTTGAGACCTTTCATGTAGCTGAATGTGCTTAAATAAGTGAATTTCTCTCCCTACACTTCAGTTGACTTCTAAGTCCCAGATCTTTCTGTTGTTTGTTTGTTGTTGTTTTGAGACAGGGTCTTACTATATAGACCTTACTGGCTGCCTGCCTTTGTCTCCTAAGTGCTGGAACTAAAGGCATGTGTCACCATACCTGGCAAAATGTATTTATTTTTATTTATTTTTAATTATTTATGAAGCTTATGAGTGTTTTACTTGCATACATGTAAATGCACCATGTGCATAAATGCCTGTGGAATCCAGGAGAGGGTGTCGAATCACCTGCAACTGGGATGACAATGGTTGCTAACAGCTATGTGGGTGTTAGGAACTGAACCCCAGATCTCTACAAGAGCAGACAGAGCTCTGCATTGCTGAACCATTTCTCCAACCTAATCCTCAAATCTTTTTTTTCAGGGGGGGGGGTCTTTTAGAGACAGGGTCTCCCTGTAGCTCTGGCTGTCCTGGAACTCACTCTGTAGACCAGGCTGGCCTTGAACTCACAGAGATCCACCTGCCTCTGCCTCCCAAGTGCTAGGATTAAAGGCATGCGCCACCAGGCCCAACAATCCTCAAATCTTAAAACCTTGGTCTACTGCTAAGGAGGAGGAAGGCTTAGTCTCTGGTGTGATATAAGATGTCTCCATCCCCCCAGACAACACAGACCTTTTGCTTCCTCCTACTTTTGAATGAAATAATGTTTCCGCATTATTTATTAATATTTTACTGTCCCTTTATTATTTTAGTATTCACAAATAAAAGAGACAGTCTACTCTAGAAGGAAACTCACCCAGTTCCCTCCTGTGACAGTATAGAGCTGCTGTTAGCTCAGGGGTATGGGGATCCTCCACAAGCAAAGGCAGGAGAGACCAGGACAACACAGTTTCTCTTCAGATCTACTCAGGCTTGGTCATATACCTCTGGCTGAAGGACTGACAGGCAGATAGAAAGGAATGCCCTGAAGGCATCGAAGCCTTGAGAGACTTGGTCTCAAAGTCCCTAGCATTCCTCTGGGGAATCTTTGATATCTACTAATATCTGTATCTCTACTGCATACAGGATGATTTTTTTTAATTTCTTTAAATTTTATTTATTTATTTATTTATTTATTTATTTATTTATTTTTATGTGGATGAATGTACTGTCTGTATGTAGGTTTGTGCACCCATGTCGTGCAATGCTACAGAGGTCAGAAGAGGGTGTCAGATTCCCCTAGAACTGGAGTTAAAGACAATGGTTCTCAGACACCATGTGGGTGCTGGGGATCGAACTCAGATCCTCTGCAAGAGCAGTCAGCGCTCTTAACTGCTAGGCCATCTCTCCAGCCGCAGGATAATACTTTTGTAAGACAGTAACTGGGCTTATGACAAAGAAGACAACATATAGGCTCCTTGCCCTAATCTTGCCTGGAGTCCTGATTGCGTTTTCTGCCCACACAAGAAGTCAAGAGCATCTTATTCACTGCACATTAACACCAGGAACCTGTCTCAAGAAGTCCAAGCCTGTATTGTGATATCAACACATGCCTGGTTTGAATGTTTTATCCCCATCAAAGTTCATGTTGAAACTTCATGTCCAAGGGGCATGAAGTTTCAACATGAACTGGGCCCTAAGAGCTCCGCCTGCACGAGCGGAATTGGACACTCTTATGAAAGGACTTCATGCAGAAAGTTCATCTTTTGTCCCTTTCTACCATGTAGGAACCCAGTGCTCACCCCCTCTAGAAGACACAGCATTGGGGTAACACCTAGAAACTGAAACCAAGCCTTCACCAGACACCCAAACCGGCTGACACTGGGAACATGAACTTCTCAGTCTCTAGAAATGGAAGAAATAAATTTGCTTCCTTCTAAATGACCCAGCTCAGGTATTTTGTTGTAGCACCATAATGGACTCAAATGCCGGGGCATAGGTGATTTCCCCTAAATAGACCGAAAGGAAAGTCTTGGGTCAATTTACCATCTAAACCTTCAAGAATATGGTAAATATTTAATGTTTTAATTAAATTATTGAGATTTAAATCATGTATTACATAAAACAATTCTTAAAAATGCTTTCCAGAATGGTTCTGTACAGCCCTCAACTTCGTTGTGTCTTTCATCGCAATGGCCCCTGTGACCCTTACCAAGTCACACTCATTCCCTCATCAGTGGCTTGATAGACAGCACTTTTTAAGATAACATGACATCTTTGAAATATTAACTCCAGACCATGAGCTCTCTTAGCAGACAGTGTCCACTGAAAGGAGGGCAGCATGACCACTGATATCCCACTATAGGTGGCCAGGGCAGCAGGGCCACTTTGCTTTTGGTCTCTTTAAGTGTTTCCTAGTCCAGATTCAAAAGTTTGAGGCACCACTCTCAAAAATAATTACTGCACTTTAACTGAATTTCTATACCTTTTTAAAAACTTAGTTCTATTAGTTACTCACTATAAAAATATAAAACTAGCATTTCGGGACAATGACTCTTCCCTAAACAGTATTCTATAGGATTATTTGTTTTATTTTATTTTTGGTAAACTTTTCATTGAATGTTTGTGTGTTTCGTGTAGACCATCCCGATCATCTCTACACCCCTTCCCCACTGGCACCTTCCTATTGCGCCCCAGCACTGGAATTTACACATTCTGTTATACATCTGTGCCAAGGCCCATCATGTCAAGCTAGTGTCCTTAGACGCCCCTCAGTCCAAGTTCATCCACTGGAGTCTAGACAACCCATCCCCTTAAGAAGATCAGGTCTTCTTCACCCAGCAGTAATCAGCTGCCAGTAATTCTTCAACTAAGATTGGGGCTTGTTGCCATTTATGCAGTTCTCGGTGGTTGTCTGCTAGTGTTTGAATGGGTCTTCTGCATGCTGACACTATTGCTGCAGGTTCATAGGAACAGGGTCCCAGGAGCCTATAGGACTCTATTTCCATATGGTCATGAACCTCCTCCCTGGCTCTTACAATCTTTTAGCCGCCTCTTGCACCATGGTCCCTGAGCCCTAGGTGGGTGAAGTTTAATACAGGAGTCCGGTCAAAGGACCTGCACTCTGCAGACTCCTACTCTCCATGCTTTGGCCATTTGTAGCCCTTTGTGTTCCTGGCCCTCTGTTGATGAGGGAGCTACATTGATGAGAACTGAGGTGCATTAGGTTCTCTTTACCCCTTGTTCTATGTTCTGTGAGCTTTAGGTGTAGAGGTTGCATTACAGATGTGCCACTTAGGTTGGACAATTCACAGACAATCCCTGTGTATGACCTGTTGTAGAATTCTGTAATAAGCTCCATTTGTTAAAAAAAGAGTACTATAAAATTAAAATGAAAAAAAAATGTGATGATTTGGAAATAACACAGTTCATTTTCAGATGACATGATTTTAGTATAGGTGTGACATATATATAAATGCATATGTTGAAACAATATGGATTGGAGGGAACAACAACAAAAGAACTGGGAAAGGGAACCAATTGAAGCAGTAGAGTTCTCCTCCCCCAAAAAATAACAATCCTCTGCTTTGAAAAACTTTGAAAAAATTCAGAAAGGGATACAGAACATGTATCCTATATGAAGTCAGGAGGGGTGGGAGGCATGGAGGGGGAAATGAGTCTGGATTGAACTGAGAAGTGATATATGAAGTGCACAAAACTTATATATGTATATGTATATGTGTATATATATATGTATATGTATATGTGTATATATATATATGTATATGTAATATATATACATATACATATATATATATACACATAAGCTTCCGCTGGGGCATGGTGGTGCACGCCTTTAATCCTAGCATTTGGGAGGGAGAGGCAGGCAGGTCTCTGTGAGTTCAAGGGCAGCCTGGTCTACAGAGTGAGCTCTAGGACAGCAAGAGCTACAGGGAGACCCTGTCTCAAAAAGACCAAAAAAAAAAAGTTTCTTTGATGAGTGGTGACTGGGATATTTGTCTATATGTATGAGTCCATATTTACTATATGAAAAATAGTTTTTGGATTTTTAAAAAATACTTTTTGAGATGGGGGTCTTTTGTAAGTCCCAACTCAATCCATTGACAAGGACGACCTAGAACTGCAGATCCTCCAGCCTCCAACTCTCAAGTACTGGGATTAGAGGCGAGCAGCACCATGCATGGCTTTGTACCATGTTACTTAATTGATTTTTACTTCTTTCTTTTAAAATAATTTTTTAAATTAAACTTTAAAAAAATTGATTTATTTGTATTCTGTGTATATAAGTACACCTGTGTTGTGCGATGACTCTGGAGGCCAGAAGAAGGCATTGGATCCCCTGCAACTGGTGTTGGTTGTTAGCTGCTGTGTGGGTCTCTACAAGAGCACCCAGCGTTCTTAACTCCTAAGCCACCTTCCTGCTCCTGTTTCTCTTTTTAAGAAACTTGGAAAACCCTAGAATATGACAAACTTCATGAGAACTTAAATAATATCTTAATTGTGCCAAAATCTATTTTTACATTTATGTGTCCTTCCCGTCTACACATACCCTTGAGGGAAAGCCCTGCCCTGTGAGTCAGGAGGTGCCAGTACACATCTGCTTCTGAAGCAATCAGCAACTAACAGCACTCCCTTTCATCCTCAAAGGTGCCGCCCTTTGGACAGTGAATTACACAGGTACACAGTGATGGCTCTAATGTTCTTGCTTTCCAGGACAAAGTTCAGCACATCAGGCATTTGCTTGCTCCCCGTGAACCCTGTATCTTCATGGCATCCAGACAGAACTCCTTCCCAGGAGCAGTACTGCTCCCAATCAACGCAGCGTGTGCTCCAAAGGAAGCGTCATTTTCATAAGAATTTATTACATTGCTTTAAAAATCTAAACATAAGAAAATTAATTGACTTTGATCTGAGAACAGTGTACTTAGTTTACATTATGTCAGTAGTTTAAATTAAGTGTGCAATTTGATGTCACTTAACATTAGTTATGACTTACTTTATGGTTGAACTCTTTTCCTTATGACAAAATTCACTTCAGATGTCTGAAGATAAGCTTTCTAGGCCACAAGGCAGGATGGGTAGGTTCTGAAGAGTAGAGATCCTATGGAAGAGTGGCCTTATGCATACAAACAAACAAAAAACAACTTTCTTGGCATTTTTGAGACAGGGTCTCCCTGTAGCCCCAGCTGCTGGCCTGGAACTCACTTTGTAGAGGAGGCTGGCCTTGAATTTACAGAGATCCACCTGCCTCTGCCTCCCAAGTGCTGGGATTAAAGGCATGTGCCACCATGCCTGGCACATCTTTCTTATTTTAATTATTTACTTATTCATTTATTTTGTGAGACAGGGTCTCACATAGCCAAGGCTCACCTCAAGCTCACTATGTAGCTGATAACTCCTGCTCGTCCTTCCTCTACCACTTCAGTGCTGGGATTACAGGAGTACATATCTATACTGAGCTCAAAAAAGTTGCTTTTTACAGATGGTGACTAACAAAGAAAGCCACAATTGGCCAAAGTGCAGAGAATGGGAGACGCCAGAGTGCTCGTTCCTGGGTAGGTCTGCAGAGCGCTCGTTCCTGGGTAGGTCTGCAGAGCGCTCGTTCCTGGGTAGGTCTGCAGAGCGCTCGTTCCTGGGTAGGTCTGCAGAGTGCTCGTTCCTGGGTAGGTCTGCAGAGTGCTCGTTCCTGGGTAGGTCTGCAGAGTGCTCGTTCCTGGGTAGGTCTGCAGAGCGCTTGTTCCTGGGTAGGTCTCTTATCAAACCTCGCCGCCCTGGGCTCAGGGACCATGGCAGAAGAGGAGGTGGGAAGACTGTAGAGCCGGGGGCGATGGATGACCACAAGGAAACGGTTTTCCAGGCGGCTGAGAAGTTACTCCTAAGAACTTACAACAGTGATGAAAGCCATGCAACTCCAACCAGAGCAAAACCCAGCACAGAACTGGAAAGTAGGAAAGAAGCTGAGGAACTATTGTCAACAAATGACTGCTGAGAGAGGAAGAGCTGGTCTTCTTTAAGGGAGGGACTCTACATACGTTGACTAGGGTAAAGTGAATGGACTCACACTGAGAAAACATTTAGGGACAAAAACTTGGCTCCATATGACAGAATGCATGAAATCTGGTCGGGGGACTATAGGTATCTACATATGATCCAGATGTAGTACATGAAACTCACAAAAATTCAATAAAAAATAATAAAAATAAATCAATAGTTTTTTTTTTTAAGTTGTTTCTTAAAAGGTACTCTTTATTTCTCCATTCTTGGCTCTAAGCGTTGAAGCCAGTGAGACCAGTGCTCCAAAGATAAGGCATTTATCACACTCAGTGTGAGATAGGGCTTTAATCTGGAGGGTCAGTAAATGAACTGCTTGCATTTATATGACCTGCTTTATTTTACATTAAACACAGTCCAGGCAGTTGGCAAGGCTTGAGGTCTCTTCCTGAGACATGAGGGCCAGGTCCCTGGAGCTGCAGATAATGCAGTGGGAACAATGGTCTTGCCACAGGCCGCCCGCTTAGTATCGCTGCTCCTCACCACCTACAAACCTTCTCCAATTACCTGGAAGCACAGAGAAGGCTTTCATGGAATTCAGTCCCAGAGACATACCCTACCCGCAATTGCATAGGTAGCCCCACCCCTGCTCTCTGCCCACTCTCTTCTGATTTTTCCCAGTGAGCTGGAATAATCACAGAACTACAGAGCACAGCTGACTCTAAGGCATTTCCCAAGCTTCATTCTATCCTATTTCTCTAAGAGAGCTACAGTGTCTTCTAGAAGAAGGCAGCTGCACATCAAGGTCAATGCCCCAAGACCACGCAAGCCCTCAGTGACGCTTAATGGTGATTTTTTTTTTTTTTTTGGTGTTTTTTTTTTTTTTTTGGTCTTTTCGAGACAGGGTCTCCCTGTAGCCCCAGCTGTCCTGGAACTCACTCTGTAGACCAGGCTGGCCTTGAACTCACAAAGATCCGCCTGCCTCTGCCTCCCTAGTGCTAGGATTAAAGGCGTGCACCACCACGCCCGGCTTAATGGTGATTTAAAAAAGAGCAAAGAAGAACAGCATCTCAGGAGCCTCTTGGAACTCCTCAAATTTCCAAAGTTCTCCTGACAGGAGATGTCCCTAACTCATGTGCATTTCCCGGCAAGGAGAGTGACTGGAGAAACAAGGAAATGATAAAGAGCAAGGCCTCAGCCCCAGAGGTTTCTTGTCCATTCTCACTACCTGCTGGCCCTTTTGCTTCCTTCAATGAGTCCTTCCTGACTTCTCCTTCCTGACTTCCAGAAGTTTTCCTTACAGATGAAGCTGAGATGAGATGGGAGGTTGTAAGCCAACTTTCCTATGTACACTAGGAAAATGAGGATGAGATTTTTGTCACTCTATCTCCCCTCCTACTGATCTCTCTCTCTCTAGCCACATGGTCCCTGCATTTAAATGAGCCAGGGAGCCTTCTCAGTGTGAGGCTATGGCCAGAAAAGTTGCTCCTTGCACTATATATACATATACATATATATATATATATATATATATGTGTGTGTGTGTGTGTGTGTGTGTGTGTATGTGTGTGTGTGTGTGTCCACACACAAGGATCAAACCCACTAAGTGAATAGCAAGCCTGGCCCCTGCATTCTCCATGGCCTGAGGACATGTCTCTGGTTTTCAGCCTATCCCTATGCAGTAGTGCTCTTGGTCTTGCTGTTAACCCCAACCGTGTCCATCAGACTTTTCACCACTGTAACAAATACCTAGGAGAAACAGCTTAAAAGAAGGAAGATTTATTTTAGCTCACTGTTCCAAAGGCTTCAGCCCACCATGGTGGTGAGAGCACGGTGCAACAAATCAGCTCACCCCTTAGCAGCCAGGAAGCAGCAGAGAATGCCTGTGGTGGCAGGTTTTCTCCTTGGTTATCTGTTAATTCACCTAAGGCCCCACCTAAGGGTTGAAGCCACCTATATTAAGAGATAGTCTTCCATCCTCAGTTAATCCTCTTTAGAAACACCTTCACAGACACCCCAGAGGTGTTCCTTACTAACTTTTAGGCCCTTCAAACCCACCGCTGATTTCTTGGTCTCCTGGAGGTGCAGGGCAGTGCTGCTAGGCTAAGGGTGTCCCATGGTGTTCAAAGGCTCCCCCTCACTCTACTCACAGCCCACTTGGCTTCCCTTACTAACGCTGCCCCTCCAGGACAACAGGGGAGTACATGGAGCTGTGGAAGAAAGGCTGGTTCTGTACCCCCCAAGCCACGGCAGTGTGTCGGCTCGGTCCCTGGCTGCCCTGCAGTTACGTTTACCTGGAGCTTTTGCTCCTTCTTGCTCTTCTTCATTTTCTGGTTCTGACTACAGACGAAATAAAAAGGAAAAATTTCCAACTGCTGCTGCTTCTTTTCATGACCAAACTCCACCTACTGATTCTCCAACAAGTCAGGTTTTTAAAATGCTTTCTAAGATCCTTTCTTTGAGTGACATTTTTCATTTTATAAATACACTTTCTCCATTGCATCTTCTTATGGGATCTAGTATGACCATCTCACTATGTTCCTCCATCTAGAGGAATTTACATTTGATGGTAAATTCAAGTTTGTAATATTTCCTATTAAGTAATTACTTTTTGCATCTTTTTAAAATTAATGTACACTTTAAAAACTGATGACATTTCTTCTTTGTTTGTTTGTTTTTTGGTCTTTTTGAGACAGTGTCTCCTTGTAGCCCCAGCTGTCCTGGAACTCACTCTGTAGACCAGGCTGACCTTGAACTCACAAATATCCGCCTGCCTCTGCCTCCTGAGTGCTAGGATTAAAGTCGTGTGCCACCACACTCAGCAAAGCTGAAGACATTTCTATTGAAAAGTTCAGGAGATCTCCTGAGCCCAGCGGCAGGTGCCGGGGTGCAGGCTGAAGAGCCCCCCCCCCCAGCCAACTGAGATTACGAAGAAGCATCTGAAGGAGGCAAGCAAAGCAAGCCTTCAACACAGTGAAGAGGCATTTAGGACTCACATTGGAATACAGGCAAGGAGAAGCCCATATGCCAGGATCACGAAGAAGAGACTACACTGGAAAGGGGCAGGATAATCCCACGCCAAGCTTTACCAACCCTATGGAAGACTCCTGCAGTGGGATCCCTCCGGGGATGCCCCAGGACACCAGACACTCAGAAAACACAATGGGAACATACTTAAAGAACTACAGATCATTAAAGGAACAAAATTAAAGAACTAAAAAGAGAATGAGGCACTCAGAAGGCCCGAGGAGAGCAATGGACAAGATTTCCGGAAAGGAATAGTAGAAAACTGAAAAGCTCCCATGCTTCGAAAAAGAAAAGAAAACCAACCAAGCGAAAACAACAGAGATCCTACAAAAAGAGACGAGAAGCTCCAAAAAGAAATAGAAAACATAAGAAATCAGACGAGGAAATAAAAAGATATAACAAGCGGAAAAGGAATAAAACACTCACTATCAAGGAAGCCGAATGAAAAAAAGAAAAAAAAAAAAAAAAGAAAGACAAAGAATATCAGACCTGGAAGATAACACAGAAACAACTAAAAACCCAAGGAAAGATTATGAAAAATTTAAAAATACACAAAAACTGGAACAACCAGGAGCTGTGGTACACTATGAAAAGATCTAAAACCTCCGCATCATAGGATAGAGAAAGGAGAAGAATCCCAAGAGTAATGGTATTGATCAGATTCTTCAACAGGAATAATAGATGAAAAACTTCACCAAACTAAAAAACGGACACAACCAATACCAACTACAAGAAGCACATAGACTCCAAAACAGACAAGATTCAGAAAGAAATTCTCCCGCCCACATCATAGTTAAAATGCTAGACACCCAAACCAAAGACAAATATCTTAAAGAGACAAAGGAGAAAAACACAAGTGACCTATAAAGGGGAACACTATCAGACTAACAACGGACAACTTCTGCATGGCAAACGATTGAAAGGACAAGAAGAACTTGGAGCAAGCATTCCCAGTGTTGAGGGCCAATGGATGCCAGCCCCCAGGTTCTATTACCCAGCAAAAAATGGTCCAATCATACGTGGAAGGGAGAGGAAAATCTTCCATGACATAAACAACCTGAAAGAACAGAATACATGTCTGGAAAACCAACCCTTCAGAGATACTTGAAGCAATTCAAAGAACAGGAAGGAAAGGAAAAAAAAAAGAAACAACCCAGCATAAAGAAAAATCAATAAAAAGCATAACTGCAGGGTGAAACCTAAAATTCACAACTGCAAGTGGATAAATAAGGCAAAAGGAGTGAAGCAAAACAAACCAAAACCTATCTGTCATAACCTTAAATATTAAAGGACTAAATTCCCCAATCAAACGAAATAGACTGGGAGATTGGGATAAGAAACAGAATCCATCGATATGCTGTCTACAAGAAACACATCCTACCTTCAAGGACAGGCACCACCTTAAAGTGAAGGGATGGAAAAAAAATATTCCATTCCAAGCAAATGGTACCAAAAAGAAAGCAGGTGTTGCTATTTTAATATCGGATACAATAGACTTCAAAGTAAAAAGAATCAGAAGAGACAAAGAAGGCCATTACATTTTCATCCAAGGAACAACTCCACCAAGAAATTTCACAATTATGAATATATATGGCCCAAATTCGGTGCACCAAACTTATTATAAAGACAATTCTCCGGACCACAAGTCACAGACAAAACCCCAGCACCCTCATAGTGGGAGATTTCAATACCCCACTGAGTCCTTTGATAGGTGCAACAGGACAAAAAATACACGAGAGACATCTGAACTGCAATGATATGATACACCAAATGGACCTCATAGACCTCTACCGAACATTCCACCCTAATACCAGAGAATACCACTTTCTACTCAGCCACCCCAAGACATTCTCCAAAATCGACCACATCCTGGGACACAGAAGAAACCTCTACAAATACAAAAAGATTGAGAAATAATTTCATTGCATCTCTGTCAGCCACAGTGCAATGAAGGTCAACATCACACCAGGAAAGCCCTCCTGCTACAAGAACTCATGGAGGCTATAAACAACACACTCTTGAAATAACAAGAATGGGTCAAGGAAGAGATAAAAGAAAGAAATAAAAACATTCCTGGAACTGGGATGACAATGACAATACAACACAACAAAACCTATGGCGATACCTTATAAACAAGCAGTCCTAGAGGGAAGTTTATACCCTGGTGCCTACATTAACGAAAAACAGAAGAGCACAAGTGAATTATCTAACATACACGGCTAAAAGCACTTGAGAGGCAAACAACAAAAAAAAAAAAAAAAAAAAAAAAAAAAAAAAAAAAAAAAAAAAAAAAAAAAAAAAAAAGAAAAAAAAAAAACAAAAAAAAAAATACAATTACAAAAAATCAATGAAGCCAAATAGTTGGTTCTTTGAAAGAATACACACGTAGACAGACCTCTAGCCCAGTTTAACAAGAAAGAAGGCAGGAACAACTCCAATCAATACAATGCTGTGATAAAAGGGGAAATATCACGACGGGACAAGAAAAGACTCAAGAAAATTATATGGGAATATTACAAAAGGAACCTATATTCTACCAAGTTTGACAAACCTAGAAGAAATGATGATATCTGAAATCCTGGGAATCACCCAAGCTTGCACCAAGAAGCAGACCAGCAGCTTTTAAACAGACCCATAACATATGAAGAAAAAGATAGAGGATTAGTAAAAGCCCCCAACTAAAAAAAACAAGCCCAGGCCCAGACGGTTCACCAGCAGGATTCGTATAAAAAACATTTCAAAAAAGACCTACAACCATTATTTCTGAAACTGTGTTAGAAATAACAATCAGAGGAATTCTCCCAAATTCCTTCTATGAAGCCAACATCACCTCTAATACCAAAAACAACAAAATCATAAAAAGGAGAATTATAGACCCATGAACACAGATGCCAAAATTCTAACAGAATACTGGATCCATGCATACAGACCCATATCAAGAAGATCATCCATCATGACCAAGTTGGATTCATACCAGAGATGCAAGGATGGTTCAACATATGAAAAATCAATAACATCATCAAACACATAAATGGAATCAAAGACAAAAACCACACCATCATCCAATTGATGCTGAAAAAGCCTTTGACAATCCAGCACCCCTTCATGCTAAAGTCCTAGAAGGAATTGGATTGGAGGGATCATTCCTCAATGTAATCAAAGCCATATACACGGAAAACCCCACAGCCAATATCATCCTAAATGGGGAAATGACAGAACACATTCCCTTTAAAGGTAGGAACTCAGCAAGGCTGCCCTCTATTCACCAATCCTCTTCAATATGTTGCTTGAAAACACTTGCTAGCGCAATAAGGCAAGAAAAGGATATTAAAGGAGTACTAATTGGAAAAAGAGGAAGTCAAACTATCCCTATTTGCTGATGATATGATTGTTTACTTAAGGGATGCAAAAACTCCACAAAGAAAACTCCTAGAAACCATTAACAGCTTCAGCAAAAGTGGCAGGTACAAAATTAACCTAAAAAATCAATGGCCTTTCTTTACACCAAGAACAGAAATGAGAAAGAATTCAAGAGACCTTCCCACCCCAATAGCCTCAACAACCTATAAGATACCTAGGAACAAACCTAACCAAACACACCAACCTCTACAACAAAAATTTTAAACCCTTTAAAGAAAAGAAATTGAGAAGAAGACCCAGAAGATGGAAAAACCTCCTATGCTCATGGATTGGGAACTAATATGTAAAAATGTCATTTTACCAAAACTCTTGTATAGATTTAAGTGCAATCCCAATCAAATCCCCAAGATTTCTTCACAGGCTTGAAAACAAAAGTTCTTAAATTCATTTGGAAAAAAACAAAAGACCCCGAATAGCCCAAATCAACACCCTGAGTGAAAAGCTACACAGGAGGGATCTCTATACCAGATTTTAAACTATACACAGGGCTATAGTCATAAAAACACCTGGTACTGGCACAAAAACCAGACCTGTTGACCAATGGAACAAAACCGAAGATCCAAATCTGAGCACAACAATTTCAGCCATCTCATATTTGACAAGGGGCCAAGAAACCATCAATGGGCAGAAAGACAGCATCTTCAGCAAGTGGTGTTGGCAAAACTGGATCACCACTTCTGTAGAAGAATGAAATTAAACCCCTACCTCTCACCCTGTACAAAAGTCAACTCCGAGTGGATTAAAGCCTCAACGTGAAACCCAAACTTTGAAGGATAGAAGGAAAAAGTTGGCAGCAGACTACAAGACATAGGCGTAGGAAAAGACTTCTAAATCCGACAGCAGTCTCACAAGATTAAGTCGACAATTGACAAATGGGACCTCATCAAACTCAAAAGCTTCTGTACATCCAAAGAAACAATCAAAGGAAGTGATGAGGAAATCCCACAGAGTGGGAGGAAAACTTCACTGCAGATACATCTGATAAAGCATTGATTTCCAGAATATATAAACTACTCAAAAAACAAAGAAGAAGAAAACAAATGACCCGCTCAATAGAGGGAGCAAAGAACTGAACAAGAGACTTCACAAGCGAAGGAATTAGAGATGTCTGAGAAACACCTCCAAGAACTGCTCAACACACTAATCATTAAGGAAATGCAAATGAAAACCACTTTAAGATATCATCTTACTCCAATAAGACTGGCTAGGATCAAGAAAACAAATGATACCAAAGTGCTGGAGATGGTTGTGGGGAAAGGGGAACACTCATCCACTGCTGGTGGGAATGTAACTGGTACAGCCACTCTGGAAAGCAGTGTGGAGAACCCTTGGAAGACTTGGAATGAACTTGCCACCCGACCCAGCCATACCACTCCTGGGCATGTACCCTCAAGACTTACGCCACCACAGAGATACATGCACGGCCATGTTTATTGCAGCTCTCTTCACAATAGCAAGGAGCTGGAACCAACCTAAATGCCCCTCAACTGACGAGTGGATAGAGAAAATGTGGTACATCTACACAATGGAGTTCTATGCAGCAGTAAAGAAAGACGACATCACGAGCTTTGCAGGAAAATGGCTGGAGCTAGAGGACATCATGCTGAGTGAAGTAACACAGTCCCAGAAAAACAAACGACGAATGGTATCCCTCATCTGTGGATGCTAGTGCCAATTACCCAGTTGTAAGTATTTCTTGTGTAGGGCCCCCTGAGCTTCTGTACAAAGCAGTTGGACATAATGCATTTTGGAAACAACAACAACAACAGAAAAGACTGCATCAAAGAACTGACTGAAACAGTGAACTTCTGCTCAAAACAGTCAACTTCCCCATGGAAAATATTGAGAAAGACTAAGAGATGGAAAGCATGTTTGGCAGAATGCATGAGCTCTGGCGGGGTGGGGGAACGAGCGGGAACACGGGTCTAGATTTGTTAAAAATAAATAAATAAATAAATTTATGTGAAAAAAAAAAAAGTTCAACCTACAGAGCTCTTCCATTTGATACAGAAGGTCGCCATCTGGTGGCCACAATGGAGATTGTTACTAAGATTTTTTTTCTATAAATTTTGCTCATTAAATGAATTTCACTATTGTTTTCTTTCGAGTACTTCACGTCCCAATCCTTCCCGTTCCCAAGTCAGCTGGTGTGAACTTAGAGGAAGCCTAAGTAAAGGGACCCCACTCCTAGTGGCCTCAATGGTTTACTAAAAGCCAACTTTTAGTCAGTAGCTCCCCCTGATAAGCTCAGATGTTTCACTCAAACCCAATATTGTCTTATTCTTATATTTTCACAATGGACTGCATGGAATGCCTCTATAAGCATTCCCAAGGCAAAGATATTAAAACTGCAGGTTTCTCAGAGTCCCCTCCAAGACCTAGGACTTGGAAGGTCTGAAAAGAGGCCCCGGGGTTTACATTTTTAACTAGCTCCTCCAATGATTTATTGTTCCCATTGGCGTTCTAACAATGCTGGATTCTCATCTATCAGGAGGTCAGAGTCCTAACACACTGAATGGCTTTGACCTGGGCAGTGTACCTTGGACCCTAGGAGGGAGGGGGTCAGAGCTGAAGAAGCTATTCTCAAAGGCCACTCTCAACCCAAATGTTTGCTGTTTCAACAAAGGGGACACCAGAACAGACCACAATGACCACTCTAACCAATAAATCAAAGGAGTAACCGCTACTTCCATCCTACACAGACAGATGCAAAGGGCAATCAGAACTAGAAAAGCGGGTGCCCTCCAGGTCACCTCCCAGTCCTTTCAGAGCTCTGCCCTGGAAGCTAAATCCTGCAGTCATGGGCTGCTGTCCAGGCTTGTGTGGGAAGCAGGAGTCCGGCTTCCATCCTGGCTCCCTGCTGACCAGCCATGTGGCCAGATGATCCAAACAGCTTTCCCAAATCTAACATTCTGTGCTACCATTTGGAACTTTCAGCTAGAGAAGACACTCTTCAAGAGAATATCCTTCGGATATCAGGAAAATGTCCTGTGCTCCAAGCTTAAGACTCTTTCTTCACTGCTTGCCATTAACTCTTGCATGTCACAATAAGAGATGAGATTGTTCGTCAACACAGCAGACTTGGGGGGGGTATAAAATCTTACTACCTGAGCTCTCCAAATCCCCCCACCGCAAGACTCATATGACCTCATCCCACTATCCCCATCCCCACCCCAGTGTTCTCTAAAGACTCCAGCTCACTCGCCATCACAGGCTTCCCCTCCCATAACCAGGCATCCACTCTGGAAGACACTGATGTGCTTGTAAGAACCTGTGTAGATGGAGTCTTCAACCAGATCATCCTTCCACCCTAAGGTCACTGACCTAGAGTGTGACTCTCCTGTGACTCCATCATTCCCTACAGGACTACCTTGCTCAGGTCTCAACAAATAACATTATAATCAGCTGTCTTTTTCTCTATGGACTTAGATATAACATCAGTGTCTGCCATTTAATGAATATTGAATACATGATTTCTTGAGTGAATGACCCTAGCAAAGAAAAACTTGAGTGGTTAAAATAAAGAACAAAGGTTGGCCTGGAGAGATGGCTCAGTGGTTAAGAGATCCTTGCAGAGGACCTACGCTCGGTTTCCCAGCACCCACATAGTGGCTGACAGTCATCTGTAACTCCAACTCCAGGGGATCTGATGCTCTCCTCTGGCCTCCATAGGCATGTATGTGATATATATATATATATATATATATATATATATATATATATATTCAGAAATACCTACATACACATAAAATATTAAAGTCTTTAAAAAATAAAGAATAAAAGGGGTTTAGGCTGAGTATTGCACAGAAGCTGCACACCTTGTCATCACACAATCCTAGAGGAGGAAGGAGAGTCCTGGTCCAGACTCTGGGGTCTGGAGCTCATGAGGGAGGCTGGGCATGAAGGTCTGTGCCTAGGCTAGAGGGACCACAGCAATTTCATCACACTGCTTATCACAGAGTAAGTCGGTGAAATCATTTACAGGTTAAATACTCCCAGTGTACAATCTTGAGAACCAAGTGTCTTAGGTTTCAGATATTTTTTCTGATTTTTGGACTATTTACATAAACATAATGAGATATTTCAGGAATGGGACTGATGACTGGCTTTGGTTATCAACTTGACACACCTAGAAAGAGAACTCCTCCAGCGGGAATGTCCTGTGCCTCGGGAAGCTGGCCTGTGGCATGTCTGTGGGGCATTTTCTTGATTGCTGAGTGATGTGGGAGAGCCCAGCCCACTGTGGGTGCTGCCACACCTGGCCGGGTGGTCCTGGGTTGTATAAGAAAGAAGGGCGAGGGCTGGAGAGATGGCCTAGCGGTTAAGAGTGCCAACTGCTCTTATAGAGGACCTGGGTTCAATCCCCAGCACCCACATGGCAGCTGAGAACTGTCTGTAACTCCAGTTCCAGGGGAATCCGACACCCTCTTTTGACCTCTGCAGCATTGCACAGCACAGGTGCACAGAGCTACATGCAGATAAAAAGAAGCATCATACACATAAAAAATAAATAAAATTAAAAAAAAAAGAAAGAAGGCTGAACATGGGCCAGGAGAGCAAGCCAGTAAGCAGCAGTCCTCTGTGATCCATGCTTCAGTCCCTGCCTCCAGGTTCCTGTTCTGGGTTCCAGCCTGACGTCCTTCAAGGATGGACTGTCACTTGGACTGTAAATGCAACAATCCCCTTCTTCCTCCAGTTGGTTTTGATCAAAGTTTTTATCATAACAATGGAAAAAGGAACTAGACTAGAACCCAAGGCCAAAGTGTATTTATGTTTCATATACACCCTCTACCATGGCCTGGAAGTAATTCGACACACTGTTTTTAGTGCACCTGTGTTTTGGCTGCAGCCCATCACATGGGGTCAGGTGTGGAACTTTCCACTGTGGTATTGTATCAGCATTCAGAGTTTCAGATTTCAGCTATCAGGATTAGAGATGCTCAACTTGTAACGTTGTGTCATGTAGTAGGTTCACAGTGATACATTTAAATGAATTAAAACCCAATAGAATAACAAGACTTTAAGTAAGAGCAAGTACTCTCTCATGGAACTTTTGCATATGAAAATGAGGGAAATTATACTTGTTTATTGCACATGATAGGTAAGCTACGTAGAAGTCACTCAGCTGAGAAAAGTTACCCCTCCCCAGCACTTCATTGATTCCATTTAAAACAGTAACTAACTGTGGTTATAGTGTAACTTCATTAGAATATAGAGCCCAGTCAATTTGTTAGCAGACATTGTGGATGCTTTGAAAGATTGGTATATTTCTAATGATTTGAAATGGTGGTTATCAGATCTTATCTACTTTAATTACTCTCAGAACAGGCAAAATCCTTCGTAGAGATTTATCACTTAAGAAATGTTAACTAAAATGGGACCCCCCCCCGTGTTTTCCTTTGATGTTTTCCCTGCTGCGCCTGATGATGCCAACAGAGTATGTTCATTCATCTTGCATATGCTTTCTTCTCTCCCATCAAGGTGAAAAGGCCATTTTGTAAGAATAACTAGAAACTAAGTGATAATATTAAATGAAGTCTGTTGAATTTCCAAAGGCAAGTTTTCATAAATATATCTACGTATCTCTGTGGAAATCATAGAAGATGATCACCTAAAATCACAAAGTCAGGAGACTGGCGAGAACGCCAGCTCACAGACACGGGGCACCTGCTTCTCCTCTGCCTCCCTGCATTCTCTTCTGCTGGAGACAGGTCTTAGTCGTCCCTGGTTTGCCCATGACAGTGACCCCAATCTGTCTGTTGACATCATATGAGAGTCTAGTGATTCCCTGTTTGCCAAGGATCCCCGGCAGTCTGTATTACTGTGTTTCATTCAGAGTTAGACCAACAGCCAAACAGTTCCAAATCCTGCTTAGAATGGGTCAGTGTTTACATAAACTTTATGTTGACATTTAAAAATTAGAAAATTAGAAAACTTATTTATTAAATTTACATCGCTAGATTGTCTTAGACAACTAATAGGGCACAATCAATATAGCTACACAAACCCACTGTTCTCAAACTAGGTCTACAGCTCCCTGTATTTGATGGAAGTAGTTGCCTTTCTAAACCTATGGTTACAGGTCCCAGAGACTGAGTTTAAGTAGTTTCTTTTATAATCTTATGTATTTCATTCATTTAAGACATCATCCCAAGAAAGGATTCAAAGATTTGACTAGATTTTCAAGGATGTCTATGACCTCCAAGGATGTCTATGGTCCCTCCAAGTGAAGAATGCTTTGCCTTATTTCTCTTATGCTTTATAGTCATCATTTTTGTTCTTTGTTCATATTTTTATTTTCATTTTATGTGTAAGAGTGTATTGCTTGCATGTATGTAAGGGCACCCACACTGTTCAGTGCCCACAGAGGTCAGAAGAGGGTATCTGATCACCTGGAACTGGAGTTATGGTTGGGTTTTAGTTACCATGTGGGTGCTGGGAACTGAACCTGGGTCTTCTGCAAGACCAACCAGTGCTCTTAACCACGGAGCCATCTCTCCAGCCCCACTTGTTCTTTTTCTTTTTCTTTTTTTCATATAGCTCAGCTGGCCTTGAGCTTGCTATGTAGCCAAGGCTAGCCTTGAACTCCTGACCTCCTGCCTCTATCTCCACTGTGCAGGGGTCACAGTATACACTATGGCACTCAGATCTACTTTATTTTTCTGAGGCTATTAATGTGCTCTATTTTTTATTTTTTTTCACTGACTTTCCCAAAGTCAAGAAACACTTCCCTGAAATCCTGTCTCTGTCATAAATTATTCTACCATAATTCAAGGCTCTGGGTTCAATCCCAATATAATCAAAAAGAAAAACATATATAGAAAAAGAAAACCAAACCCAAAGAGACTTGGAATCCGTGTAACAGCTGGCACTTACCTACGTTATATTACTGTTCTCTAACCCCCAAGGGCTGCATTCAGTTTGCTGCCTATCAGTGAAGCTTGGCTGCAGCACAGCTCCGTTGGTGGCTTACTGTAAGTGAAGGATTCTGGGCCTGTGCATGAGAATCAGCCCTGCACCTGGAGCCTGCCGTCCCTGCTCCCGCAGACTTCTCCTGGTACCCAAAGTCATTCTCTCCTTCGGAGAGAGCAAAGGTTGTGGGTGCTGGACTCTTTAAAGTGTTCTGGGAAACTAGAAGACTAGTACCTCCTCTTCTGTTCCTCCTTTCCAGCAAAGGAGCCAGGAAGCCAGCCACATCCTGCTGTCTAGGGTGTGAACCTGAGGGCTCATAGACAGCTCTGTGGTCTCTATAATGTTCATCATTGCACTGTGCGATGCTCTTTATAGAGTTCCACCCTTGAGACCCTGCCCAGATGCCCTCTCAGCAGCCCTCCAGAGCAAACAAGGTGGATGAAACCCACTCTGCAAAGGAGACCATGAATCTCAGAGGCAGTGAGAAATGAAGCAGGTAAGGAACCTGAAATTCATTCCACTCAGACAATTAGAAACTATGTATTTCTCAAAAGGAAGGACTTTCAGAGAATTTTACAGCAAGTGCTTTACAAGTTTGAGTTAACAAGTATTGGTTACTGTGCCAGTATTCTTTTTTTTTTTTTTTTTTTTTTTTTTTTGTCTTTTTGAGACAGGGTCTCCCTATAGCCCCAGCTGTCCTGGAACTCACTCTGTAGACCAGGCTGGCCTTGAACTCACAAAGATCCACCTGCCTCTGCCTCCCAAGTGCTAGGATTAAAGGCATGCGCCACCACGCCTGGCTACTGTGCCAGTATTCTAACAGCAAGTCCAGAACTTTACGGTGGCTACGGTTTCTAATCAACAACCTCTTTGGACTTCATGCTAGCAGGAGGGAGCACGCACTTGGATATTATAAGGAAACTGGGCTTTTGTGGCAGCAAATGCTTTATTTTAATTCATTTTTAAGATTATAATGCTGCAAAAATTGGCTTCTTTCTTTTGGTATATAGCTCTATGAATTTTAACACATGTTAGATTTGTATAACTACCTTCAGGAATCAGAATCATCACTCCCCAAAAACTCCTTCATGCTAGCCCTTTGAAATGGTCTTTGAAATAATTAGACTGGTGTACACATACATCGAAAGCCACAGGGATATTTATAAAATGAATTATGTATTTTATTCATGTGATATTAGGATAGAATTTCTCTGTGTGCTAGAGGAAGGCTTCGATCCACTTTGAAGGATGTAAACTGTTGAGAAATAACACTAAGCTCTGCTCCACGTATTATGCTAAGATGAAGGCCAATCTTTCTGTTCCTATATAGAGGTATATACTTATTTAAAATATGCACATTCAATTCGAGCATTGTCAAAGAATACAGTCTTTAAAAAGAAGGAGCAAAGAAACAGAAGGTGACTTGTTTGTACTTCAGTGAGAAATGTTTGGGAGTTTGACATAATCAGAGAATTGTAACTCGGGGTGAAATTGAGCAATAAATTAAAAGCACTTCCATATCTTAATTAGTTTCTTCTTGTTTAAATTTAGTTCTCCATCTATGAAATAGCTCAATCCACAGGCCTAGATCAGCATGCAGAGTCCAGGCTCCCAAAATAGCCAGGTCTTCCTGGTATGTGCTCATCACAATTTCAACATGCAGATATGCAAGGTTTATGCTTCTCTGTGTAAAAGGTGGCATTTTCTTTCAAGTCCTCATTTCAGTTTGGTGACAGAAAAGTCAAGTGTGTCTACTTGAGGTAAGACTCAATTTACTTCTGGAGTCAAACATTATTAAGATTTTGGAAAACAGCCAATTCATTCTTTTGTCCCTACTTCCATGCAGGAAAGATGTAGTTCTGAGAAGGCAAAGGTATTGTCCAGAGAGCTGGACTTAATAGGTTAAATGTGTTGTTCTATTATTCACAAGGGAGTTCTGAGTCACCTTTGCCATAAAAATGGAGAATATTTTTACAATGAAGTTAAAGCACACTCCATAAAAGTTTTATAACTCACTTAACATCATAGAAGAGCCATGTATTTCAAGATAAAGGGATAAGTTCTAATTATTTACCAGGATCTCAAGAAGTGGGAATATCTATGTCAGGTAATGCTGAACTCAGTATTTCATTACTGCCTCTGTTTTTTAATACCATAAGAATAAAGCTTAGTTAAAATGTCACTCTTTGCAAGCTACAGATTATCCACAGAGAATACCCCAGAAGCATTTTGATTATTCTCATTTATTACCATAGATTAGTTATGGACCCTCTGCCACAGATCTTGAGAAGCTTGAGAGACAGGCCCACAAAGAGCAGTTGCAAAGTCTAGTTGCTCATTCTCCTGGGCTCTTCTCTCCATTCAGAAGGAAACACAGAAGACTGGACATAAGCATGAAACATCGGCCATCCCACTCAGCATGTGTGTGAGGAGAGGGTTGAGTCAGGCTGATCAAACATTTTTTTCTGAATTGAGGTCAAGAAAAAAAAGTTTGGGGAGTTTAAATCTGGATTCTAGAAAATAGCAAGTGTTGGAGAAGATGTAAGGAAAACCTCGGATCCTTGTGCACTGCTGATGGTATTGCAAAATGGCAAACTACTCCGGGAAGCAGCAGAATGGCTCCCCAAAACATCACAGCTGGAATTGCTACAAAATGCAGTCATTCTACTCCTGGGTGTAAATTCAGAAAAACTGAAAGCGGTCTCAAAGAGACACGACACACACCCATGTTCACAGCAGCATAATTCAATATAGCCAAGGGATGGAAACAACACAAATACCCATCAAAACACAAATGGTGCGAGGTGTGTGTATGTGTATATAAAATATTATTCAGTCTTTGAAAAGAAGGCAATTTTGTCACCTAGTACAATATGGACAAACCTTGAATATATTATGTTAAGTGAAGTAAGCCACACATAAAAAGATGAATGTTGGCTGAGTAAGCACTTATACAAATATCTAAACTAGCTAAATTTACAAAAGCAGAAGGGATCCAGAGGGAATAAATAATGTAAATCGTTTTAATGGCCGTAAAGTTTTCATTTTATATAAAAAAAAGTTTTTAAAAAGTTGCTGTGGGCCTGGAGAGATGACTTAGCAGTTAAGAGGACCGACTGTTCTTGCAGAGGACCTGGGTTCAATCCCCAGCACCCACATGGCAGCTGAAAACTGTGTTTAACTCCAGTTCCAGGGGAATCTGACACCCTCTTCTGACCTCCATGGCATTGCATGACACGGGTGCACAGGCCTGCATGCAGACAGTACATTCATACACATACAAATAAATTTTTTTTAAAAAGTTGCCAGGCATGGTGGCACCTGCCTTTAACCCCAACAGAGGCAGGCAAATCACTGTGAATTTGAGGCCAGCCAAAGCTACATAGTGAGACCCTGTTTCAAAGGGAGAAGGAAGGGAGGGAGGGAGGGAGGGAGGAAGGAAGGAAGGAAGGAAGGAAGGGAGGGTGGGAGAGAGAGAAGGAAAGTCCTTGAGATCCTTTTTTATGACAACATGAATATTCTGAACTCTGTAAAAAATGCTACATTTAAAGCCGGGCGTGGTGGCATACACCTTTAATCCCAGCACAGGCGGCAGAGGAAGGTGGATCTCTGTGAGTTCAGGCCAGCCTGGTCTACATAGTGAGTTTCAGGCCAGCTGGGATTAAAGGTAGACCCTATCTCAAAAAGACCAAAAAAAAAAAAAAATGCTGCACTTAAAAAAATGGTTAAGATGGACTGCCGGGCATAGTGAACACAAGCCTTTCAATCCCAGCACTTGGGAGGTAGAGGCAAGCAGGTCTCTGTGAGATGGAAGCTAGCCTGGTCTACATAGGCATTTCCCAGCCAGCTGGGGCTGCAGGGAGACCCTATCTCAAAATAAATAAAATTAAATAAATAAAAGGTTAATATGGTAAATTTTATGTTGTGTTTTCCTTTAATCAAGTTTTTAAAAATCTGTTACTTTTTAAATGACTCTAGGGAAAGTAATTAAATCATGCAGAAGATGGATAAGAATGCAGGCGATTTCATCACCCAGGCTGTTACTGGGCCAAGTTTTCTACCCCTACAGATCAACATGGCTGAGTCGTCAAAGATTACATATATAGTGTATCACCATAGAACCTATGAACTCCTTTGGAATGCAAACATCATTTCCAAGAGTAATTTGTGATGTAAGGCTGACCTGTAGTCAAACCTCCCTAGGAAACTTAAAGATTTGGAGGACTGATATGGGGTGTGGTGTGGTAGAGGTGAGTGTGATCTCCGGGGGGTTGGGGGGGGCTAGTCTCTGTTTTCCATGATAGAGAATAATGGTATTAATCGGTGGCAAATTACAGACACACATGTCTTCTGTTTCACTGCCTGGTTTATGCTGTGCCGCAGCAATTTGCTAACCATAGTCTTGATGAAACATAGCTGTGTAGGAAAAGGAACATTATTATCAAAAACACATTTCCTGCCTGACATGATGGGGGGAAAGGTACAGATTTACTATAGTTTGTAATAAGAGAGGGCATGCTATTGGGAAACCATTAAGGAAACTATAGCTTTAGCCTGCTACCACAGCAAGGCCCATTCAGCTGGCTTACAGCCTGAACAATTGTGGGGGATGCTATAGATGTCCCTGCCATAGGGTAGCAGTCATACCTCCTCCATGGGCTCCCCTCCTAACTTCCCTGATTCCTCCAGGCCTCTCAGTATAGTGCTGCCAACCCTACCCCTGCTCTAGTCTGGCTCTGATGAAGGCAGAGTCTTCAGAGACCAGTTGCCAGCCTGGACCTGGGCCTTGAAGCTGCAGCACAGGCCTGTAAAACAAATGCGTGGTAAATACGGCAGCCAAGTGCACAGCACATTTTCTTAATTGGAAATACTGTGCTGGAGAAAGAACATTGCTCAATAGCAGGTGGGCAACTCACTCCTAACAGCTCAGTTGCTCCTGGTCGGGGACCCTCCGGAAGCTGGCTTCTGCTGCAGCTGTGGGAGGAAGCAGGCGCTCTGGTAGCTGCTAGGTGCAGACAGTGATTAAGAAAAGTCTCTTGGGAAGCCCCTGTCTGTGATTTTTCTATGTAAACAACAGAAAACAAAATCACTGGGCTCACGTGCACAGACGAGCTGTGAGTCTTTCTCACCTGCATGGGCTAGCATGTTCCTCCTGCAAGCTTTGTGATACCACCATTACCCTCCCTACATGTAGGGACACCAAGACTTCTCCCTCAGGAAAAACAAGCATTACTTGCCAAGTGCCTGGGGGTATCCAGAAGCCCTCCAGCTCCTCTAGGGAGGTGCCCACATCACACTGGTGGCCAACCAGTCTGGCACTGTTTGTTTTCATTTGTCCAGAGTGACTGAAAGTGCCACTGATGTGCTGCTGTGTTCTCGCCTCACCGTCCCACTCCACACCTGGGCATCTGAATCTTGTCAGACAGGAGTCTAACGTCTGCAGGACCCAGGCAAAACACAAATGCACGTTCACAAATCATGTGTCAAAATATTTACAAGTTGTAACACCCCGTGTACCTCAAGTCCATGTCAGATTTATGCACCAAGATTTTTTTGCATAAGAATTCATTAATGTCAGGCATATTGCCGAGCCTGTAGTCTCAGCTACTCAGGAGGCTAAGGTATAACAAAATATATATGATTCTACTATTTAAAGTTGTAAAAATATAATGAATATTATTGCTGTTTTAGAGTACTGTTATATCTGAATAGAGATTACAATGCCTTTGTAATTATTTTAAGATATTTGCATCTGTAATAACTTATGTTTGGGTAGTGATCTTATGAATTATCATTTTTCCTCTACATATTTTTAATATTTTCCAAGAATATGACAATGAGGGAAAAATTATTATAAATTTACATTTTTTACCTGATAATTCTGTTTTGAGAATTCTCTTTAAAAGAAAAAAAATCAAAGACATGGGCACTATATCATAAGGCAATTCACCACAATGTCATGTACTTAAAAATTTTTTTTAAATTTTATTTATTTTTGTATGTGTATGAGTGTACTGTCTACATGTAGGTCTGTGCACCCGTGTCGTGCAATGCCGTGGAGGTCAAGAGGGTCTCAGATTCCCCTGGAACTGGAGTTACAGACGGTTCTTAGCTGCCATGTGGGTGCTGGGGATCGAACCCAGGTCCTCTGCAAGAGCAGTCAGTGCTCTTAACCACTAGGCTATCTCTCCAGCCCCCAATGTCATGTACTTTAACAGGAATTATGAATTCCTGGGCTGGGGCCATATCTCAGTGGCAGTGTTTCTCTAACATATGCAAGGCTCTAGATTTGATCCCTTGTTCTGAGGAAAAAGAAAACAGTAGATAAATATAATTTTAATAGGAAGGCAATAACTATATAAATTGTGTATGTAATATAAAAACTCAAAAGCACATTTTGAAAATCTAAGAAAACAAAATGCTCAAAATAAAACAGTACAGAAAGAAATAAAGTCTGAATTTAAATAGTTTCAACACCCTAAATTGCATCAGTATTTAAATAAAATTAGTGTCTTTAGGGGAAACTTGGTTTTGATTGTGTGTCTTTCAAGTATCTTAAAAAGGGAGCGAATTCCGTAAGACTGTTGAAAATTTGAAACTTCCTCACTTAAAAAAAATTCATTCTCTCCCTGCCCCCTAGAATTAATAGCATTTAAAGTCAAAAGAAAGAAAGAGACGAGAAGAAAGAGCAAAGATAAGGTCCTGAGTGGGTACCTTGAGAAGACAGAGATTCTGAGAAAATGGACACCAGGCAAAGCTGAGACCCAGGAGACCAGGCACAAAGGCAGGGACACTCACTGCACCAGGAGGAGTAAGCCAGAGTTCTTGGTGAGGCTTCCCGGGAGGAGAGAGCCCACAGGATAGGAAAGACCTCGGATGGGCGGACGCCTGCAAGTGCACTCCCGTTCCCGTCACCACCACTGGCCCCTACCCTGTGATCCTTTATTTATAAAAATCTTTTGGTTACTAATAAATATTCACTGGGGATGGGGAGGAAGTTGGGCATCAGTCCAGTCTTTCTTCTTTGAAGAACTCCCTTCTAGATGAGGATTTGGTGGGAGGAGGAGAGAGAGTTGATGAGAATGGGAGGAGATGAAAGGGCAGAGTGCGACCAGAATGTAATATGAAACTGTCAAAGAATACATTTTAAATCCCTTCTCACAATGCCCCCAATAGGTGTTCTGTGTGAAAACTTCCTCTTTTCCCACAACCCTGCATCCTTGCCCACAGCAATTGGTTCTCTAAGGAGAAGTTCAGCTCATCAATTTAGCTTACTCCTTTAGCCCTTCCAATTGGTCAAGAAATGATGATGTGACCAAAAGTAAACCAATCTGTTTTGTTCCCTGATCTTTTGCAATTTTCTGCTGGGAGGTGAAAGTACCTTCCTTCCAGAATTAGAGTACCTACAAGCAGTAAAGTCTAATAAGATACAGGAAGAGAGAGAGAGAGAGAGAGAGAGAGAGAGAGAGAGAGAGAGAGAGAGAGAGAGAGAGAGAGAGAAAGACCCTAGCAAGAACACTCAGAAACATGATAAAGCGTCTGTAAGTTGGATTTGAGATCCCCAAACCCACCATTTCTTCCATCCTTCGGCTCGTTGACTCGGTGAGCCAGGCCCTTCCTGTCCTACCGAAGCTGCCTAGCTCCATGTGTATTGATGCAAGTGAAGGCAGAGTGCTTCCCAGGACATGGCCAAGCTCTGTTTAGAGGTCAGCCTCCAAGGCCAAGAGAAGCAGGGGCTTTGTCAGGATAGTAAAAGAATTGGTAGAAGTGTGTTCTCCGCCCAGGGCCACTTCCCTTCACTTAACGCCAATGAGTACCATCTATTCCCTTCACCTTTTATGGAGGTTAATGTATGCGGTTCTTCCTTGCTTTATTTCATTCTTCCTACAGAGAAACATCTTTAACCATCAGGGAAATGCAAATTAAAACTACTTTGAGATTTGTCTTATCCTAGTCAGAATGGCTAAGTTCCAAAAATCAATGATGGGAAAAGCTGCCAAGCACGTGGGGAAAGAGGAAAATGTATACTGCCGGCGGGAAAGCAAACTGCTGCCGGCGGGAAAGCAAACTGATGTAGCCACTGTAGAAATCAGTGTGGAGGCTCCTCAGAAAGCTAGAACTAGATCTACCACATAATCCAGCTATACCACTCTTAGGCATAAACCCCAAAGATCCTATATCCTACTGTAGGCACTTTCTCATCCAAGTTCACTGATGCTCTATTTACATAGCCAGGAAACGGGGAAACAACTTAGATGTCCATCAGTTGATACATGGATAATGAAAATATGGTACTTTTTTTTTTATTAATTTTATTTATTTCTGTATGTGTATGAATGTACTGTCTGCATGCAAGTCTGTGCACCCGTGTCGTGCAATGCTGCGGAGGTCAGAAGAGGGTCTCGGATTCCCCTGGAACTGGAGTTCTCCCGGAATTGGAGTTTCAGACGGTTCTCGGCCGCCATGTGGGTGCTGGGGATCGAACCCGGATCCTCTGCAAGAGCGGTCGGCGCTCTTAACCGCTAGGCCATCTCTCCAGCCCCGAAAATATGGTACTTTTACACAATGGACTATTATTCAACTGTTAAGAAAAATGAAATTATGAAATTCACAGATAAATGGGTGGAGTTGGAAATAATTACCTAAATGAGGCAACCCAGAAGCAGCATCATATGTCCTCTCTCCTATGTGGATGTTTGGTTTGAATCTTGAGGTATGTGTGCTTTAGTTGGAAAATCCATAAAGGTCAGGAAACTAGGGGGCCTTTCTGGGAAAGGAGAAAGAATGTGGTGATATAAAGGGGAGAAGGGAATAATGTAGTAGGAAGGATTAGATTGGGTGGGAAATGGGAGAGAAGAGAGGAGGAGGGAGTATGGGAGAAGATAACAGTCATATGGACTGTAGAAGCTTCTTAAATTATACACATACACACATATGAGAGGAGTTTAAGGGAAGTTACCCATAAAGGGGCAGCGCCTACCGCACACTAGCAAATAAAAAGCCCAGTGCCAGGAATGGACTTCCTCTTTGGGAATTGTTGACCAGTTGTAGACCCTCAGGCAACACTGGCGACTGCCATTGTTCCTGGTTGCCTTCAACAGAGTAATGATAAGATCCTGTTACTGAAGATACTACATTAAAATGCAGAAGTCAAGCTGATACTGACCTCGAAGTTTCAGCTCTAATGCCTAGCTTCCATAGGACTGGACAGTAATATATATGCTACCGGAAGTGAGAAGTCATCATCAGTATTACCTAGCTGTGAACTATTTGATTTAAAATAACAATGAGCCTGGCAAAATAAGCCCACTAGCGCAATAGTAGTGTGAATGTTCTGGGAGTAACCAACTACTTCCTCATTGGATTTAGGCCTACTTCTCAAGATGGAACCACACCTGGCACTGTCATCTGTGAACCTAGGGCTAGACAGGCCATAGAGGAGAACCTACTACTATTATCCTGCTAAATAGACAAAGTATTAAACTGACTCCTAATGACTTATCATTATTCCCATAGATTAATACATCTCTTAGCTCGATCAGAGAAGTTCATTCTTGCAGCAGATAGTGATTAATATAATGAGCTACGACTGATCAACATGTAGAAAATAAGAGACTATGAGTGCTCTGTGCTAAATGGGACACCTGTCTCATACCTGTACTCTCCTCCCAAGGTTCAGGGATGATTACAAAAGATGGGGCAGGAAGATGAGAAATGCTAGAGGCAATGGAGGAATACAAGGAAACTATGTTTTCTGGACACAACAGGGTAGTTACACATATGAACTCACAGTGCTTGTAACAACATCCACAAGCCCCATGAAAGCCCAAGCCAGACAAAAATCTCAGCATGGAAAGGGGGGGAGGGCAAGAACTCTGGCCCTAGCTGAAGAACCATGGATAACTGAGAGCTGCTGGGAGAGATGATGCCAGGTAGATTGACCAGGCTCCAAGGGACGGACCCACACCCAAGAGCATTTGGAGAACACAAATAAGACTTGATAGGCCTTAAGGAAAATAATAGAGGACATGAAGTGAAAGGACTGGGGAGGCGGGGATGGATCTGAAAGGAAATGGGGACATCTGAAGATGACGAAGACACACTGTATGAAATTCTCAAAGAATCAATAAAAATATTATTTTTAAAATTTATTTTTATTATTTTTTATCAAATCTAGACCCGTGTCCCCCCCCATTCCCCCACCCCACCAGAGCTCTAAAAATATTATTTTTAAAAATGAAAGAGTTGCATATGTCCTTTACTGTGAAAATAGAAGATTGACGAATAACCACAAGATGGAGCTGTTTTGCAAGTCAAAGTTAACAGTGGGCGGGAAGCAGTGGCAGTGTTCACCCAGGACATAAAATTGACCTTTTCTCACTAAAAGATAAAGAAAATATTTTATGAATATGTATGCTACAAACTTTTCATAAAGTCAGAAATCAATGTTTATAACATGTTCAGAAACTGCTCTTTAGCAACCTAGCAATTCCTTTCTGAGACAATAATACAGAACGTGAAATATTTCCCCCTCTGTGTCTACCCACATCAAAGTTGCTTGCTTGTCTGTCTCCCTGCCTAGCGGTTAAGAGCACCGACTGCTCTTGCAGAGGACCCAGGTTCAATCCCCAGCATCCACATGGTGGCTGAGAACCGTCTGTAACTCCAATTCCAGGAGAATTCCAGTTCCAGGGGAGTCCGACACCCTCTTCTGACCTCCACGGCATTGCACGACACGGGTGCACAGACCTGCATGTAGACAGTACATTCATACACATAAATAAATAAATAAATACAATTAAATTTTTTTTAATTCATTCCTCCATCTTTTGATATAAAACAGAAGTGAATTTATTTATTTACCAACATATAAAACAGAAGTGTATTTATTTATTTATTTATTTATTTATTTATTTATTATCGACTTCTATGTCCTCTGTATTCCATTTCAAAAACAAGTGAATGGCGTTTGCATTGTATTTTCCACCAGCATGCTGTTGTCTTCTGGTCTCCTCCCTCAATCTAAACTAAATCGATTTGCCCTCACTGTTGTTTCCTTCAGGTGTACAGCTTGCAGATCTGGGCAATGAGTGATAAATAGGTAACAGAAGGTTGTCCTGCTCATAAAAACCCAAGGGGTAGAAAGAAGATAAGCCCAAGTATGTCTTTACCTTCTTTGAAACCACAGTGTGGGCTACAGCCAGATGACCACAAATCCTGTGGGCCGGACACAGCCACCCTCCTGGAGATGCACAGAGCAGGCCGTCTGCTCTTTCTCGTCTCTGCGCACCACACCATGCATTCTGTGGTTCACTAACGCAAAACCCGGAGCGTCCTGTTGAGAACTGGAAAATCTAAAAATAGATCTGCAGAAAGTACTGTACTGTGACCTTGGCTTGAAAGTCAGCCCAGTGCTGTGACAAGAAAGGCATTATCCATGAATATTATGTCCTTAAAGCCATACTTCATCTGCATGCAGACTCCCAGGAAAACCACCCTCAGAAAATGTGCATCTTGGCTTTCTATCAACTGTAAAATCATTGTGTTTGGCTCTGGCTGTGCTGAACATTAGATGTCTGTGTAAGGGATTCTTTTTGAAAATCTTTGTACAAAATGTAAAAGGTTAAAGACTGGATTGATAGCAATACTTAAGAAAATCTGTATGTATCTCATATTTAATGATATTTGGAAAGAATTGAAGGACCATTAGGAAAATGTTGCTTTAAAGTAATACACAATATATATGCTTTAGAATTTACTATAATAAATGATTAACATTTCTGAAGCAGTCTACTTAAAAGGGCAAAAGTATTATTTTTAAGTCTAAATAATTAACTCAGAAATTCAAGAGTACTGCCTTGTAATTTCTCACATTAGTCATAATATTTGCAATAGCAAAGAATTTCATATTATGTATTCTGTATCTTGAAGATAGCTTTTAAATTATAATAAAAAGCTATTCTGAAGAAAAATTGTAAAGACTTTTGTAAACTTAGGTAACTTTCTAAAGAACAGCTGCCTCCAATTAAACAAATACTTTTAAAGACCCTTTGTGGTTCAATGTTCCTTCAGTGGACTGCAAATTCTAGAAAAGAAAAAAAAAAAAGACTTCATTAGCAACTACGGAATTATTGAAAGGATTTTCGAAATGGTATTTAATACCTGCAAAAAGAAGAACAATCGTTGGTTCAAAGTTTCACCATAAAGATTGGTAAATAACACTGATTACAGGTCTCATTCAAACAGAAAATAATGAACATGCAATGAAAGGAGAATAATGATCCAAATTGCGCTTAATCTCAGAGTTATGCCTATTGATTGGCCTGGAAGTAACAGTGCTAATCGTATGGTAAAAAAGCCAAATGCTTTAGAAAGTCATTAGCCTTGGAAGAGCAGTATACCCATTGCATTGTAGGAGTACAGTGTTTTATTGAGTAAACCCTTCAAACAACTGGGTATTCAAGAAAAATTCTAAGGTTAACCCAAGCCAAATAAGAGTGCCTCTCCACCCCTCCTGATAACTTGTAAGAGCCATTTATGAACTCCTTCTAATTCATCAAATATATTCTGAACACTTGCTGTATTCAGAATACAAGTACGAGAGATAAATAGAACTTACCCTTCTGAGAGATAATTATTGATCTCACACTGGCTTTTTCTAATAAGCTCAAGAATTTATGGCTTTCTCAAAATGGCAAATTTATACTTTCCCAGAAAGAGGAACATTTACTTGAAAAAAATCCCAATTTTCCATCTACAGGAAAGGTATCAACAGATTCAGAATTTTAAGTTCTTTCAGTTTATTTTAACTTCTGTTGAAGACCCATGCGACTGATCACGAGTTGAACTTACATTCATTTACATTCATTTCTGAGGCCTTAAGTATATTCTTTGATCCTAAGCTTGAAGTTGATCACTTCTATTTTAATTTAAACAGCAGTGCATCTTACTAATGAAAATAGAGGTATGTGAAAACCTCATGCTCTTGAAAATATATTGCCCAACAAACCAGTGTTAAAGTTGCCAGATCCTGGCTGTGGTGGCACATGCCTTTAATTCCAGCATGCCAGAGGTCGAGGCAGGAGGATCTATGTGAGATTAAGGCCAGTCTGATCTACATAGAAAGTACCTACCACTTATGTTCAGACTTTATAATATTGGTATATGGGTGGAGGGTATGTGTGCATATTTTAGAGCAATATAAAATTAAAGGAAAAAAAATGTGATTTCCTAAACATGTTTTGGAATTAACTTATAGATTATTTTCAGAAGTCATAATTTAGGTATATGTGTGACATATATGTGCATATTTTAGAGCAACACAAATTGGAGGGAACAACAAAAAAGGACTGGGTCACAACAACAACAACAACAACAACAACAAGATTGGGTCAAAGAACTGACTGAAATGGTGAACCTCTGCTCGAAACAGTAAACTGCTGCATCGAGAATTCTGAGAATTCTGAGAGAGACTGAGAAAAAGATGAAAAACATGTTTGGCAGAATGCATGAGCTCTGGTGGGGTGGGAGGGCAGGGAGGGGGGCACGGGTCTAGATTTTATTTGAAATTTTTTTTGAAATGCACAAAGCCTCAATTTAAAACAAAAATGGCTTTGAAAAAAAAAAAAAAGGACTGGGTCAAAGAACTGACTGAAAAAGTAAGCTTTTGCCCCAGACAGTAAACCTCTGCACAGAAAAACTTTAAAAAGACTGAGAAAAAAGATGCAAGACATGTATGGCAGATTGCATGAGCTCTGGTGAGGTGGGGGGGCATGGAAGGAGGAATGACTCTAACCTGGATTGAGAAATGTTGTATGATATGCGCAAAACTCCAATAAAAATGAAAGAAGGAAAGAGAAAGAAAGAAAGAAAGAAAGAAAGAAAGAAAGAAAGAAAGAAAGAAAGAAAGAAAGAAAGAAAGAAAGAAAGAAAGAAAGAGAGAGACAAACCATGTCCGCCGAGACTACAGAGAGACCCTATTTCAAAAACAAACAAACAAACAAACAAACAACAAAAGTTTGCCAGGTGAGGGCAGCAGAGAACACTTTCAGTGCCAGTTGAGGACCTCAAGACCAGGTGGTTGCCAGGGAACATCAGAGCACCTGAGAACTGAGCGAGATCTGTCTGTCTAGGGCAGATTAGGTAAGTGGAGAAGCTAGCAACAAGAAGCACAAGCCAGAAGAAACCAGGAAAGGAGAGAAGAAAAGTGAATGCAATGAGGAAAGAAGTCGCAAAGCCTGACTTCCGGCTGCAGATAGGTCACCTCTAGCAAAGGATTTAGTGGCTCACCATTGTACTTTTCAAGTGTAAAATGACTAGAGTGATAGTAGCTTCTCACAGAATCATCACAAGGTCATGACATGATGCATGTGAAGCGCTCACAACATCGCCCACCGATTCACAGAAAGGACTGAAAAAGCACAAGAAGTTGTTATTACTTCCTGCGGCCTGAGAGGCTGATAAAGCCGGGAAGCTGAGTGCCAGCCTCCGGAGGAAAGCAAGTAGGAACCCATAACCCTCAGCATCAGCGAGGAGGGGAAGGAAACTGGACAAAGAGAGCCTCGAGGGTGAGCCACTACACTCACTACACTTTGAGTTGAGTGACGGCTCTCTGTACCTCCAAGTCTGTCTTTCAGGAACTTCCAGGTATTCCTCTCCCTGTCTCAAAGATAGCCTAGTATGGATCCTACACAAGCCCTCATATCATTTCAAAGGAAGACCCAGTTGAATGGCAAGTATGCTTCACAGCCAGAGTAGGAATTCAACATCCGGGCTTTCTCGGGTGCACAGCGTAGGGTACCCTGGAAGTGTTCTGTTTCATAGGGAGAATTAGGGATTTTTTAAATTTCATTTTTTAAACACTTTTATTGATGAATTGTGTGTTTCATTATCTTTCAGTCCAATTTAGACACATTCCCCTCTCCTTGCCCCCATCACACACCTGTTCATGCCTTCTGCCATACATGTCTTCCATCTTTTTCTCAGTCCAGCCAAAGTTTTTTACTGAAGAGGCTTGTTGTTTTGGGCAGAGTTTAACTGTATCATTCAGTTCTTTAACCCAGTCTTTATATTGTTGTTTTTCCCTCCCCTTTGTATTGCTCCAACATATGCCTATATATAATCGTCACATATGCATCAAAATTATGTCCTCTGAGAATAAACTGTTAATTCCAAATTATGCTTAAGAATTCACATTTCCCCCCCTTAATTTTATATTACTCTAAAATATGAATACAAACCTTCCACCCATATACAGTAATTATAGAGTCTGAGAATAAGTGGGAGGTCAATTCTAGAGCCTGTCAAGAGATTCACATTATAATAGCACAGTTGCTCTCAGATAAAAAGAAATATAACAATAATGTTGTTCGGCTTGACTTTCAACTGGGGATTTGGTGTTAGCATCCACAAATGAGGGAAACCATTTGCCATTTGTTTTTCTGGGACTGTGTTACTTCTTAGAATAATGGCTTTCAGTTCCATCCATTTACTTGCAAAGTTCATGTCATCTTTCTTTACTGCTGAATAGAACTCCATTGTGTTGTAGATGTACCACATTTTTGTCATCCACTCATCTATTGAGGGCATTTGGGTTGGTTCCAGCTTTTCCCTCTTGTGAAGAGAACTGCAGTAAACATAGATGTGCATGTATCTTTGCAGTAGAATGAATGTTGTGGGCATATACCCAGGAGTGGTATGGCTGGGTCAGGTGGTAGGCTCATTTTGAGTCTTTTAAGGGTTCTCCACACTGCTTTCCACAGTGGTTGTACAAGTTTACATTCCCACCAGCAGTAGATGAGTAGTCTCCTTTCCCCACAACCTCTCTAGCATTTGGTGTCTTTCGTTTTCTTGATCTTAGCTAGTCCTATCAGAGTGAGATGATGATAGTCCTATCAGAGTGAGAGTGGTTTTAATTTGCATTTCCTTAACTATTAATGAGGCTGATCACTTTTTAAGATGTTTCTCAGACATCTTTACTTCCTCACTGGTAAAGTCTCTGTTTGGCTCTTTAATCCATCTTTTGAGTAGGTCATTTGTTTTCTTACTTCTTTGTTTTTTGAGTAGTCTATATATTCTAGATGTTAATGCTCTGTCAGATGTATCACTGGTGAAGATTTCCTCCCATTCTGTGGGTTTTCTCTTCACTTCCTTGATTGTTTCTTTTGCTGTACAGAAGGTTTTGAGTTTGATGAGGTCCCATTTTTCGACCATTGACCTTATTTCCTGTGCAGCTGCTGTCTGATTTAGAAAGTCTTTTCCTATGCCTATGTCTTGCAGGTTGTTGCCAACTTTTTCTTCTATCTATCACCTTCAGGGTTTTGGGTTTCACGTTAAGATCTTTGATGCACTTGGAGTTGATTTTGGTACAGAGTGAGTGGTAAGAGTTTAATTTTGTTCTTCAACAAATGGTGATCCAGTTTTGCCAGCATCATTTGCTGAAGATGCTATCCTTCCTCTATTGAAGTTTTTTTGCCCCTTTGTCAAATATGAGGTGGCTGAAATTGTATGAGCTCAAGTTTGGATATTCAATTTTGTTCCATTGGCCAATAGGTCTGTTTTTGTGCCAGTACCAGGCTGTCTTTAGGACTATAGCCCTGTAGCTTGAAGTCTGTTAAAGCAATCCCCCCTGTATTGCACTTTTCACTCAGGGTTGCTTTAGCTTTTGGGGGTCTTTTGTTTTTCCATATGAATTTAAGGATTTTTTTTTCCAAGTTTGTGAAGAAGCTCATAGGGATTTTGATTGGGATTGTGTTGAATCTGTATATCAATTTGGGTAAAATGGACATTTTTACTATATTAATTTTTCCAATCCATGAGCATGGGAGGCCTTTCCATCTTTTGATGTCATTTTCAGTCTCCTTCTTCAGGGGTTTGTCACGCGCAGCAGTCTCGCCGGCAAGAACTTCACACAGACAACAGGATTCTTCTGCAGCAGTATTTATTGTGCACACAGCTCTTTTGGGAGAAGGACCCCGAAATGGGGCAGAAGCACTGCTTATATAGCAGTCCAGAGGGTTTGTGTATGCTCTGGATAGGTGCACTGTCCCGATGCCTCATTTGCATGTTAAAGGCGGGAGCTTAGGGACTAGTAGTCATGCGCAGTTTCTCCAATGCAAAGGCAACGGCGGGAAACGGCTTGTAGTGACTCAGGAAGTTGGCGCCATTTTTAAGGTGTGGTTGCGAGCAACACAGCACACTCGTGCAGGCTACCAACAGGGGTTTAAAATTTTTGTTGTAGAGGTCTTTGATATCTTTGGTTAGGTTTGTTCCAAATTATTTTTTTGAGGCTAATGTAAGTGGGAAGCTGTTCTTATATTTCTTCTCCACTGGTTTATTGTTGGTGTAAAGAAAGGCTACTGATTTTTCTAGGATAATTTTGTATTCTGCCACTCTACTGAAACTCTTAATCATTTCTAGAAGTTTTCTGATGCAGTTTTTAGCATCCCTCAGGTAAACTATCATATCATCTGCAAAAAGGAATAGTTTAACTTCCTCTTTTCTGATTATACTTTAATTTCCTTCTCTTGTCTTATTGCCCTAGCAAGCATTTCAAGCACTATGCTGAAAAGGAGTGGTAATAAAAGGCAGCTTTTCTGGGTTCCCTCCTTTAAGGGGAATGCTTCTAATTTTTCTCCATTTAGGATGGTGTTGGCAGTGGGTTTGCTATATATAGCTTTTATCATGTTGAGGAATGTTCCCTTCAGTCCAATTCCCTTTAGAACTTTAAACGTGAAGGGATGCTGAATCTTATCAAAGGCTTTTTCTGCATCAGTTGAGATGATCATGTGTTTTTTTTCTTTCAGTCTATTTGTGTGTTTTATGATATTTATTGATTTACATATATTGAACCATCCTTGCATCTCTGGTATGAATCCAACTTGATCATGATGGATGATCTTTTTGATTTGGGCCTAAATGGGATTTGCAAGTATTTTGTTGAAAATTTTTGTATCTATATTCATTAATGAGATAGGTCTATAGTTTTCTTTTTTGGTTGTGTCTTTGCCTGGTTTGGGTATTAGAGTGATCTTGGCTTCATAGAAAGAATGTGAGAGATTTCCCTCTGTTTGTATCCTTCTGAACAGTTTGAGTAGTAATGGTTATAAGACCTCTCTAAATGTTTTATAGAATTCTGCTATGAAGCCATCTGGGCCCAGGCTTTTTTTAAGTTGAGAGGTTTTGTATTACATCTTCAATTTCCTCAAATATTATGGTTCTGTTTAAACTGTCAATCTCTTCTTGGTTAAGTTTTGTTGGTTCCCAGGATTTCAGATATTCATCCATTTCTCTTAGGTTTTCAAATTTACTGGAGGATAGATTTTTGAAGTATTCTCATATGATTATCTGGATCTTTTCTTTATCTGTTGTAATGTTTCCCTTTTCATCATGAATACTATTGATTTCAAGTTGCTTGCTCTTTCTTTTGGTTAACTGGGCTAGAGATCTGTGTATTTTGTTTATCTTTTCAAATAACCAGCTTTTGGATTCATTTATTCTTTGTATTGTTTTCTTTGTTTCTATTTCATTGATTTTTTCCTCTGATTTTTGTTATTTTTTCCTGTCTGTTGGGTTTAGGGTTCATTTGTTGTTGTCTCTCAAGTGTTTTTTTTTTTGTTGTTGTTGTTTGTTTGTTTTTTGCTGCAGTGTTAGATAGTTTATTCTTCCCCTTTCTGTTTTTTTTTTTTTTTATGTGGGCACTTAGGGCTGCAAATATCCCTCTCGAGACTGCTTTTAAAGTATCCCACAGGTTTTGTTGTGTTGTATTGTCTTTTTTGTTCAGTTCCATGAATATTTTTATTTCATTCTTTATTTCTTCCCTGACCCATTCATTATTCAGGATTGTGTTGTTTACTCTCCATGTGTTCTTGTAGCTAGTTAGACTTATTCTGTGGTTCATATTGAGCTTTAATGCACTGTGTTCTGATAGAATGCATGAAATAATTTCAATCCTTATGTACTTATTGAGATTTCTTTTGTGTCCCAGTATGTGGTCGATTTTGGAGAATATTCCATGAGGTGCTGAGTAGAAAGTATATTCACTGGTGTTTGGGTGGAACATTCTGTAGATATCTGTGAGGTACATTTGGTATATTATATTGTTCAGTTCTGATGTCTCTCTGTTTATTTTTTGTCTTGTTGATCTATCCAAGGGACTCAGTGGGGTATTAAAGTCTCCCACTATTAGTGTGCTGGGATTAATCTGTGTCACGAGGTCCTGAAGAGTAGTGTTTATAAAGATCATTGTACCAGAGTTTGATGCATAAACATTTAGGATTGTGAAGTCTTCATAGTTAATTGTTCCTTTGATAAGGATGTAATGGCCATCTTTGTCTTTTCTGATTAATTTTATTCTGAGGTTTATTTTGTCTGATATTAGAATAGCCACTCCAGCTTGTTTCTTGGTACCATTTGCTTAGAATACTTTTTTCTATCCTTTCACTCTAAGGTGGTGTCTGTCCTTGAGGGTGAGATGGGTTTCTTGTAGACAGCATATAGAAGGATTGTTTGTAATCCATTCTCCCAGTCTATGTCTTTTGATTGGGGAGTTTAGATAACTAATATTTAAGATTATTATTGAGAGATGTGTGTTGTTTCCTTTCCACTTATTTTTTGTTTGCATTCTTGGTCTAGGTTTGCATTTACTCTGTTATGCTTTTGTTGATTTCTCTCTTTAATTGATTAGGGATAGTTGCTCTTTTCCTCTGTTGTTTGGATTGCTTCAAGTATTTTCTGAATTTGGGGGGTTTTTATTTTTTTATTTTTTTTTATTTTTATTTATTTCTGTATGTGTATGAATGTACTGTCTGCATGCAAGTTTGTGCACCCGTGTCATGCAATGCTGCGGAGGTCAGAAGAGGGTGTCAGATTCCCCTGGAACTGGAGTTCTCCTGGAATTGGAGTTTCAGACGGTTCTCGGCCGTCATGTGGGTGCTGGGGATCGAACCCAGGTCCTCTGTAAGAGCAGTCAGCACTCTTAACCACTAGGCCATCTCTCCAGCCCCCGAATTTGGGGGTTTTTTAGACATGTATTCCTTCATCTTGTTTATGACTGGAAAGATTTTTTATTTCTCCTTCAACTATAGTGACATTTTTGTTGGGTATAGTAGTTTGGGTTGGCATCTAAAGCCATTTAGCACTGGGAATAATTTGGTCCATGTTCTTCTGGCTTTCATAGTTTGTGTGGAGAAGTCAGCTGTGATTCTGATGGATTTCCCCTTATATGTAACTTGTTGTTTTTCTTTTGCAGCTTTCAATATTTTGTCTTTGTTTTGAGCATCTGGTGTTTTAACAATTATATGGTGTGGGAAATTTCATTCTGGTCTTGTCTATTTGGTGTTCTGTGTGCTTCTTGTATTTGTATGGGTTTGTCTTTTTTTTCAATTTGGGGAAATTTTCTTCTATTATTCTGTTGAAGATCTGGTCAATACTGCTGTCTTGGGATTCTTCTTCCTCTATTCCTATGATGATGCAGAGGTTTGGTCTTTTTTTTTTCAAATTTTTTTTAAATTTATTTCTTTTATGTGTATGAGTGTACTGTCTGCATGCAGGTCTGTGCACCCATGTTATGCAATGCCACAGAGGTCAGAAGAGGACATCGGATTCCTCTGGAACTGGAGTCAAAGACAGTTCTTAGCCACCATGTGGGTGCTGGGGATTGAACCTGGGTCCTCTGCAAGAGCAGTCAGTGCTCTTAACTGCTAGGCCATCTCTCCAGCCCCGAGGTTTGGTCTTTTCATAGTGTCCCACATTTCCTGGTTGCTCCACTCTTGTGTTTTTTTTAATTTTTCATAATCTTTACATGAACATTCTAGTTGCTCTGTGTTATCCTGCAGGTGTAATATTCTTTTTTCTGCTTCTTCCATTCTGCTTCTGATACTTTTTCCCATCCTTTCCTATTGATTGGATGAATGTTCAATTTCCTTTTTCATTTCATCCTGTGATTTCTTTAGTATTTCCACTTCCTTCTGGAGCCTGTCATTCTCCTCCTGTAGCTCCTTGGGTCGTTGGTTGTATGAAACACTTGTACGCTTGTATGAGACACTTGTATGAAGCCGCAGCAACAAAGCACCTCTCGCTCATTCTTTTCAAAGCTGTTTATTATTCAGGCAGGCAGGTCTTGTCAAGCACATCTTTTCTCCTTCTCCAAGCTTCTCCCTCTAAGCCTCAGGTCTTTCCCTCTAAGCCTTAAGCCTTTCTCCAAGCCTTCTCCTTCCTCAGGCAAGCAAGCTTCTCTCTCAGACTAGAAAGGAGAGAGAGTGAGTCTGTGTGTCTTCCTCAGGCAAGCAAGCTTCTCTCCTAAGACTAGAAAGGAGAGAGAGTCTGTGTCCCTCTATCTAGAAAGTCCCTCTATTTATCTACCTTCCCAGCCCAGGTTGCGTGGCTGGTCTATTGGTATCATCTGGCCTGATCTTGTATACAGGGTGCACCTGCACAGCTCAAACGGTGAGCGTGGCTTTCCTTAGAGGTAGGAGGGAATCAGGTGTTAATCATAAGACTCAGGTGTTGGTCATAAAACTTTGCTAAAGTCTCGGGTGCCTTCTTAGGACTGTCACCACACCTGCTCTCCACAGTTGGTCAGTTTCTTTTTTCATTTTGGCCTGGGCTCTTTTCAGCATTTCCACTTCCTTCCAGAGTTTGTCATTTTCTCCCTTTAGTTCTTTCCAATGTTTGTCATTATCTCCCTCTAGGTACTTCTTGAGTTTTTCATTCTCTCCCCTTAGTTCTCTGATTTGTTCTTTATATTTTTTTATTTTTTTGAATATGTCTACAATTGAACCTCTAAGGTCTGTGTCTTGGTTTCCTTCCAGGGAGATCTTGTTGTAGGAATCTTCTGTAAAGTTGGTAGAGTTCAGCATGGATTTATTATGAGCTTTTCCCATGTTGTTTTTTTCTTTGTGTCTTTGACATGTGGATTTGGTTTTTTGTTTATTTCTTTGTTTCTTTGTTTGTTTGGATTCTAGTGCCTCAATGTTGACTGTGCAGATTAGAATCATGAATACTCCACCTGCTATATCCTCTGCACCACGGCTCCACAGGCTTTGGGAGGGAGGGGGTTGTGTTGCTACTTTGGCCCACACACTGGTATCCTGTTGACCTGCTGGCCTTGTGTGTATGTCTACCCATGCCGCACACTGGAATCCAAAGGTGGGAGGTTTCCAGCTGATACCAAGCCTCCATGGGTGGGGGGTGAACAAAGCATCAAGGCTGGTGGGCCTCAACTGGGCACATGCTGGTGTTGTTCTGGCCTTGAGTCTACATCTACCCACACTGCGAGCTGGAGCCTAAGGCTGGGAGGTCTTAATTTGTTTTTTGCATGCATATATGTACATGCATCACATTTGTGCAATGTCCATGGAGGCCAGAAGAGGGTGTCATAGCCCCTAGAGCTGGAGTTATGTAGGAATGACTTTTGTAAATGGATATAATCTGGACTATTGATTTTTCATTAACCAGCGGGGAGGGGGGAAAGGTTCTCTTGTGTCTTGTGATCTGGTATCTGGCCTTATTTCTAGAAACCTCAGTTTGGTATTCTACCCCTGTCCCCCATAATGAAGCTGGAGAAACCATTTTGAATAAAATTATGGGTGGGGCCAGATGTGGGTACAGATGTGGGATCATAGTTCCAAATACAGTTTCATAAGCACAGATCCAAGAGACATCTCAGGGAGCAGGTAGCCTCTGAGTTTAGGCCACTTTTTAAAGCTAAATTTAAGAGTTAAGTTCTTTTTTTTTTTTTTTTTTTTTTTTTTGGTTGCTGTGGTGGTTATTGTTGTTGCTGTTATAATGTTAGTGTAGTGATGCTGCAGGATTACAGAAGGTTGTTAGCTGCCATGTGGATGCTTGGAACTGAACCTAGGTTCTCTGCAAGATCAGCAAGTGCTCTTAAATGCTGGGCCATCTCTCCAGACCCCAAATAGGAACTTTTAACCACAATATACTCTTGAAGAATTCGAGGGGGGGTGATTGGGAGCTATAAACAGCTGTTTTTAAGCTGAACACACACACACACACACACACACACACACACATTTACTATATGACTGAAGATTCCAGACTTCATGAAGAGCTCTTTGGGGTGTTGTACTAATTACTGTACTGCTCAATGTGATAAAGGCTATTCCCTGAGGTGAAGATGACTTCTCCAGTCCTCAGTCTTCCCGAAGTAGAAGATGATCAAGCTTCAAGATAGGGGAAGAGAAAGGTTTCTGTGCAAAAAGAGGACTTACGGTTTATGCATGGAACTGAGGCTTAGAAAGGCCTAGGCATTCTTTTGGTAAAAAAAAGTCCTCCAAAAGTCTTCAGAGGCTGCATTGGGACTCTGAAGTTTTCTAGGGTCACAGAAGAGAAGCATCAAATGCTCAACTTGATTCCTTTAGCTCATCATAGGTTTTTATTAGGCATCACAGTTACCCATTTTTAGTAAATGGCACAGCCACATAAATTCACCAGAATGTTCATACTGAAAATTCTCTTATTCGGTTCACTCCTCCACTGACTCTCTACCATCAAGCACTATCAAGTGTGGCCCCAGATAGATAGAGCTTCAGCCCCAGGTTGCTTTATTCTCCTCCAAACCACCTGCTATTTCCATCAGGAAGACTGTTTAAAATTAACCTGCCTGTCTTATGGCTTGACCCTGCTACCCACTCCTCACAGAGCAACCTGAGAATTCTTCTTAAAATATCGGCTAATCTAAGTGGTTCTCTGCCTAAGACCTTTCAATTGCCAAGTGTTCTGAGAAGAAAGACTGAAAATGGGCATGGAGGCTTTTACCTATAATCTCATCACTCTGGGAGGCTGAGGCAAGATAACCAGCCTGGGCTACATAGTAAAACAATGTTTCAAAATATTCCAAAGTAAAAGACTTAAAGGGCTAGCAAGATGGCTGGACTCTAATAAAGGAACTTGCTGCAAAGTCTTACAACCCACATGGTGGAAGGAGAGAGCTCATGACCACAAGTTGTCCTCTGACCTCCACATGCATGCCATGCCACACCCCAATGAACAAATGCAATTAAAAAGTCTCTTTAAAGAAAAAGGGGCTAAAATGATGGCTCAGTGCCTAAGAGCTCTTGCTGCTCTTGCAGAGAACCTGAGCTCGGTTCCCAGCACCCATGTGGCAGCTTATTACCATCCATAACTTCAGTTCCAACAAATCCAAAGCCCTCTTTTGGCCTCCATGAGCACCAAGTATGCAGGTAGTGCCCATGCATACATATAGACAAACACTCATATACATAATATAAAAGTAAATAAATCTAAAAAGAAAAATATTGAAGCATTCTTAGCTAAGTCCACACATGGTAAGCTGTGGAGAGCTCAGTAAGAGCCTGGCCTCTGAGAAGAGCTGTCTAGAGACTCCCATTATTGGGCAGAGTGTCCATTCAAGTTAACAGCGGCTGTACACATGACCAAACCATGATAAGACAGGCATAGGACACACACTTATATTCCCATCCCACAGGAGGCTGAGGCAGAAAGATCACAAGTTTGAAGCTAGTCTGGGCTGCATTGAAAGATACTAGAAGGGGAGAGAAATCAGAAAGAGTGGTCTGAGAGAGGTGAGACCATGACGGATTTGGGGGATTTATTCTAAAGGAAACCCATTAGGAAAATGGACCTCCTAATCCTGCTGGGGAGAGGATGGTAAAGGATATGTAACATGGATGTCAGAGCCTGTTGATAAATTATTGGGATACACCAGTGGCACCCAAACCTAGTGACAGAAGCAGCTTCACAATAAGTCAAAGCAACCCCACTTATCTTACACTTAAAAACCAGAACTGAGAGTTTTCCCACTTACACGTAATAGTGGCTTTTCTTCACAAGTACCTGGTAAGGGGCTAGCTTTATAACACCCATCCTATGTCTTTCATTTCAGTAACCTTGTAATTACAATCTATTTTTGATATATGAAAATCAAGGCTCAAAAGGTTACTAAAAGTCAAATGACTAATAAAGCACAAACTTATATTAAAAAAGAAACTACCACATTTCCTTTCTTTGTAGAGAAAATGGAAGGACGTGATGCATGGTTTATCAGTAGCACATGTGGCATGAAAAGTGGGGCGTTTGTTTATTACTGCCAGCTACCACGAGGATGACAAGAGCTTTATGTGGGGAGGGAATGTGTTGTTCACGACTGCCTCCAAAACACATCAAGTAGTGTCTGGTCCCAGCAGACCTTAAGTAGGGTTTTTTTTTTTTTTACATAAATGGAGGAAACAAATCTTGACAGCTGTTTCATTACTCAGTATTTTGATTCAGAGATTTACAAAAGTTGGAAAGACCGTGTGAATATCCTTATGTCCATAGACGTGGTGTTGGAGAGATTTTCCTATTCTAGTCACTTCAAAGTGCTGCTATTAAAATACAACTGTGCCTTATTCAACCAGAGGTTTCCATTAGCAACAAGAATTAATTAAATTATGAGTCATAAGCAGATGACAGACTTTTGCAGATTATCTTCCTATAATTATTTTTTCTAATAATAAAAGCAATATAGTAAAAGAGATACTAGATTTATTAACTTAAAAAAAGTCTGTACTGTTATGAAAAGATTTCTAAGACATATTTTTTCTGGAAACAACAAGATGCAGAATAAAAAAGGTTCATTTTACTCCCAGGGGATAAAAATAAGAACTACGGCGAATTTACTGTGTGCCAGGCACCCTATTAGAGTTGCTGCATGTATTATCTCATTTAAATCTTTGAATGCTACCATATGGTTATATTATACCCTCATTTAAATAGTATTGTTACTTCTATATTATTCCTTTAAAACAATCTGAAGAGAAATGATGCAACAAAATATCCAGGCATTGGGGCTGGAGAGATGGCCTAGCAGTTAAGAGCACCAACTGCTCTTGCAGAGGACCCAGGTTTGATCCCCAGCACCCACATGGCAGCTGAGAATTGTCCTTGACTCCAGTTCCAGGGAAATCTGACTCCCTCTTCTGACCTCCGAAGCATTGCACGACACGGGTGCACAAACCTACATGCAGACAGTACACTCGTACACATACAAAAAAAATTTTAAAAAATATCCAGGCACATATGCACATTTATATGTGTGGTCTACCCCTTCCATCCTCCAATATCTTCATACATTGGAAGCCATGAAGTTGTGCCAGTACCGATAATGTCATTCCTACACTACTGAACTTTACCTGTCTCTCTTTTTACATGTGTATTTTTCTCACCAGTAGTGAGAATTCTGGCTCCAATTGTCCACAGTATTTTCCCTTATAGAATTGACTCCTGTGCCTAACCAATCTGCTGGTGGCTCCATTCTCCTCGCCTTGACAGAGACATCCTTCTCCTCCCCCTAGTTCCAACAGTTCCCATCAGACGCTTTCATCTCCATGGTAAGGCTCTGATGTTCCACACCAGCACAGAGCCCCTCCATCCCCTGTACCAGAACTTCCCTATGCCAACTATGCCCTTCCAACACTCCATAGGTCAGTTCCCTTGCCATTCAGGGATGATCATAAGAAGCAACTCCTAATGGCCTGGTGGCATAGTTGTGTGAGCTCAGCTACTCCAGAGGCAGAGACAGAAGAATTGCAAGCTCAAGGCCCACTTGGGCTACAGAGTAGGTTTAAGGCCAGCCTGGGAAGCTTAGTGAAGCCATGACTCAAAATAAAATGTAACAAGAACACTAGGGATATAACTCAGTGGTGGGGTGTTTGCCGAGCATGCACAAGTCCCTAGATTTGATCTCTAGAACAAAAAAGGAGGGAGGGAGGTAAGAGAAAGAAAGA